>VZRS01017223.1:0-10345 GCA_013398055.1 Ifrita kowaldi
GGACAGAGGTCAAAACCAGTGCTATCCAGGGGGGATAAATGTCTTAAAACAGGCAGGGCAATGTCTCCTGCAATTTGGATACCAACACTGTGTAAAGAATACTTAAGTTGATTTGGCCATCTGAGAGAAGTGTTTAATTGGGTGTCTCTTGCACTATAAGATACTATAAAGGATTTGTGTGGGGGTTTATAAATCACTACGATATCCTCTTTCAAGTAATCTGTTTTCAGCTGCAGACCCTGCAGACTGTTTAGTTTGTGCTATTCTGGGAACCAGTCCACTCTGATTCACTACCCACATGTTGTGTAAGCTTGAAAGAATCTCTGTATTATATAATACTTTTGTTTTTGAAACTCACAGTTCCTTGCAAATGGACATCCTAGGGTCCTTGTTCCAAAGAATTTGATTACTATGAATAGGGGACCAGTAGCAAAAGCCAATCCTATTGAGAGGCACTGAAGCATGCTTAGTGTTATCATACACTTTTTATTTTAGGTAAGCATTAACAAAAATACAAACCAGTGGGATATGAGTAATCCACATAAAAATTATTTTCAAAGACAACTTCAGAGATGAGAAGTGTGCCACACTGGTTTAAAAGGCAAAATTCAGGAAAAGAGGAAATCTGTATAAAAATTTGAAAGCTGTAGTTCTAATTGTATGATTTGGGCAAAATAGGTCAGTTTGAGAGGCAACAGAGTATTCTGTCACTCTAGTTAAATTGTTCTGTTGTCTGCTGATATGTATAGGAAGATTTTTCCTTTGTCTATTTAAAAGTTCATGAAATACAGAGTTCCATTCATTTGTTGTTCACCTGCATCCCCTTTGGGATCTTTGTATTTTCTCCCTCAAATGATTTTTCCGTCTGCAATTTCACCTGTTTTCTTCTTCTTCTTCTTCTTCTTATTCTGTAGCCTTCACTTGAAATGCCCATTTGTTTGTTCTGCCAAAAACCTCTCTGTTACTGCATCTTATCTTTACATTGACTCATTTGGCAAGACCCTTTCTCCCATCCTCTATTTTAACTTCAGTGGCTCTTCTTCATATTAATAATTTTTATTCTTCATGTTCAAGGTCAGTTAATGAGTTCTCTGAGTGTGGGATTTTTATCTCCTCATGGGCCGATTCTGTAGTCCTTCCATATGTGGAACTTCCCATTTCAGTGTAGCTTTAATTTATGGAAGGACTTAAAATTTATTTATATGTATTTTATATAATATAATGAAAATACATAACGTTAATACTGGAGATTTGGAAGGATCAAAAGGTTAATATTCTCTTAACTCATCGTCTTATTTTTCTTAAAAAGTTGGTGTTTTTTTAAAGAAAAATTAAGAGATTAATCTTGGAGACAGTATTGTTAACAAGGCTAACTAGAAAGAAGTATGCTTGTTAAACTTTCCTATGTTTATCATCTGTACTGTGTTCCAAACTCTAAAAAGCACAATTTCTTAATTTTCTCTGTAGAAGAGAGCATACTTTCTGTTTCAGTTACGTCCCTTTTTACTAGAGGTCCTGTTCTGAATAAGTGAAGCAAGAATGAGGAGCCTGGCTTCCCTTTAAGACACAGCAGAAGTTAGAAACTCTTCAATCTTCTAAACTGTATTCTCTTTTTAATGAGAAGAATATTTTTTTCTTTTCTATGTCAGGATGATGTTGGGTTGTTGCTTGTGATTTGTGTGTTCCTTTTTTAAATGGAGTTTTTGCTGTGCTTCATTTATGTTGCGGTGGGATAGTTTTCAAAGATTAAGTGGAAGGCTCTAGTGCCTACCCTGTAGTACTGGGATTCTAAAATTATGTGCTTACAAAGCTTTACAGGTGCCAGAGATAAATGAATGAGACAAGACAAGAATACCTCAATAATGTCAAACTGTCACTGAAAGCCAAACTATAATACCAATTGATAGTTAATGATAGTGTCCAGAGTACATTTTCTTTTGGTCCAAGTTTATGTGTATTATAAAAAAAGGAGTTAATAAACCTGAGTGTAAATCCTAGTAGCCTTTATAAGGGTGTTTTTTTGTTCCATCTATTTAATGCTTCAGTCTCTTTTGTACTGTGGATGAGTCATTAGTATATAAGTATAAAATTGAACAAAAGGTAAGAGTATGCTGATGCTAAAAGGTTTTCAAAATATCAGTCCATTTCGCAGAAGTAGTGTTTAGATAAATGAAATCTTGAGTTCTTCTCAGAAGTGTTGCAAGTGAAACTCTTGTTCCCTCCTGACAGGGAGCACAGTGGCATGGCAGGTAGCTACTTTGTGTCTCTGAAGACTATTAGATGTAATCAAGAAAACATGATACTTTGTAGATTTAGTCCTTTATCTTAGGTAAAAACCACAAGCATGAGATGTATTTTACTATCTAGATGGTAAGAAAAAGAAAAATTAAATTCTTTCACACTTTTTTTCAGATTTTAACAGACAACTCACCCAATGAACAGGGCTTAAATAAAGTGTTTGATCTGTGTGTTGTATGTGGAGACAAAGCATCAGGTATTTATTTATTTATTTTCTTTGGTTTTTTTAAGGAAGTTCAATTTTATAAAAGCAGTTTAAAATTTTTGTAACAGTTTGCATGCATGTACATATATAAATCTCCTTACATACGGTGGAGAATTACATTAAATGGTACTCTAGTATTCATGGATAAGATGTATTGTTTTGCATAGAATCATAAAATATCCTGAGTTGGAAGGGACCCACAAGGATCACTGAAGTCCAGCCCCCGGCCCTGCACAGCACCATCCCTAAGAGTCACACCCTGTGCCTGAGAGCATTGTCCTAATGCTTCTTGAGCTCTGTCAGGCTGGTGCTGTGAGCACTGCCCTGGGAAGCCTGTTCCAGTGCCCAACCACCCTCTGGGTAAAGAACCTTTTTCCTAACATCTATCCTAAAATCTCCCAGACCAGCTTCATGCCATTCTCTTTGGTCCTGTCACCAGAGTGAGGTCAGTGCCTGCCCCTCCATTTTCCCCAGTGAGGAACCTGTGAGGTTTCCTTTCAGCAGGAAGCAAACTTCCTAGAAAATAAAATCAATTACAGTTTTTTTTCCAAAAATTGGCAAAGTTTAACATTAAAAATACAGTTGCTAGAGCTTTAAAATACATGTCAGACTTCACCCATCTCGAGGAAATTTCTGCCAAACTTAAGGCAAAGAGCTGGTTGGTGTATTCTAATTGTTAACACTTCTCTGACTCCCTGGTGGAGGGCTGGAGTCTCCCTTGAGGGGCTGGAGATCCCAGGGGGTGTTCCTCCTGTGCTGGCCTTGGAGTATTGAGTAGTGGTAATGACTTTGGGGAGAGTGCCATGTTTCTCTGAGCACCTGTAGGTTTTGGGGAGCCTCTCATGTCACAAGCAATGTCATGAAAACTGCTTTGCAGACACTTCCAAGCTGGAATCCAAGAAGCTACATCAAAGAGGTGGTGAAGAAGCAGCACGAGTATTTTGCAGAATGAATATTCACAATCCAGCTGCTGAAAAAATGTTTCACACATTATTCTTTTAATATATATTACGCTTTTGAAATTTCACATTTTAGTAGTGGTAAAAAGGTTGTGATAAAGGAATCTAGAAAACCTGTTAGAATTTCTAGAAACTTCTGGAAAGAATCTAAAAGTGTTTTCTCCTAAATTAGGTCATGTTTGTGATTTATTTTTGTAATGTGCTGTAGGTATTTCAGGGATTCATAAATTGAAATTGTTGTAACTGCCAAGCATGCCCTCATCAATCCTTTTTAGCAATGTTTATAGTTTATGCAAAATCAAAATAATTTACTTCTAAAAATAATTTTAAAACTTACTTTCTGTAGTGTATCTTAGAAATTTTTATATTATACAGAAAACTCACAGAACTGGTCTTCAAAAAAAAAAAAAAGAGTTGTAGCTATTCTAGATTATTCTTTCATTGATGTTTTACTGCAAGAACTATGGATGTACCATTACCCTGTTAGGAAAATGAAAGGTGAAAGAAAAGCTTTGAAGTGATTGCCTACTGCTGTCAAATGCCAATGCCATGTTTGCACTTTCCATGGTTTCATTAGATTTCATGCATGCGATTTTGACAGCTGAACTTTTAATGAGCAATCACGGGGATTGTCTGTAGGAAAAATTGCTAGAGAAATGTATAAATTAAAATATTTTTTGCTGTGTTCTTGCTAACCTGTTTTCTTAGCCTTTTTTAACACTACTGTCAACAGATAAGGCAATAATTTAATAAGCAGCTTGCCTATTTGTAAAGTCCTGTTCACATGCTTTGAACTAGAGAAATGGTTCACTTGCTTTTCTATGTTGTTTTACAGCCCCAATATATTTTAAGATCTGAAAGCCATGGGTTTCAGAGTATTCTTTTTCTGGATAAAATAGCTGATACTTTGTTTTTAATAAACATAAAGTCTAAAAAAAAAATATTATACTGTCAAATTAATGTCATGCTTTCTGTTACTTTGTACCTAGGGCGTCATTATGGAGCAGTAACTTGTGAGGGGTGCAAAGGATTCTTTAAAAGGAGTATAAGGAAGAATTTAGTTTATTCCTGCCGAGGAACAAAAGACTGTGTCATTAACAAACACCACCGGAATCGCTGTCAGTATTGCAGGCTGCAGAGATGCATCGCCTTTGGCATGAAACAAGACTGTAAGTCTGAATAAGAGCAAATTGCTTTCCCTGACAGCTACTTGGTGCTACAAAAGATATGCTTTGTATAGATACAAATTGTTATCTTGATTATATAATTTGAAATCATTGTATCTTTTTCATTTAAAGAACTGTACAAGTTTGGTGTATCAGAAATACTTTCAGAATCAGAAATGCTTTCAAGTGTTTGCTTTAAAAACTTAATAAGCTCATCCCATGTGATGGAAGTGAGTGAATTGTTGCTCCTATGTGGCAAATATAAAGCATGTCTGCATTTTTTTTTATGCAGTTCTACTTTTTTATGTGTAAATTAAGCTACTGAATTTTTTGAATTCTATTTCCTTTCAGTTTTTCCATAACTGAGATTACTGGCAATTACTGTTTACTTTTGGCAAAGCTCTGCAGAGACAGTTATTCACACGGCAGAGATCCATACTGATCTAAAGTTCAGTTCTTACCAATTCCTGCAGATTTCGTGTTCCTTTTTAGCCTTCCATACATTAGATGTAGTGGTATTGCAATATCACAGCAGTATCAGAATACTAAATGCACAGAAAATCACACAAAACACAAATTCTTCAGACCTAATACTGTTATGCTGCTGCTACGTACAGTACTGGTCTTGTTCTCTGCTTTCTGTTATCCTGCTCTTATTTTGCTGACCCTCTTGAACCTCTGTGGACATTTTCCTCCTTACAGCCCTGCTTCTCTCAGCGGAAATCAGTAACACTGAGGAAATTAATTCAGAAAGGGAGGAAAAGATGGGGCAGTGAAAGTGGATCTTTACCCTCTAGTTTAGCTGGCAGTTAATTAAGAAAAAGCCTCTCCACAGAAGACTTTTTAAGCAGAACAAATTCACTGGGGTTAGGGATCGGAAGGCAGGAAAGTAATCTCTGGGTCATGGGGAATACTGAGTGGGGGAGAGGATTGTTTGGTGATAAGAAGTCTCATTCCTCAATGGGGTGGGAAAAGGAAAGAAAACTTAGCATCATCTTGGATTGTAGCTCCCTCAGTGGGGGTTATTTGTCCCTTGAAGAAGTCTTGGCCTTTTCTCAGCAGTCAGACCCTGCTAGTGAGTACAGTGTTTGCAAAGAAAGATGAAATACTTGCCTCCCTCTCCCACCCTTTAAAGCACTATTTCTGGGTTGCAGGTTGGCTTCAATGGCATTGTCAATACTTGATACTATGACATTTGGAGTTTAAGATATTTATCAGTATCAGTGTAAAAGTTTGAATAGCATCATAGTCTACTGCTGTCTTGAAAAGTTTTTAATTTTTAATCTTAAGTTACACATTTTTCACATTTCCGTTTTCCCCATAGGGGATAATACTCTTCAAAGTAAAGCGATTTATCTGTAGGCTAAAGCCCAACTTCATTCCACCTTGTTTCACTGAGCCATTCAAATTAAAAATCCACTTCTTCTCTGAAGTCAGTGACTGTGAGTCAGGGTGTTGCCCAGATTGATCTTAAATGATCTGAACTGAACTTCTTGAATGTACCTTTCCCTCTGTATTGTCTAAGGTCCTAACTCAAGAAGCTTCTTAAGTGCATGAAATTATGTGGGTTCAACACAGACCTACAATCCATAGAAAAATGTACCATGAGTCCTTTACGAAGGAAGGGAGAGTGTGGGATAGTGAAACTGAGAGAGTGAGAAGCTTTAAGCTTCCACTTTGATTCAAGTTAAAAATGAAGGGATGTCTCCCTTAATTGTAACTTGAAAATGTTATATATATGTTAGATCTCAGACTTTGACTACTACATCATTTCACTTAGAACTCATCAAGTCAGTGTGCTGGTTTTTATCTAACTTGTTAGCTTGTTGGTTATGGGATATATTTTATATATTTTTTAGTTATTTTCAGAATTATAAATTATATTAAATCGAATATTAAATAAAGAAAAAAGTATTATTTCTTAGTCTGTAATTTGGGGTGTGATTTAATAGTTGGGTATTATTTCTGTAGCTGTACAGTGTGAGAGGAAACCTATTGAAGTGTCAAGAGAAAAATCTTCTAACTGTGCAGCTTCTACAGAAAAGATCTACATTCGGAAAGATCTTCGTAGTCCATTAGCTGCAACCCCAACTTTTGTAACAGACAATGAAACAGCGAGGTATGTAAATTGGATTCAGAAGTGGCTATCTCTGTCTTCTGAAAAAGGAAAATTCAGTTTTCAAATTAATCAAAATGAAAACTTGTGCTGTTTTCTCTCAGATCAACAGGTTTGCTGGAATCAGGAATGTTTGTTAACATTCATCCGTCTGCAATAAAAAGTGAGCCTACTGTGCTGATGACTCCAGATAAGGTATGTGATGATATGACTGATATAATAAGTAGAGCTACTTGCTGTAATTGTATATGTAAGGAGAGAAGGGTGTTTTATTTGGTTAATCTTTAAAACTCTCCTTTACAGCATTCACCTGTGTTATAAATGCCTTCTCTTTACAAGAATCCTCTTAGCCTCACACAGTAAAAATGCTAAAAACTCTACAGAGTAAATGCCCTTCTTTTACATTTTGAGAGAACTTTAAGGGCTGTATTATTTTAAGTTTTGTGTTGGGATAATCCTGACACTTGGCTTGCTCTTTTGCACAAATAAAATGAGGTGTTCACAGAACTTCTCTTGGCATTATCACAGTGCATTTTGTAAATATGGTTGGATTTTTTTTTCTCCTGAATCACTATTTTTTTCGCAAAGCTGATAAGACTTATCTCATCAACAATCTTATTTCTGAGCTGGTTTTCCTTTGTTTCCATTTTGTCACACGTACTGATCCACTAAAGCCATGTGGTAGCTTCTTCACATATGCACAGTAGGAAGCATTCGTGTTTTTCTAGCTGATACTAAATTACCTCATACTGTTTTCATGCAGTTTGCTTTGCTTGCTCTGTCTGGTGTTAGCAGCAGCATACTTGTCTGTAGTAATGTACTTTTTTTTTGGTGGGTCAGAGTGGGACACGTCTTACTGCCTCTCTGAGTTACTAGCCAGTACCGAATCACTTTGTTCCTTTGCAGTTAAACAAAGACATAAACACCAAAAAGGCTCCAGCAGAATTCTTTTTCTGCTTATTTATAAAGGTGACTTTCCATGCATTCCTTCTTCTCAGACATTCTTCTACTCTATTACTACTGACTCATTTACATGGGGAAAGAAGATGCTAAAAATATAATCCAGAGCAGTCTTATATTCCTGGTGACAGACTAGTGCGTCGATATGTGAAATCCTTTTTCTGCACTTGCTTACCATCGGTAGTATTCTTTCTGAAAGTGGTAGCTATTACTTTCACAAGTGAATGTCAAAATATTTCATATTTTAGATGCAGTGCAGTGTCTAACTTCTGTATTGTGGCTACCCATGTACTGAGAACAGTTTTCTTACAGGTGCGTTTTTGCACATGCTCAGTTCTTCATTTATATGAAAGTTAGACTCTTCTCTTACAGGTTAACTGCTACCAATTAACTGAGATTTAAAAGCTGTTCTTTTCCTTTAGGTAGAAGCATGTCAAGGAGATTTAAGTACACTGGCAAATGTGGTGACTTCGTTAGCAAATCTCAGTAAATGCAAAGACATGTCACAAAGCAGTACAGAGCTATCCATGATTGAGAGTTTAAGTAATGGAGATGCATCATTATCTGAACCCAAGCAAGAAGAACATTCTAGTAGTGATGTTACAAGGTAAGGCATGTTATACTTAAAAATACTATTCTTTTCAAGAAGGTCTCTGTCAATTCAGACCATTAATTAAATCATCACAATGTAGGAAATTTATCTGCTTTAAAAGTAATATCAGCATAAGCTCATGTAGACGATAAATACTGTAAGATTCTTCCAAGTGAAATCAAAAGGAGGTTCTGTTAGAGAAATAAATCCTTTTAGTTGTTTGTACTTGAAATTAATTTCAATATAAATCTTACAGCTGATTTTCTTGCCTTTTGGTTGGCCATACTAAGGTACATTAGGTCTTGTACTGTAGTCTTAGTACTTTGCATCATCCTGGAAGACTTGCTCTTAAGAGATCTCATCTGTGTGATAGTTAAATGCTTGTAACTATTAATCACCTTAAAAGCTTGAAAAGCATTTTCTTTCTGCGTGGGAGAAGTTACAGAATTCTCACTATCAATATGAATACTATACTGATTCACTGAGTATCTTACAAACTTGTGTCTTGCACCGGTTTTAACTGAGCCATTGTGGTGAGCCTATGTGTAAGATGTTCTGTGTAGTATATACAGAACTACACAGAACATCCACAGTTATTCCATCAATCACAATCATGTTCTTCCTTGGTTGTCATCTCATGCAAACTTCTGACTGCTGTCCCAGCAATATTTTACACACCATCTACATTTTATGTGCTGTTCTGAAAGAGTGTGTGGAGTAGATCTGTTAAGGGGAAAAAGGTGGGCATACAGTGGCTGAAATACTGCATGTCCCCTGTGGTCTCTACTGCTTTGTGTAATTGCAAGCAGATTACCTTTTTTCTGCTCCTTTCTTTATATACTGCTTAGAAGGTCAATCTGACTTCTTATAGATGCTGATTTTGGCCTTTGCTGTGTCCTCCTAGGTAAAGAATGTAAGAATATGCCATGTAAGTAGTATTGTACCATGTGCTGACAGACATCATTCAATACTATCAAAGAGATGTTGTGATCTTTCATTTGCTGGCACTTCCAGATGCTTATTTTTGCCAACTTCAGAGCTTCTGTTCAGTTTAAAAGTCTGTCTATGGAAAGGCATCAGGTTCTCTCAGCCAGAGACCTTGAAAGAGCTCTGACTTGGCATACTCTTGTCAAGTAGGTTACCTAATAGTTTTACAGTGAGGAGGTTCAAGTTAAACATTGCTGTGAAGGAAAGTTGTTACTCAAAGAGGAATTAAAATTTTTCCCTAAATTATTGATTTCCTTGTCAGGCCATATGCCAGCATGATCTAACAGACACAGATGTTTATTGAGGAAGAAGAGTTTAAGGGACTTCAGAGAGCACATTTTATCCATCCACGCTTTCCATGTATTTTATTATATTCATTGCTTGCAGCTACAGTAGTTACAGTTTCACTTTTGCTGACATAAACTTAGAGTACAACTTTTGCTGCAAGCACCCCACTGCTTTTATATTGTAATTTTACATGCCTTGTCCTCTAGTGCTTCACAATGTTCTTTCTTTACAGTTCATCTGCAGTCCTGTGTATCTGTTAGTGACTGAGCCTGAGAAAAAGAGAACTGAAATTATTTGTAGCAAAGGATATCAAGGCCATGTATTTTAATGTTGATTATGCTTTGTTTTCTCACTTTGTGGGCTAGATTTTCATAGCTCCCAGGCAAGCTTTGTTCTAGATTCTCTTTTCCGTGGTGTTTTACCTTACAGTTATTGCTCATGTTGGGGCTTCATGTAGGGAAAGGACTAACCTTGCTGAGCCATGAGGAAACAAAGCTGCTACTGACTTCTGCTGGCTTACTACTGGCAGTTTATGAGATAGGAGGGAGAAGATTTCTTTGAAAGCAACATTGAAGAATGAGTTGGGAAGAAAGTATCATGGGCAGACATGGTTAACAAGTGTACGTGCCCACACTATTTCAAAAGGACTCTTCAGCCTGTGCTAGAATAAATACAGGATAGTGACAGATGCATATTTTCCTTTTGGGGAAAGGGGAAGTCTGGTTCCTCTCTTAAATTTCTATACCTGTGCCACGATCCGCTCGAAATGAGCGG
>VZRS01017225.1:0-18277 GCA_013398055.1 Ifrita kowaldi
CCCCCGCCCTTCCGCCATGGCGGCCACCGGCGTCCTGCCCTTCGTCCGCGGCGTCGATCTCAGCGGCAACGACTTCAAGGTGCGGGGGAGCGGGAGCGGGGGACAGCCCGGCCCCTGGTGCCCCAGTGGGTCCGGGCCCCGCGGGGTTGTCAGGCCTGGCTCGGCCCCCGGGACAGGGGAATCCCGGCCCCGCCCGGGGTGGGTGACCTGGGGCAGCCCCGGTCCCGACCCCGTGGGCACTGCGGGGCCGGGCGATCCGTGATCGCCACCAAGCCGCTATGGCTGGGCAACCCTGCCCGCAGCCCACGGGGTCCCAGAGAGACAGGTGATCCCCGAGCTTCCAGCTCCCACTCCCATAGGACTGGGCGATCCCAGCTCCCAATCCCGTAGGACTGGATCTCCATGGCCCCCAGCTCCTAATCCCCCAGGAATGACCGATCCCCGTCCCCCAGCTCCCAATCCCCTAGGACTGGGTGATCCCAGCCCCCTAGTTCCCAATCTTATGGGACTGATTGATCCCAATCCCCGCAGCTCCCAGTCTATAGGACTGGGTCATCATGACCCCACAGTTCCCAGTCCCGTAGGACTGCTCGATCCCAAAGCTCCCATGACCACAGAGCATCACTCAGCCTGAGGTCCCCAGATCCTCATCCCACGGGACAGGTGGTTTCCTCACCCTCCTCCTCCTCTCCAGGGTGGATACTTCCCGGAGCATGTGAAGGCGATGACGAGCCTGCGCTGGCTGAAGCTGAACCGCACGGGGCTGTGCTACCTGCCCGAGGAGCTCGCTGCCCTCCAGAAGCTGGTGAGCCCCATGTTTTGGGATGGAATGGGGCTCCCCTGTCCCGCTGGGGCCGTGAGATCTGACGGGAGCCTGTTCCCTGCCAGCCTAGTGGCTCAGTGGTGGATGCTCTGTGTCTAATAATAGCGCTGAGCTACAATGTGTGGTTGAAATCAGATGCAGGTGCTGTCGGGAATGGGGTTGAGATGGACTTGCACTCGGTTTCACCTTGTTTTCCTAGAAAACCAGATTAAAAACCGTGCTTAGATCCTCTGCCCTGTAGCAGAAGGGAAGGGTGATGGTTAAAATGGAGAGGATCAAGGTTTTGGGGGCTTTTTTTCCCTTCTCCTTTGCTAAAGTATATAAAGAGCAGGAGCTGGCAGCTGCCTGGCTTTGTTTTCGGGCAGCTCAACCAGGCCCTTGGTGGAGTCGTGGCTCAGCTTGGCTTTGGTGGTGTCTACAGCAGGTCAGGGACCTCATCCTGTCAGTGTCAAAGTCAGTGCTTTAAACACTGCCAGAAGTCCCTGTACCTGTGCCATGTGCAGGGAATCCCTCTGTGCCGCTTGGAGCCGCGCTCCCACCAGCCCTGCCAGGTTCTTGGGAGCCACAGCAAGACTCAGATCCTGGCATCCCACCCACAGCCTGCCAATTCCTTGTTTTCCTGAGCAGGCAGCAGCCGGGGCTGGTGATGCTCAGAGGAAAACATTTCCCCTGGGAAATTCCTCCTACCCCAGCAGTGCCCACGTGTGCCCGTTTCCAGATCACCCAGTGAGAGGCATTCTCAAGTACTGGGATCTGTTTGCACAGGGACTGTGTGGGACTGCCACAGGCCAGCTCGGTGGCAGCCCAGAGCACCCCAAACCCTACAGCAGGGCTGAGGTGTCCAGCCAGGGCTATCCCAGGGAATGAGGGATGTGGAGGCAGCGCAGGCACGCTGGGCCAACCAACCAGTTTGAGACTGGGAGTGTCCCAGCAGCCCTGGGTGTGACAGGGCTTCACAGGTCCTGGGATGGAGGAGCCTCCACATCAATGGTTGTTGGGGGCCCAGCCATTGCCCTGCACAGCTCCAGCTCCTCTCTCTGCTCACTGGGGCTTGTCTGGGGCTTCCCTGCAGGAACACCTCTCCGTGAGTCACAACAGCCTCACCACGCTCCATGGAGAGCTCTCCGGCCTGCCCTGCCTCCGGGTGAGTGTCCCCTCATGCCTCAGGGGTCCCCAGGCACCTCTGGGATCCAAGGGCACACGAGGATCATACCTGGCTGCCCTGGGGGCTCAGCAGGTGGCTGCATTCCTGCCTCTCTCCCCTTTCCAGGCAATCGTGGCTCGCGCAAACAGCCTGAAGAACTCGGGAGTCCCTGATGACATCTTCCAGCTGGATGACCTCTCAGTGCTGGTGGGTGCAGAGCCTCCTCAGCTGATGCAGGAGCCAGCTCAGACTCCTGGATCCCATTCCTGCACCGTGGTAGCTCCTTGTGCTATTTGGGAACACCAGTCCCAAGCCCATGGCTGAGCTCCAGGGAAGCTGGCTGTCAGCAGGATGACCCTCTGACAATGCCTCCTTTAAAGGCTGATGCTGTGGCTGGGTTCCCTGTGTGCTGGTCCAGCTCCTGCTGTGCCCCCGGAGACAGCCCTCAGTCCTCAGGTTCAGGTGGTGGTGGCTGGGTGTGGGGCAGAGGGTGACAGCTGCTTTGTGCTCCCATTTTCCCAGGACCTGAGCTACAACCAGCTCACAGAGTGTCCCCGGGAGCTGGAGAATGCCAAGAACATGCTGGTCCTCAACCTTGGCCACAACAGGTGGGTCCAGGCCAGGGTGACCATCTCCCACTCCTGGCCATGGCCTCCTCTATTGGTCACACTTTGCTCTGGGTCCTGCTCTGTGCCCTTCCTCGAAGGAGACCTGGGGCTGATGCAGGTCCCAGGCAGCCCTGAATTTCCCCATATCCCTGCAGCATCGACACCATCCCCAACCAGCTCTTCATCAACCTGACCGACCTGCTCTACCTGGACCTGAGCGACAACAAGCTGGAGAGTCTCCCCCCACAGATGAGGCGCCTGGTCCACCTGCAGACCCTCATCCTCAACAACAACCCCCTCCTGCACGCACAGCTCCGGTATGGCCCCACTTCCCAGACTGGATCCCAGCCTGGATCCCAGCCTGGCAGGGCTGGGGTGGTGCCTGCTCCATCCTGACGCTCTCTCTGCCCCGTGGCTCTCCGTGGTCCGCAGGCAGCTGCCGGCGATGACGGCCCTGCAGACCCTGCACCTGCGGAACACCCAGCGCACGCAGAGCAACCTGCCCACCAGCCTCGAGGGCCTGGTGAACCTGGCAGGTAGGGCTGGGGCATCCAGCCCCACGGAACCCTCCAGGGGCTCTCCCAGCTCTGGTGTGGGTCTGGCTGGTGGGGTCAGCCCCTTGTCTCTTCCCCCAGACGTGGACCTCTCCTGCAACGACCTCAGCCGTGTCCCCGAGTGTCTCTACACCCTGGGCAGCCTGCGGCGCCTCAACCTCAGCAGCAACCAGATCACAGAGCTGTCCCTCTGCATTGACCAGTGGACCCAGCTGGAGACCCTCAACCTATCCCGCAACCAACTCACCTCCTTACCTGTATGTCCCTGCCCCTACGTGCCCTCCCTGCTCGTGTTTCCATGGTTCTCCCTCACCCCGCCATCTCCCCCGTCCCCAGTCAGCCATCTGTAAGCTGACCAAGCTGAAGAAGATGTACCTGAACTCCAACAAGCTCGACTTTGACGGGATCCCCTCAGGCATCGGCAAGCTCACCAACCTTGAGGAGTTCATGGCGGCCAACAACAACCTGGAGCTCATCCCTGAGAGCTTGTGCAGGTAAGGAACACACAACCGGATCTGCTCTGTCCCCAGGAGGGAACACAGAGGTTGTGTGGTCACAGGTCACCCTGGGCTGGCCTGTCACCAGCATCACTGTCCCACAGGTGCTCCAAGCTGAGGAAGTTGGTGCTGAACAAGAACCGCCTGGTGACGCTGCCGGAGGCCATCCACTTCCTGACGGATGTGGAGGTGAGCACCCAGCACCTCTCTGCCTTTGTGCTTGTCCTTCACGCCCCCAGCACCTCCCTGGGATCCCAGGGCTGTAGGGTGGCATGGATGAGGCAAGGGCAGGGGAGCTCAGGGCCAATACCTGTAGTCTGGCACATGGTTCGGCCCAGGCAGGCCGTGGATTTGCAGTTCCCTCCACATCCATCTCACTGAAGCTTGGAGTGCTCCGGAGATCTCCATCCCGTGCTGGATCCTCGATGTCCCTGTGAGCGGGTGCTTCACTGAGGTCTCTGTGCCCTCCTCGGCAGGTCCTGGACGTGCGCGAGAACCCCAACCTGGTGATGCCCCCGAAGCCGGCGGATCGGTCCTCGGAGTGGTACAACATCGACTTCTCCCTGCAGAACCAGCTCCGCCTGGCCGGAGCCTCCCCTGCCACCGTCGCAGCCGCTGCCGCGGGTACGTGTGTAGGGATGAGGGACACAGCCCCTGCCTTGGCACAACCCTGGGAGAGGCTGGGAAATGGGCCGTGCTCCTTAGGGTGTCCCACAGGCGTCGTGGCTGCCTCTCACCCTGTCCCCATGTCCTCAGGGAGCAGCACCAAGGACCCGCTGGCCCGCAAGATGCGGCTCCGGCGGCGCAAGGAGTCTGCCCAGGATGACCAGGCCAAGCAGGTGCTGAAGGGGATGTCGGACGTGGCCCAGGAGAAGAATAAGAAGATAGAGGTAGGGTCTGGGGTGGGAGAGGGGCCCTGAGGGCATCACAGTGTACCTGGCCTACTCTGGGTGCCAGCAGGACTCTGGTTGTCCCTAACTTGACCTGTGCTCGTCCCACAGGAGAGTGGGGAGGCGAAGGCACCGGACCTGAAGACACGGCGCTGGGACCAGGGCCTGGAGAAGCCACAGCTGGACTACTCGGAGTTCTTCAGCGAGGACGTGGGGCAGCTGCCCGGCATCTGCGTCTGGCAGATCGAGAACTTCGTGCCCACGCTGGTGGATGAGGCTTTCCATGGCAAGTTCTACGAGGCCGACTGCTACATCGTGCTCAAGGTACTCGGGGAGGACCAAGGGTCCCCCTCATGCCCTGCCCGGAGCTGCAGCCATCCCATCTCACACCCTGACCTTCCCAGACCTTCCTGGATGAGAACGGTTCCCTCAACTGGGAGATCTACTACTGGATCGGGCAGGAGGCCACGCTGGACAAGAAGGCCTGTTCCGCCATCCACGCCGTCAACCTCCGCAACTACCTGGGGGCTGAGTGCCGCAGCATCCGGGAGGAGATGGGGGATGAAAGTGAAGAGTTCCTCCAGGTGAGGCCAACCCCCAGCTCCCCTGTAGCCCCCATCCCCTCATGTCCCACCCTCATCCCCTCCTCGCCCCCAGGTCTTCGACAATGACATCTCCTACATCGAGGGTGGCACGGCCAGTGGTTTCTTCACCGTTGAGGACACGCAGTATGTCACCAGGTACGGCTGGGGACAGGGGCTGGGGGGGTGTATGGGGCAGGCAGTGCCCCATGTCCCACCATGGCTGTCCCTTCCCCAGGCTGTACCGTGTCTATGGGAAGAAGAACGTCAAGCTGGAGCCAGTGGCACTGAAAGGGACATCGCTGGACCCCCGGTGAGTGGCCAGGGGACGCAGGGTCCCTGCAGAAGTTTCAGCGGAGTCCACCTGAGATAATATAGCTGCAGTTCTGTGGTGCAAATGGGCTGTTCCAGCACCTTCCTACAAGGATATGGGTTCAAACCCGCCTTGGTGCCCTGCAGGGACCCCCAGGATGGGGAGGATGCTGGGCACACTGCACTCTCTCCTACTCCTCTCACCTCTCTCCACCAGGTTTGTTTTCCTCCTGGACCATGGCCTCGACCTCCTGGTGTGGCGCGGGAGCCAGGCCACGCTGAGCAGCACCACCAAGGCCAGGTAGGGCTGGTGGGGGTGCCGGGGTGTGGGGAGCCCACACCTGCCATCTCACCTGCTCCTGCTGCAGGCTCTTCGCCGAGAAGATCAACAAGAATGAGCGGAAGGGCAAGGCCGAGATCACGCTGCTCACCCAGGGCCAGGAGACCCCCGAATTCTGGGAAGTGCTGGGGGGACAGCCCGAGGAGATCCGACCCTGTGTCCCCGATGACTTCCAGCCCCACAAGCCCAAGCTGTACAAGGTGGGGAGCTGCATCCACAGGGCCACCAGCACTACTGGGGTCCTGCAGCTCCCAATAACATCTGTCCCTGTCCCCTCTGCAGGTCGGCCTCGGTCTGGGCTACCTGGAGCTGCCCCAGATCAACTACAAGCTCTCCGTGGAGCACAAGAAGAGGCTGAAGGCTGATCTGATGCCAGAGATGCGCCTGGTAGGATGGGGCGGGGAGGTTCTCCCAGTCTGACCAGTGAGACTGGTTTTGTGTCCCTTCTGCCTCCAGCTGTGCCCTGGGAGAGGGAGGTTCGGCCAGCAGCGCCCGGCTGGGGGATGCTCTGCTCTGTCGGGAGCAGGCAGGGTGTTTTCCAGCTGGGAATGCCTGCAGGTGCCTGACCCCCTCTTCCCTGCGGTGCCCTCAGCTGCAGAGCCTGCTGGACACCAAGAGCGTGTACATCCTGGACTGCTGGTCCGACGTCTTCATCTGGATTGGGAGGAAGTCGTCGCGGCTGGTGCGGGCGGCAGCGCTGAAGCTGAGCCAGGAGCTGTGCACGATGCTGCACCGGCCCAAGCACGCCATGGTCACCAGGAACCTGGAGGGCACCGAGTGCCAGGTAGGGCACGGACCCCTTGGATGGCTGCTGGGTGCCTGGGAGGGGGCTGTGGCTGAGGGTGTGTTACCTGCTCCCCAGTTTACACCCAGTGACTGGACGTGGCTCTCTGTGCTCTGGTCTGGTTGGCAAAGTGGGGATCGGTCACAGGTTGGACTCGATGGTCTTGGAGGTCTTTTCCAGCCTTAATGGTTCTGTGATGTAGGTGTTCAAGTCCAAGTTCAAGAACTGGGACGACGTCCTGCGCGTGGATTACACCCGGAATGCTGAGACAGTGCTGCAGGACGGCGGCCTGGCTGGCAAGGTCCGCAAGGACGCCGAGAAGAAGGACCAGATGAAGGCTGACCTCACGGCACTCTTCCTGCCCCGCCAGCCCCCCATGCCCCTCAGCGAGGTAGGGCTGGGGCCCCCCACAAATCCCCCATGGTGTGGGGCTGGATGCTGACAGAGGGGCTGGGGGGCTGACAGAGCACATGGGGCTGCAGGCAGAGCAGCTGATGGAGGAGTGGAACGAGGACCTGGATGGCATGGAGGGCTTTGTGCTGGAGGGCAAGAAATTCACTCGCCTGCCCGAGGAGGAGTTTGGCCACTTCCACACCCACGACTGCTACGTCTTCCTGTGCAGGTGACACCCGGCTTGTCCCCTCTCAGGGGCTGGTGGACCACTTTGTCCCCAAGCTCCCTGCCCAGTCCTCCCGACTGTCCCGTCCCTCACAGCACTCCCTGTTCCTGCCCTCAGGTACTGGGTGCCAGTGGAGTATGAGGAGGATGAAGAGAAAAAGAAGAAGGGTGAAGGCAAAGGGGAGGAGGAGGGTGAGGAAGAAGAGGAGGAGAAGCAACCTGAGGAAGACTCCCAGTGCATCGTCTACTTCTGGCAGGGCCGGGAGGCCTCCAACATGGGCTGGCTCACCTTCACCTTCAGCCTCCAGAAGAAGTTTGAGAGTCACTTCCGCGGCAAGCTGGAGGTGACACAGTTTGGGGGTGACACAGGGGTGCCCCAGCTTTGCCTCTCTTCTTCCCCATCCCTTCTCTGCCCCTCAGGCTGAGGCAGGGGACAGCAGCACAGATGGGTGCTGGCAGGGGGTGCAGCTGGGGCTTGGGGCTGTGTTTGGGAGGTCCCCGTGGCCCTGCTGACACCCACCCATCCCCAGGTGGTGCGCATGACCCAGCAGCAGGAGAACCCCAAGTTCCTCTCGCACTTCAAGAGGAGGTTTGTGATCCACCGGGGCAAGCGGAAGGACCGGGTCAGTGCTCCCCAGCCCAGCCTGTACCACATCCGCACCAACGGCGGGGCCCTGTGCACCAGGTCAGTGCCCCAGGGCTGCTCCAGGCCAGGCAGCACCCACGGGTGCCAGATCCAGGCAGGATACCTGCTGGTGGGCACAGCTGCCGGGTCTCCCACTGATTTGTGCCTCGGTGTCTCCAGGTGCATCCAGATCAACACGGATGCTGCTCTGCTCAACTCCGAGTTCTGCTTCATCCTCAAGGTACTGCTCGTGGCTGAGCATCCTCAGGGCTGCCTAGGTGCCCACCTGCCCCCCTGGGCAGCCCTGACTCTGCACTCCCCCAGGTGCCCTTTGAGAGCACGGACAACCAGGGCATCGTCTACACCTGGGTGGGCCGGGCGGCCGACCCTGACGAGGCCAAGCTGGCTGAGGACATCATGAACCACATGTTTGATGACTCCTACAGCAAACAGGTGAGCGGGGCTCAGTGCCACCTTACCTGGGTGACAGTGACCACCCAGGCCACGCTCAGCCCTGTTCCTGCCCTTGCAGGTCATCAACGAGGGAGAAGAGCCCGAAAACTTCTTCTGGGTGGGCATTGGGGGCCAGAAGCCCTACGATGAAGATGCAGACTACATGAAGCACTCACGGCTCTTCAGGTGGGTACTGGCCTGGAGAGGGATGCTCCAGTCTGTGCTGGTTCCCTTCCTCCCACAGAGCCCATCCCTCTTGGGAATCCACCAGCCAAAACAGCTGCTCCATCACATCCCTTCCCTCTGCACGAGCAGAGTCCTAACAAACTCATGCCTGATGCTGTCCCTGTCCATCTCCCCGCAGATGCTCCAATGAGAAAGGTTATTTCTCCGTGTCAGAAAAGTGCTCAGATTTCTGCCAGGATGACCTGGCTGATGATGACATCATGCTGCTGGACAACGGGCGGGAGGTGAGCTGGGGCGTGAGGCCGTCCTGGGCCCAGATCTCCCAGTGGCTCTGTGGGCTGAGCCTGGCTGCTGATGCTTTCTGCAGGTCTACATGTGGGTGGGCACCCAGACCAGCCAGGTGGAGATCAAGCTGAGCCTCAAGGCATGCCAGGTAAGGCTTCTCTCCATCCTGGAACTGTGTGGGGGACGATTTGGGCACTTCCATCTCCCCTCAGGACCCTAATCTGGGTGGTGCAGAGCTCTGGGCTGGGGGATACCAGCCCTGGAGGTGGGAAGGGGCCGGGACCCCCACGGCTGTGCTTTGCCCCAGGTCTACATCCAGCACATGCGCTCCAAGGACCCCACGCATCCCCGCAAGCTCCGGCTGGTGCGGAAAGGCAACGAGCCCTGGCCCTTCACCCGCTGCTTCCACGCCTGGAGCGTGTTCCGCAAGCCGCCCACCTAAGGGCCGGGGGCACCCGGTGCTCTGGCCACGGCCCCCCTGGCACGGCTGGACCCCGGCACCCCGCGCTGCCGCCAACGCCTGCACCCAGCCAGGCTCGGCCTGGAGCCGCTTCCCCCCAAGCAGGGGCCAGTGGGGAGCACTGGGGCTGTCCCTCTGTCCCCCCTTTTCCCAGCACGGGGCTCAGCTCAGCCCCTTCCCTTCCTGGGGGGCACACGGGGCCGTGTGGGTCCCTGCCACGCCCTGCTTGGGGATGCTGCTGCCCCAAACCAGTGCCGAGCTCCCCCTGCCACTGGGGGACAGGCGTGATTCCCAGCTTGGGTGGGAGGATGCTTTGCTAAGGAGAACTGGGGGGAATGAGGGGCTCTCAGCCCTGGGCCTTACAGCTGGTCCCTGCTGTCCTGGGGGACGCACCCCCAGCAGGGATCAGCCCATCTGGATCATATCAATAAAGGCTGCACTTCTCACCTCGACCCTGTCCCAGGCTCTGACTCACTCCCACCCTGATCGTGCCCCTCTGCAGCTCAGGGGAACCCCAGCACTGACCTGGCTCCACAGCTCAGCAAACACCTGCAGCCCGGGCAGCTGATATTAAATGCTTTATTTTCAATATTAAAAACCAGTATTTTTAATAACTAAACAATGCTAAATTCATCTTACCAAAAAAAAGGATGAGGTGGGGGGGGTTCTACCAGGGACGCTACAGCCCCGGCCTCGGCCAGCAGCAACAGAGCCCGACCCCCCCCAGCCACACACGTACCGCAGGAGAGCCCGGGGGGCCGCAGCGGCCCCGGGTCCCCAAAAGGAGAGGGGCAGGGGCCAGCTGAGCCCCGTGGGAACAGCCACCATGGGCCAGGGGACAGAGCCGGCGTCACCGCAGGCCCCCAGGCAGGCGAGGCCGGGCTCGGAGCCCAGGGGGGATTTGGCACAGTGAGACCCCCAGGGTGGGGCAGCCCAGCCTGGGGCAGGAGGGGGCTGGGGCAGCCCCATCTGCCCCCCCCCAGCACCAACACGGACCAGGACCAGGAGCCGGTGTGTAATTCCACAGCGTGATCCCATCCCAAACCCACCCCGTGGCAGGAATTAGTGTCAGAAAGGAGCAGCAGGCACAGAGCCCAACCTGGAGAATAGCCCTTGGAGAAGCCACTAAGAGAAAAAGGCCACCTGTGACCCCCCACCATGCCCCTCCGCGGGCTGCTCAAGGCCTCTGCTGCCCGCCTGGGAGCCAGGGGATCCCCGCTGGGCTCCCCTGGGGACAGTCCCTGTGCGGCAGCCAGAGCCTCCTGGCAGGCAGGGAACGGGGCTGTAAACTGCAGGGAGCCGGGCATGTAAACACAGACCAGGGTATGGGGGGGCCGTGCCCGGGGGCTTCTGGCCCCCCACTGCCCCAAGGGACCAAAACCGGGGGACAAGGGGGATCCACAAGCCCCAGCCCTCCCTGTGGAGCCAGGGAAGCAGCAGCATCCCCCAGGAAGGGGGCTCTGGAGCAGGGGACAGTGACACTCGACCGTGTATAAAAAAGGAACTTATCTTCCCCGGAAAGAGTTTGTGTCCCACAGCCCCGGCTTGGAGGTCCGGGGGTCCAGGGCCGGCGGCTGGGCAGGGAGGTGTGTGGGGAGTGCCGGAGCCGGGGCGCGGCAGCGGCCGGCGTGGATGTTAGAGAGGAGGCGAGTCTACGTTACATGGGGAGGGGGCGCGGGGGTCCAGTCGAGTCGCGCATCCCGGGAATCCGAGCACTGAGATGGGTCAGGGAGGCCGGCGATGCCTGTGGGTGATGCAGCTCCTCAGAACGAGACCCGGGGGGGTCAGGACAAGTATTCCCCCTGCTCCTCCTTCTCTACAAGCCCCAGGGGCCACAACTCCATCCTCCCATGATGGATTGGGAAGCCAGGACACTGCGCTGGGGTCCCAGCTCCAAATCCTGCTCCCACCCCAGGGACCACCAGCCCCTCACAGACCTCACTTGATGAAGATCCCCGTGGGCTGGGCCTCGTCCTCGCTGGCGTTCCTCAGGTTCCGCTCCGCTTCCTCCGAGGACCTGGGGCAGAGCAGGGTGAGAGGCACTGCCACGGCCCCTCAGCACCGATTACCCCATTCCCACCCCACTCACGCCAGGAAATCCTTCACTTCCTCCACGGTGATGTCCCCAGTGGTGTCCAGCGGGTTCTCCATGCTGCTGTTGGGGGAGTCGATGGGGCCAGGCGAGAAGGCAGCTGGGTGCTCCTCAGGGGACCCTGGGGAGTCATGGGACAGGAGGGATTGGGGACAGCCAGGATACAGGGCCAGGCCTGGAGCAGGGCTACGGGAGACGGTGTGTGCAGGGACAGGGTGGTCACTCACGGTCACTGTCCGAGGGGGAGTGCTGGCCCTCGGAGCTGCGTGGGATGTGGGTGCCGTTCGCCTGTGGCAGCTTCGGTGTCACCGCTGAGCTGTTGCTGGAAGGAAACAGGGAGAAGTTATGGCCAGAACCGGTATCATGAGGTGGGTGTGCAGGGGTTCTACCATAGCACAGTCCCCCACGCCCCCAGGACAGCCCACCTGAGGCAGGAGGTGTCCTGGAGCCGGGCGACCTCCAGCCGGCACAGTGGCTCCGTCACGTTCCTGGCACTCAGTGAGAAGCGTTCGAACTCGGATGGTGAAATTAGGTAGAAACCTACAGAGGGGACAACAACGAGCCTCAGGGATCCCCCACAGGGCTGCAGGGGGAGTCAACATCCCATCGACACAGGATGTCACCTGGTGCCCTCACCTTGGCCATGCTTGGTGAAGACACAGGAGGCAATGCCGCTGATGTCCTCCTTACGGATGCAGCTGTAGTGGACCTGGGGCCGCAGGCTGGGCACGCTGAAGATGTGGATGTCCCCCAGGTTGGTGAGACAGGCCAGGCAATTTTCCAGGCGCTCCTCGGAGCCAGCGCTGGCCAGGCTCACCAGGGCCACCTTCCGCACCCGGCAGCCCTCGTGTGCTGTCAGCTTGAACTTGGTCTTGGCACTCACTTTGGGCAGCGTGAACACCTGGGGGAGCAAGAGGAGCCGGGGTCAGGGGAGGACAGGAACCTGCTGGGTTTAGGGGGGCACCTTCCCCTTGGATTCACCACCCTAGAACAGGCATAGGAGTGCCCCCCAACGTGACTGGTCACTTCCAGCCCTGTCCCCGCATGACGAGGACATCCAAAGAGGACATGGGACGTTTTGTGTCCCATCTCTACCACAGTGGGACACTCGGCCCTGCACTCACCTTGAACTGTTCCTCGGAGGAGATGAGCATGGAGTGGCTGCCCTGCATGTCAGGGGCCTTGGCCAGGTCCCGGGACACCTCATAGGGCTCAGGCAGGGGGTTCCCCCGCCCGTCCAGCACCGCGATGGCCACCACCGGCGCCCGGTGCATCAGCTGGATCTCCTTTCCCAGCACCGCCTCCACCGCCCGCTCCGAGAACTTCTCCTGCGACGGCACCTCCAGGGCGTACGCAAACACCGACCCGGAGTTGGTCCCTGCCCACATTGTGGGGCCGTGGTGGGCGGCTGCGGAGGCAGAGCAGTGTCAGAGCCCCCTCCCAGCCAGACCCAGCTCGGGGGCTTTTCCCGGGGAGGGAGGGGGGGTCTCACCATCACGGAGAAAGGTGTCAGCAAAGTAGAGGCACCGCACGACCCCTGAAAGTGAATCATCGGCCGAGCGAGGCTCGATCCGCCGCTGCACCGGCGTCATCTCCACCTCAGGGGGGCCCGCCTGCTCCGCCAGCTGCGCGTTGGCCTCCTGCACCTGGGGAGGGGACAAGGGGTCAGTCCCTGCCAGGTGAGGACGGGGAGCTGCCATGGTGGCCCCCACTCCCTGCCCACCTTGCTGGAGGGGCTGCTGGCATTGAGCCTCTTCTTGCCCGACACGCGGCTCTTGCGGATGCGGCGGAAGGACTGACGCAGGGACTTCTTGAGGGACTTCACGCGGGACAGGGGCCCCTCCATGGCCAGCGAGTCGTTGGGGTGCAGTGTACACCTGCGGGCACCGATGCTGCTCAGCAGCCGCCACGTCGCTCCAGGGGGTCCCCAGCACCGAGGTCCCCCCATACCTGGCCAGCACGGGGTTGCGCCGGTAGTAGTCAAAGAGTCCAAAGCCGTGGCTGGTGCCGAAGGCCACGAGGTTCCACTCGGAGTGGAGGGTGACGGCGGTGACGGCGGCGGGGGGCACGCACTGCACCAGCACGCTGGGCTGGAAGCCGGGGGGGAAGTGGAGGGGCCCGTTCCGAGGGGCCAGCCGGTCATGGCCCTTCCAGGTGAAGCCCTCACGGTCCTGCAGCAGGTCCACGGTGGCCACACTGACCGCGTGCTCCGACTTCTCATCACTCAGTTCCATCACCAGCACCTACAGGGACAAGCACAGACGGGGAGACACACTTAACCCCCCCACACAGCCAGCCTACTGCACATCGGGGGCTAAAGCCACGGGTAGGAGCCCTTCAAGGGCAACCATGACGGTTTGCAGGGTCTGTAGCCCCCTCATGCCATGGGTCCCCAATGGGGGAGCCAAGAGGTGCTTGGCAGCCCCTGCTCTGTCCTTGCCACCGTACCTGCCCCGCCGTGCCAGCCACCACCATCTTGGCCGTGTACTTGCAGAGCGCGATCTTCTGCACACCCAGGCGCGGGTCATCGCTGTAGGGATCAAAGCAGCCCACCTGCGGGAGGGGACAGCTGAAGGGACAGCCCAGACCCCTCACACAGCTGTGGGGCAGCCCCCCCTGCACCCCCACATCCCTCCACCAGCTGTGGCACACGGGCCACTCTGGGCATCACGCCCAGGAAAAGTCTGTCCCCACGCACCCCCTGGCTCTTTCCCCCATGCTGGGGCAGACCCGCGGGACGGGGCCCACGGAACAAGTGTCCCTTGTGTCCCCACAGTGCGTCACACAGCAGCTGTGCCCTGAGCCGGGGGACACATCCCCGGGGCACAGCCGGGATGGCTCCGGCAGGTGCATCCCCCGTGCCCAGCTCTGGGTTTGCCCCCTCGGGTGCTGGCAGAGCCAGGAGGGTGCTGGGGTCCACTCCAGTGTCTCCCTGCCCAGGGGACCTCACCTTGCGGAACGGCGGCCACTCCTCCTCGCCCGCCTGGTTGAGGCTGTCGTTGTGCTCGCAGTCTGTCTGGAAGATGTTGGCGGTGCCCAGCTTGTAGAGGGGCTTCAGGGAGACCCCCGAGGCGTCCCAGAACCGCACCGTGCCATCCTCGTGCCTGCGCAGGGGGGTCCTGTCAGTGCGGGGCCACAACATCTGCCCGGCTAACAAGAGCTGCCTGTGTGCTGGCAGCCACTGTGCCAGAGGGGGGGACAATGGGGGACAGCGCAGCGGGTGACACACTCATGCCCAGCCAGAACGAGAAGGGGCAGCCCACCCAAAAAGAGGGAGTGAATGCCACCATCACCCCATCCCACTCCCTCACCGCAGGAACAGGTGTGGATGTGTCCCCCTGGCATTTTGGGTTTCCCAGGCCCCCTCCCTCCTGCTGGCCCACTCACCCGGTGAGGAGAAGCCCCCTCTGTGTGGGCTCCTGGGCCAGGTTCTTTCCCCCATCAATGGGCCAGGCCTGGAGGGAAGGACGGAGAGAAGATGGAGGGAGGGATGAAGCCCACTGGGCTGTGCTGGAAGGGGCTCAGCAGGACCCCTCCCCACCATCCCCATCACTGACCGCAGCGGATTGCCGGGGGCTCTGCTGCTCGCCCACACTGACGATCCTCTCCCAGAGCTTGAGGGGCACGTTGGAGACATGGCAGGAGCAGGTGATGGCAGACGAGTGGAGCGGCGCCAGGTACGGGGCCGGGATGGTGGGCCAGCCTGGCGTCTGCAGGTCGATGGCCACCAGCTCTTCCTCCACCAGCACCACGAGGGCTCGGGGGTTCTCAAAGCCTGGGGAGGGGGGAGATGGTTGCAGCACGTGGAGACCCCCACACCACCACCCGCTCCCTGGGATGGCCCCAGTGGGACATACCTCCCTCGGGCACCTCTGCGCTCTGCACGGTGAAGAAGTCGATGACGCGGGAAGTGAAATCGAGCGTGGCCAGGGTCTGGCCCTGCAGCACGCTGACGCAGTGCCTGTCACCGTAGCTGGCCCGTGGCATCCCCCCACTGAAGATGATGAAGTGGTTCCTGTGTGGCACAGCTTCCATCAGACCCTGGACCCCCAAGTGCCCCCTGCGCCCATGTTCAGCCCACCCACCTACCCTGACTCGCAGGTTCGCCAGAGGATTTTGCTGATGGCTTTGCAAGGGAACGGACCTGAAACGAAGACACCGACGCTGTGGTTGTAGCACTGGGATGGGGGGGATCAGCTCCCAAGCCCAGAGCCCCCCCAGACCCCTGCTCTGTACCGTAGGGGATGGTGGACATGACGGGCTGCTGGGTCCTCTGGCCAGTGCCGCTCACTGCCCACACCATGTACCCGCCGTCGCTGTGGGAGCTGACAATGCTCTTCCCGCTCTGCTCCCAGGCCAGGCTCTCCAGCTGCTGCGGGGGCACACGGTGGGCTCAGCACCCAGATGGGGACACACACACGGGGCTGTGGCCCCACCAGACCCCCCTCCCCAGCTCTGGTACCTGGTTCCCCAGAAAGAGGTGCTGGACAACACGAGTGCTCTGCTCCCACAGGACCACCAGCCCCCGGCTGTACCCGATGAGGAGCCGGCTGCCATCGCGTGGGTGCTCCTGGATGGATTCCACGGGCCCCAGCGCCTTCCCACAGCGGTAGTCATCAGGGACACTGCGGGGGGACACGCACAGGGGGTCAGAGTGAGGCTGGGGGTGGTGGGGACAGGGCATGGGGTCTGCAGGGCTCTCACCTCTGCAGGATCTCATCTGGGAAGAGGGTTTTGTCCTCCAGCAGCGTCAGGGTGGGCAGGGTGACGAAGTACACGGCACCGCCCTCAGTGCCTAGGCAGACCATGGCACCAGCAGCCACTGGCAGGACCACTGTCACCCGTGTGATGCCAGGGGAGCAGCTGGGGGGGAACATGGGCTGCATCAGCACTGTGTTGGGTCTGGGGGAGTGTCAAAGAGACCCCAGACCTCCCCTGCTCCATCCCTGCAGCCCTATCCCCCTGAGCCCATGAGGACAGAGACAGCCTCAGTGCTGACAGCAATTAGAGCCATTTATCACCCCCGGGCCCTGCCAACACCAGAAAAAGTCCAGAGCTGTTCCCCGCACTCAGCATCCCAGTCGGGATCAGAGAAGCATCCCAGTGGGGAAAACACCACCACAGAGAGGACCTTGGCCACCATCCCGCCCAAGCAGGCCGGCTGCTCCCACGCGCCGTTCCCAGCTGGCAGCGGCATTGCTCCGGCCGCAGCCCCGCGGGGGAGCGGCTCGGACCCCCCCAGGCAAGTACTTAGCGCTGCCGGACCCTGGGCGTCCCGGGAGGCCGAAGCTGCGGGTCTCTTCCAGGTGGGAACAGCCCTCCTTCTGGCACACCTCCCACAGGTGCAGCGTGTTGTCATCCAGCAGCGAAAGGAGCCAGCCCTGGGGGCAGTGGGATGACAGCGGGGTGTGTGAGGTGCTGGGGGGCTGCTGCCAGGCCCCCTCCAGGACTCCCACGTACCTGGCCGGGAAGGAAGTGCAGCTGGGTGACAGTGGCCGTCTCCTTGTGCAGGCCCGTCAGCTCCACGCCTGGCGCACCATATCTGGGGGGGCCGTCAAAGAAACAACGAGGGTAGAGCCCCCCCACTTCCCCAGCAAATCTCAGGACCCTCCGAATTCCCCCAGCTCACAGTTCTGCTTGCAAACACCAGTTTAGCCCCCTGTGCCCAGGAGAGCCAGGGCAGAGCATCCCTGGCTGCAGCCCTTGGCACCACCATCCCCAGTTGGGATCCACCAACTCCAACTCCAACCAGGACGCCCTGAGCCAGCCAGGGATCTACCAAGCACCTCCAGCCGGGACACTGCAGGTCAGGCTGGAATCCACCAATCACCTCCTACCGGGATGTCCCAGGTCAGGCTGCGGCCAGCACACACAGCTGGGGTGGGTGTGCGAAAGGTGCCGGGAGCCCCGGCACGCACCGGCAGCGGGGTGGGGTTTGGCATGCGCCGGCACAGCCTCACTCACCCGACTGGTCCCGGCTCCTTCGGCGACGCTGCTCGGCAGGAACCGCGGCAGGACCCGCGCAGCGGCTCCAGCACCGCATGGAGTCCCCCAGCCTGGCATCCCCGGCACCCCCAGAGCCGGCCAGCTGCTCCCCCCAGCCCGGTGTCACCAGAGCACTGTGCAGCCACATCTGGGCATGCCTTGTGCTGGGGGTCCTTGCCCCTGGCCACTTTCCGGCGCCCTCGGCACAGGGAACCAGCCCGGCGGCTCTGCTGGCCGGACAGGCAGGAGCTGTCTGGCAATGCCTGGCACAGCCGAACCAGCAGAGCCAGGCAGGAGCCACGGAGTTTTGGGGAGAGCAGACAACAGGGCATGGGAATGAAGCAGGGAGCACGCAGAGGACTCTCAGCTCTCGGTGGGTTGGGGATGCCACCCATCCTTGCTCATTCTGGGGTCTTTCCCCGCCCAAAATAGTGCCACGAGCTGAGATCCCTCAGGGCAAGTGGCCCGGGCACACCAGTGTCATCAGCATGTGGGACGGGGGTCCAAGCCCAGGGACCCGCAGCTGCCCCAGGAGACCCCCCCAGGCACTGGCAGCCCCTCGATGTTGGGCTGTCTGCAACCAGATCCGCCCAGCCCGGCCGGGGAGCACCCAGGGGTGCCCCCACTAACCAGTAACGCCAGTCAGGCCAGCTCCGGCTGCTGCCTCGCCCGGCCCCAGCTTCCACGGCACCGCCAACCTCCAGAAGCATCTTTCTGGCGGCAGCCGGAGCGGGGCCGTGTAGGCACGGGGTACCACGCTGGGTACCACCCCAAAAACCATCCCCGCAGAGGATGCTCAGGGCACCGCAGCCCCCCGCAACGGCATCCCCGCGGTGCCGGGGGGGCTCAGCTGGGACCAGCACCGCGGGGCAGGCGGGAGAGTGGGGCGGCCGGCGACGTCGCGGCCGGGCTGGCACCCGGGCGGCCCCGGCAGAACAAAACACGCCATCTTTGTGCTCGGGAGGCAGCGAGCCGCCGGCCTGGGGGAGGGGGAGCGCGGCGGTCCCCCACACCCCGACCCCGACCCCGCTGCGGGCGCA
>VZRS01017477.1:0-27605 GCA_013398055.1 Ifrita kowaldi
TATAAATATATAATATTAGAAGTTAAATTTAAAGCTTTCATTAACATGGTGCATTCTGCTTTAAAATGTTGCCACTGAAATTTCACTGATAACTGCTTTGATGCTTGGAGAGGAAGAGGTTGGTGATAGCAAATGCTGCAGAAGAGCTGAATGCCTTTGGCTGGCTCTTTGATATTTTCTTGCTCTAACACTTAATTCCCCAAATGAGTTAGAGTTTTCTGGTTAGCTTTGAGAAAATGGCCAAGTCTGGAAACAAAATTATGCTGCATTCTGAGCTAGAAAGAAATATACTTTTGCTAAAAATAATGGAGTCTTTTCTATTCCTTTCCTTTCCTCCCCTTCTTAAGTTCTGAGTAGAGACAAAAATGAGGATAAAACAAGCAGAATGGGCAGTAAATGCACATGTTTGTGTGGCAGGTGTAACAAAACTTAAGAGTAAGGCTCGATGATCCTTCTGGGTCCCTTCCAACTCAGAATATTCTGTGATTTCAATATATGAGCTGCAATCCAGCTTAGGGGCTTGGGGTTTGTGTGTGGCTGCTGATAAAGTGTCAGTGAACCTCTCCCTGGTACTCAAGTTCTGTGTGACTTAGAAATAAGGCTTTTCTGTGAAGACCGTTAGGAGGAATAGATGGATAAAGCATTGCTAATAGGGAAGGGTGGCTTGCTCTGTAATGGTTTGTTTTCTGTTCACAAGTTCCCCTTGTAAAACCTGGTTTTGCCTCCTCTCTGGGTAGGAGCAGTGAGACCTTGGTGGGAATGTAAAGTGATACTGATTAATTTTGTGCAGCACACTGCAGATTGGACTCCTGTTCCAATTTTAGGTAGAGTGCCTAAAAATCTATGTTTCTTTTCCTCTCCAATCTCCAGCCCCAAGGTAAGAAACCAGCCAGCTAATACTGGGAAGTGCAGTCCCCACAGCTTCTTACCTGTGCAGTGAGTAGTGCTGTATTCCAGAAGGGGCTTTTCCACCATTTCTCCTGGTTCTGCACTGTGTGCCATCTTGGCAGTCCTTTTACATGGATGGCATGGAACTATCAGCAGCTTGTTCCATCTTTCTCTGCCAATTTAATAAGCTAACAGCTAAAAGTATCTTGTCTTTATTCTCTTCCTTGGTTTTTGGGGTTTATTCTTTTCTTGTTCCAAAGCCTCTCCATCCTGGATTTTGTCTAAGAGGTTTCCCAGCTCCACCTCTCCGGCACAGTTGCCATTTGTTTATCTCCATGACTTCATGAGTAGATGGCCCCATGTCCCAGCTTTCAGTGTTTGAAGGGAGGGCAGAACAGGAACAGCAGCTGCTGGCTGCCCCCACAGAAAACCTGAGGCAAGTGCCAAGGCTTATGTCCATCAGCATTGCAGGGCTGAACCCTGCACAGAAGAGACTTCAGAAAACACTGGCTTTGTTCAGCAGGTGGGACAGCTCTGTGGAATCCCGAATTTCACCAGAGACCTGATGTGTTTGAATGTCCCACTGAAATACCTGTGAAGTCCCAGCCTTCCAACGTCACAGAGGATGTTTTGGAGAGAGCAAAAATGCTCCAGCACAGTAAGAGATACAGTGCCTCTGAACCAAGCATCTTATCTTGGAGGGCTCTGGCTGATGGAGCCAGGCTGTGACCAAAAGGAGTGAGAGCTCCAGAGAAAGGTGTCAGGGCAAAAAATGAGAGCAGCATCAGGATACCTTGATCTTATTACCCCCATCCTTTGCTCTGTGAAGTTTTAACAGAAATCATGCCATAGGAAGGTGCCCAAGTTAGTGCTTCCTTCCCCCTTTGTCCTGTCATTGGTAAAACCGTGAGTTTAATACATTATTTTGGAATTATTTTCCGCCAGGGACTTTGGTGATAGTATCAGAACCTTGTTCTAGGTTACAGGCTGTTACAGCGTCATTTCTTCCTTGTTCATGGGGTCACTGTGCCATCCCATGTTGTAGGAAACAAAGGCCCTGAAAATTAAAGCCTGCATTTTGCAAGGATGTTTGTAGTCTGAATTATACCCAAGTCCACTACAGCTTATCAGGTAAAATATTTACCGTATGTGTTTTCCCACTGGGAATGACAGTTAGCCTTGATTAGATGCTTAAATGCTCAGATGTTTTGGATGAGGAATCAAGGGGAGGCTCTTGGTTGGTGGCAGAGGCAGCATTAAGCGACAACATGAGCCTGTGAACTGCCACAGCATCTCCCAAGCAATAAAACTGCACTCTGCAATCTTTTGTGTTCAAGATGACTGAATCTTAACCTACACAGCAATAATTTCCTGCTCACCAGCAAATGAGTGATCACATGAAAGTCTGCTCAATCCTTTTGTGGGGAAGGAGCAAGTGCAAAGATTTTGGGTTTGTAGTGAACCCAGGGGACTCTACCTCCTGCCTTGGAGAATGGTGTCCCCTTCGCATCAACTACTACTTCTCTGTGTGGCAAAGAGTAGTTTCTCCTCTCCTTCCTGACAGCTGGCTTTTGTGTGAAAGTGAAATAAACTCGGTGTGCTGAAGGTTTCGTGCAGTGCAATGGCTCCAAATCCTGCAGTGCAGCCCACACCTCAGCAGAGGTGTTGTTTTGTGGCCCTTCAGTATTGTGTAGCACCCCTGGGGTAGCTACACCAGGCACTTCTGCATGAAAGTACTAATTTTGTGTATTTTAGCTGCATTTGCTGCAATTTAGCAATTGGGTCTAAACAGCAGCAGGACAGCCCTGTGCTTGCTGTCACACACGAAGCATGGCTTGGGAGCCAGTAGCTCAGCTGGTTTGTGAAAACATCCCAGCGCTGCTGCCTTTTAGCATCACTCTGGGGTAAACGAGGAACTTGCCACCATTGAGCCAGGAGGGGTTTGCTGCTTCCTTCTGTACAGAAAATGCCTCTGCATTGGAATAGATGATTTTGATTTAAGACCTTCATTTAACATTTGAGAGAGGTTTTTTTTTTCCTGTCTGGTTATAATTGTTAAAGTAGGTCAAGGTTGAGATCCAGATCATCATAAATCACTCTCCTTCAAAGGCAAATGTTTTGCTTTGTGGCCCGAGGGACTGAAATCAAGTCTGACAAGGCGCACAGACTTGCATTTTATTCTTGGCTTTTCTGCACTGCCTCTGTAATTTTTTTCTCCATCTGGAGAGCGGTGCTTACCTTGCTCTGCTGTTGTGGGGATTAATTAATCCCTCTATTTGCACAGTGCTTTGAACGTGCCCAAACGAAACGCTGTTATTTTAATTGCCTCGTGGCTCTGTGCAGCCTCCTGTGACAGCAGAGGCTGAGGGACGAATGGATGGGCAGAGCGAGGCCCCTGGGCCACCCCACGTGCTGATTTCTGAGCTGTGCCTGCCACCTCCCAGCCAGCCCAGATGGAGGGGGACACCAGGTGTGACAGACCTCTGGGCTGGGCACAGGCTTAGCAGGGCTTGTGCAGATTCCTGGACTGTTTTCTGTGCCTCGTGGCTGGACCAGCTGGGACTGCCATGGGAAAGTCTTCTTCAGCAAGACTGGCTTGCAGGTTACAGGTTGCTGTGCATCAATCACTGACTGCTAGAAATTTGGTCATTAATTTAAGAGCCAAATGGCTATATTAAGTTATCTGTTGGTGTTTGGAACTCAAGAGGGGTTAGAAGAAGTCAAACCACCACAGGATGACAGTGTAAGCATCACATGCAAGTGTCTAAGGACAAAATGGTCACTTAGCCATCGCAAATGTGCATTATCAATTGTGTGTGTAATCTACTAGGCATTTAAGGCCATAAACCAAATCACTGTTTTTAGAGGGCCACAGGCTTTGTGTATTTTTTTGGCAGAGGTCTGTTTGATCCACTTGTGATCTCACCTCCTAGAATTTTCTTTGTTTTACTGGTTCACAGTAAAACAGGGGCAGGTTAAAGGTGTAACAAGGATATTACCCAGTTGTAGTTACAGCAGGAAGCATTTGCATAACAGCGACGGATTTTTCCTAGCATCTCCGTCTACAAAAGAGAGGCACCAGTAAAGCATGTAGGGCTTCACAGATGGGCTGTAGAAGAACAATAGGAACATTGTAGCTGTGTTTGCTGTGTCATTTCCTTCTATCTTTTGATTTGCTGTCTTACTCCATCACTCTTCCTATTTTTTTTTCTGTCCTGTCAGTCTCTATTTACTTTGCTCCTTGCTGGCAGAGTTATTTTGAGTGGAAGTGGATGGTTCACATCACATGGTGATGCTCATGCAGTAGTACCCTCACCAGCCCAGCCAGGCTGGCTGTTTGAGAGCTCCAGAAAATGCAGTTCCACAAATGCACAAGGGATGGGAACCCAGAATTTACTTTGCTGTCATCATGACAGTGGATCCTTTTCCAGTGATATATTCAGGACACTTGGAAGCCAGTGGGAGGAAACTGAGAATAAAAGAAAACAGAGAGGGAAAGGCCTGCAGGAAAACATTTGAGTTACTAATGATGTGCCAGGAAACGAATTTGAGATGACAATGCTGCATGAACAGGGTTGTCTGTGGTCAGCCCATGGTGACCTGCTGGAGCAGTGGTGTGGGCATTTCCTTGCAAGGAAGAGGAGTATGAAAAGGACACTTTTCTTAAGGATGCTTTTCTTAAGTTTCCTAAACAGAGTAAATGCTGCATAGGTGTAGCTTTCAGAAAATTCAGTTCAGGCATGAAAGAGGAGCCTGTGGAGAAAGCTTGAATTACTCCACTCCACTGAGGAAGAAAACAAAACTTGATCATAGCTGCAAAAGTCCATCCGGGAAAACCACATTGTGTTGCCATGTTTCTGTGACAAAATGCAAATGCCATTCTGGCCATGAACATGCTTACTGGATTGTCTGAAAAGATGCATTTTGATCCAGTAACAACTGGATTTCACCCACCGTTATTTAATCAAGTTGTGCTGCATTAAGCATTCCTGCTAACTGGAAGTCTTGGTGGTGACTCTCAGCCACAGGAAGTATGGTGTGAGACCTGGATGTCTGCTGGGAAATCAGAGCTTGGAGCTGACAAGCTCAGCCCATGCCTCACTTTGGAGTGATACCAGTGTGTTGTGAGGTATGGATTGCTGTTGTTTCCATCTTTCTCCATGTGCTTTGCTACAATTTAAAGGACTTATAGATTGTATTTGATATAAAGCAGCACCTCTAAGAGGGATAATTGATTATCAGCACAGCTGGCTGCCCATGCATGTGTCACTGCCTTCTTCATTTAAAAGCCCTGTTCCCTCTGCTCTCTTCCTGCCATGGACTGCATTCCACAGAATAACCCAAAGCCTTCTCAAGGGCACTCTCTTAGTCATCAGTTTCCTGTTGGCTATCCCTGGAGCTGTTTTATACCTTCTTGCCAGTGTCCCTCAAGCTAGCTGCTCTGATGTGAGCTCCTCCTCCTTCAAAAAAAATTAACCCAGTTGCCTTGGGTAATGTTCATTCTACTAACGCGCATTGCTACGATAAGAGGAATGACTGTCGCTTGAGATAGCTGGGAAAGGAAATGAGGAATTTATTCAGCAGTGTGCAAATCAAATTGCTTTCTCTTCCAGGGGGCCAGCAGGTACCAGTGGTTGGTGTGAGGTGGAGAATTGCTTGGTATTGGATATGTGACTGTGGTGCTCACCACATGCCTGCTGTGTCTTCGTCATTCATTGCTTGCTTCTGTCTCCTTCCTTCCCCAAAAAGTGAAAGGGTAGAGACCGTTGTCTTGTATTCCCTGGCTGATGGATGAGCAGCCTCAACATTTCTCTTCCTATGCATTGTGTCCTTGCTGTTAAAACCTCATGTGAGGGCCTTTCTGCTGCCCTTCCTTCTCAGCCCAACAGGGGACCTGGGCTCCTTTCCATCATTCCTGCCCAGGTTGGCAACCACGTCCTCACCACGCCAGACCTTGAGCTCTGGGTGGTGGGAAGCTGAGCCTGCATTTGGGTTCTGCCTCCTCCATCTGAGGGAAACCAGTATTCCTGTGCAGCTGTGGCCCTGGTGGGGGGAGGCAGAGTTTACATCTTGGCTTTCGGCAGAAATGCCCAGGCACTCCCACACAGCTTTGGCTGCTGGCTCCGCTCTCACTGCCCTGAGTTTACTTTAGATTGGGTTTTTTTGATGTGGTTTGGTTTGGTGGGGAGGGAGGAGGTTGTGGGGAGTAATCCCTGTGGCCCCTGGGTTACCCTTCTTGTGCTTTACTCTTTGACATGATGCTTTTCCTTGGCTTTCCCAGCCTCACCTGCCCGTGCAGCTGGTGGTGTGGGAGCTGAGAGCAATGCTTGGGTGAGAAGAGATGTCACTGAAGCCTTGCGATGTTCTGCAGGTCCATCTGGGACTCAAGCAAGGCTGCACCATCAGTTTCTTACCTCCAGTCACCTAGAGCAGCTCCTTGTCTGCTGGGTCTATCATGTGCTCACTTGACCCACCAAAGCCTGATTTTAGTCTCCACTTTCCAGGGTGAGAGGCCTTGGTCAGACCTGTTTGGCCCGGGGACCATGCATGACCTGAAGAAGGCAATTCCTTCCAGCAGGGGCATCCCAAACTGCAGCTCTGCAGGGTCTGGCTTGGTGGCCCTGCTTGTTCTGGCCCTCACCTGGATCTCATCTCTCTGCTGCCTGGGCAGCCCTGGGCTGTGAAATGGGAAACACCCCCTTGTTTTTCAGGCTGGGGTCCTGAACCAAGGCAGGACCTTAAGCCTTCAATATACTGATGTTGGGTTTTGTAGGAGAAAGCCATTTGAGCAAAGTGCACCAGGTTTGCTTGTGAGTTTCTATGGGGTGAAGGGAGTGGCTTCATGTTTAGTTCTGATCAAAATATTTTTAGAAGCAGGTCATTTACACAGAGCATTCCTAAACTTTCATTTCCCTGCTATGTCAGTCATTAGAAATGTTGCATTTTTGTTGTCTTCCACCTCTAAATTGAAATAAAAGAAATAAATTTTATTAGAGTGAATTTACTGTGCTCTCTCGTTACCTCTTAAATGCTTAAAGTTGGTTCAGAACCGAGTATTAATAATTGCATTGTATTAATTTATTTTTAACTTGACTCTAAGCCTGAAAGCAACCAAGCAGAAAAAGTATTTAATAACCAACAAACTTAGAGGAGCAGAACACATAGCCCAGTGCTGTTAACATCCTTCAGCAAAAAAGATTAAGTACTGCTGTCATCATTTAAGCTTTGGGGGGGTGGGAGGGAGAGGGGGAAGGGAGAGAGGAGATGTCTGATCCACTTAATGCAAAGTATAAATTGATGTCATTTTAATTTTCTTCTTATAAGAGTTACCACTTTACATGTAAATACCAGGCAGCACTGTGGCTATGCTGGATTTCTGATTCATATGGAGAATGAGTTCATCTGCTGGAACTCAACTGATCACACTGAGTTAAGGGAAGGATAATAAAAAGCTATGGAGTGAATAATGGAAGGATTTAAAAATGAGGCATGGGGGGCAGAAGATAGGATACAGAGTAATTTTGGAAGTAAAACTACAGTCGAGATTAACAATACATTTCTGGACATCTGGCTGATCTAAAGTCTGCCTGATGATTGTCTTGTAATTGTTAAACCTGCCACCTTTATGTGTGGGATTAGGCCTGTTTAAATATGCATGCAAAAGGCAGAATGGTTATTGATTCTGTGCAGCATAATTCATGTGGATCTTAGTTTGGAGTCAAATGGAGTTTATTTCTACTTTAGTTCACACATACTCTGTTCTTGTTTAGCTTTTTTCTCAAATGCAACGTCACAACGAGCATCTGTGAGAAGCTAAGTGATAGGGAAAGAGTTTAAAGTAAAAGATACCATTTTTAGAGGAACTGATTTATAAAGGAAGTATGGGCATCTTATTAGTTACTAAAAGTGTATCTTCTGAACAATTGTATTGAAGTTAGCACCTAATAATCCTGCATCTGTATTTAATCCCTTTCACTGCTAGAGATCTTTAATTAAAGGCTCTTCTATCTTTATGCCAATTAGTCTGAGATCCTAACCTTGGTGCTTAACAAAAATAGTTGCAGGAGCTCTGCCGCTGTCCTCAGTACTGTTTGTAAAGAAAGAAAACTCCGGGAAAAACGCATCAATATCAGCCCCCATGGAAACACTCCAGCATTTCATTAGCAGTTGTAAGCTGGAGAGACAATAAGCTGGAGGGAAGGCTTTATTAGGCCAGAGGTGGTAAATGGAAAATTGGCAGCAGAAAATCAAAGTCTGATCATGAACAGCCCCTCACAACAGCAAACAGCATCTTATTGTTCGTGCGTTTGCATTTCCATCATGCCCTGATCACAACTGTGTAAGGCCCTGTAATAAATAAATAACCCAACCTTCATGAGCAAGGAAAAAACAATATGATGGCTCAGAGCCAGCAAAAGCTGCTCTGCAGCCATCTGCTCAGCATCAGCCCAGCACCAGCCTCCACGCTGTGAGCAGGGAGTACAGATCATTCCCCAAGGCCTGATGGTCAAAATGTCACTGATTTTATGTTCTTTGCAGAGTATATTTAATGTGATCCTTTCCTTACAGCAACCATCTCCACTGGTGTTCTACTTACACATCTATATTAGAAATCCACTGTAAATACGTTGTGTCTGTATTAACAGGCTGAGGGTAGGGAGCTGAAGTACTGAATACTTTGATTTGCTGTTCTAAGATGGTTTAAATGGAAAAAAGGAATACAAGTCACAGGATGTAAGAGAACGGACAGAGTAATGCTGGCATGAGAGTGGTCAGAAAAGGTGATGTTTACGTAGAGTCAAATTTCCATTTAGGTACCTAAAAGTGCAGGTACATCCTGGGGTTTTCAGATGGTCAGGCTGCTGGACCTCTGTGCAATGAAAGATAGCCTTTGGAAACTGGGTGCTTGTTTTCTACTGCCTTCTCTCTTCCAAGTATCTTGGGGCTTTTGAAAGTTCCATATTTACGTGCTGGGCTTTTTACATCTCTGGCGATCTGGTTTATAGGAAGTATGGAAGCTGCTGTCTCTGTATTTTATCCTCTGCCCTGTGATGCCCATTCTTGGGTGCAGTCTTCATGCTTTAGTAGTGTTGACAGCCAAAGTCAACACTGGGTTTTTGGAGAGGAGATGGAAGAAGAAAATAGAGGACATGGGAGCTTACAGCTCTGGTTTAGGGTTTCGATACCTAAAATTGTAGACCTGTAGTCGACGAAGTGTCTCCAGGAATGGAGATTTCTAAGCCTTCATTTCAGTGTTTCTGCTGTCAGTTCAGGCAGTATTTTGTGGATGTGGGTGCTCTTTGTCCTTGAGGGAGCTAAACATTCTTAGGTGTTAAAAAAGTAAAAGTGACACCTGAGAACTCTGTTCAAGTAATTCTGGGTGGATTTAGAGAGACATGTCCTTGATGCTTCAGAGATGAGGGTTGAAAGTGTAGCAAAAATTGTCAAGTGTCAAGTTGGAATATAAAAGCTGTAAATGAGACTGAGATCTACCTTTATTCTTTTCTTCCCAGCCAGGTCTAATTTAAACTGGCTGTGTGGCCAATTTTTGTGTGATCCACAGAGTCACGTAGGCCATGAGTGCTTGCAAAAAGAAAAGAGTTAAAAGCATGACTGAAAACTGCCAATAAAACTGCCTGTAGACCTTGCACTTGCACTGTCATGAGTGTGACTGGTGCTGCTGCTAAAGGAAGACAAAGAACCCCCTGGGCAGCCTGGAAAACTGTGGTTTCTGCAGCAGCCATGGTGTCTTCCATACTCATTGTGTCATATCTGAACGTGGGCAGCTCAGATCATACTCTGCTCCAGAGGAGATTTCATCAGTGCTTTGTTCTTTGCTACTGGGAGTACATAGTTTGCACAAGCATTTTTCATACCTGCTTTGCACTGGTAGCTAATACTCACCTTCTGAGCAGCTGGTGCAGGTCTTTCATGTGTAATTCCTGAGTGCTGAGACCAAGGTATGCCAGAGATCTGTTCACATATGCTCAGGACATTGCACAGTTAATCAAGTTCCCTCTGTTTTGGTGTGAAATGCCTCCATTTCTTCCAGTGTCCTCTGTGTGACAGTATTGGCCATTTTCGTTCTCAGTAAACTTTCCTTAGGATGTCCCCCATTTTTTGTGACACTCATAAAAGCAAGTCAGCTCCAATGCTTGCAGAATTTCTCTAACAGCTCCTGCTGGCACAGGTGATTGCAGCTTCCCCTGTGTTGCCAGCTCCTTTGTCATCAGGCTGCTTCAGTACAGCTTTTTCGTGTTTTCCATGTGGTGCTCTGTCAGCAGGTTTCCTGAAGGGGGCTCAGATGGTTCCAGCAGTATTTCTGTTGTATAAAAAGTGAGTCAGCTTTTCAGAAGGAGTTATTTGGGTTAATTTGCGATAACTGAGCTCCGGTGAGCCTTGCTTTCTGCATGGTTTTATCCCACTTCCTGCTTACCTCTGTGCCTTCAATTAGTAAAGCAAGTAAAACCAGCTAGAAAAAAATATTTTTGTGCTAATGTTTTTGGGGTCAAAACAGGACCTCTGTTTAAATTCCTAAAACTTTTTTTTTGCTTCATTTAGCTTCAGTAATGCAGGCAATGCTGCTGAAGATGTACACTGGTGATCTAGATTTGAAAATTAATGCTGGTTTTAAGTTTTGAAAGGAAAATTTTCATGATATTGTTGCGTTTTGATGGGACATGGAGAGTTTAACAAATAACAGTGAAGATAATACCTTGCTGATGGCTTGCTTCCAGATGCCAGCCATTCCAAGAGGTGGAGGTAATGGCTCATACTCAGTGGTGTGACCATGCCTGATAATAGATATTGCAAGAATATTATTTTCTTTTCAATAGGGGAGTCCTGGTTTCCCATTTATGTTGGCACTTATCAGCTCATACAGTGAAAATTATATCTGCATTTTCTTAACTTTTTTCTAATATTTCTAACATAATTTTTTTACTTTCTTCTTGTATTTGCCCTCTTAAACAGTCGTTGCTTTATTTACTTGTGCTGACATTAAAACATCAATTTGAATGAGAAAATATTTTCCTCAACGGAAGTGTAAATGTGTTTTAGAAGCCCTTACATTTCTGTCTTTATCATCAAATTTGACTAAAGTAAGTCCAGCTTACTTTGTCATGTTGGCACAAAGTATTTGGCTATGTTTGAGAAATTCTGTTGGGGAAGAGGGCAAAGCATGTAGAAAGAATATTTTTTCATTATAGTTTAAGCATTGCTTTGCTTTGAAGCATCTCTTGGGATGCACTTGCCTAAGCTTTGTTTTTTAAGGCAGCTTGATCTCACAGCAGCATCATTTATCCCATGTAAAGTATTCCTGGGATGTGTTCTTATCTGAACACCCATTTATCCACTTGTGCCTTAGCATCCAGCCATAGTTTTTTGCCTCTATGAATTAAACACATTTAAATGTTTAAGTAAGTCCCAGTTGCTCTGCTAACCAAAGTGTGCCCCACTCCCCGAGCCAGAGAGACCATCCAGACCTCCCAATCATCCCTCTCCTGTCACTGGCAATACCACACTGCTCTTGGAAGAGATGCACCAAGTCTCTTTCCAGTGTCTAAGGACATGGATGTGGTTGGTTGGTTGTTCCTCCTGTAATTTCTCTGGAAAGATTCAAAGTGGGAGCCAGGAAGCTGGATTGTAGGAACCTGGTGGCCTGAGAGACAAAGGTTGTTGCCTGATGTATTGAAATGGTGTAATGGTGGAAGGGGTTAGTTCTAAGCAACTTGCATTTTGCAAAGAACTCTGTAAGTCAGATTGTTTGTCTTTCTTCCTGTATTTCCTGTATTCCTGTACTTTTTCTTTAATTGACAAGGCATTCATCTAGTGTTTCATTCATGTCACCCATGGTGTTTGTGTAACGTTCAGGTCAGTGAGTTTCAGCCCTTCCGTGCTTAATTCAAGGTTTATCTGGAATATCTTTTTTAAAATCTGCCCCTCTTGGCACAAACAGAAGGAGATTAATTTTTGTTAATTCTAGATTTTTTTGTTTCTTGATGTGGCATGTTTTGGGCTGCTTTCTACTGATCTTGATTATGGATTTCTACATCTGCAGTGCAGCAAAATGCACTGCACAATGCATCAAGACTTTGCAGTGTAGAAACTTGCAACTGAGGTACCAAGGTCAATGTAAGTGAAGCATGAATGGAAAAGCCCATGTGGGAAACTGCCATAAGAAACCCCAGAGCAAGGATTAAAGGAACAGCATGTTTTGGTATAGAAGGAACCAAACAGCAAGAGAAGAAAGAATGATATCAGATTCTCTCAGAGAAGTTCCTGTTGCTTGTTGGGTTGTGTCACCTTCTCCAGAGGTTGATTTTGGAGCATTCCCTGTTGGTAACACTTAGATGGGAATATCATGTTTTGTTTCTGAAGGAGCAGAACTTACTGGGACTGTTTGACAGGGCTGTCACAGCTGGAAGCAGCCTTTGTTTTCTCCCTGTGAATCCTAGGAAGGTACACAATTCCCAAGCTTTGACCTCAGCAACATTCAGGCAGGAGAGTTCCCCAACAGTCTGGATGCTTGGAAGCCATGAGGTCCCCCTGTTAATATAATCCATATTAAAATGCAGGTCTTTATAATTTTATATGTTAATTGAGTAGGAGGATGTGGTCCTTTTGTAGATGCCTGGAGTTAGGAAGAGAGCACTCTACTGTGTGTTAACAGTGTGCTAGGCAGTGTGAGGTGAAAAAGGTGTGTCTGGTCTTTTCCCATACTGTTTGGTGCCAAGCTTTTTAATTTTTTCTTTAATTACTGTTATTATTATATATGGATGACTGTAGCTACTTTATTTTTGTTGCCTTCCTTGCTGGTACTGCTGGTCTTTCACTTCTCCCAAGCTCTGATACCCTGAGTTTAGAGAAGCCTGTTTGGTAAATCACCATGGTGCTGGTGTGTCATCCTGGATTAACAGTGTGCATCAGCTACAGCCAGCTAGGATGGCAAATTTGGGAGCTCCATCCCTGCCTGGAGCCACTCACAGTACAGTCCTAGTGACAGCTGCTGGCAGTGTGTAGTAAGAGCTGACGGAGTAATAGAGGCAAGCTTGGTAAATGCATGCAGGAGAGTAATCAACTAGGAATTTTTATGCCTCATGCTCAGCCTTTTAAAGTTTTCTATTTTCTGTCCTTAGTAGGTGGTTCCCCAAATTGGAACCCATAAAGAGCATAGATGAGGCTTGAATAAGATCTACTGGCAACAGTGCAAACATGAATTTTACAACAACCAGTCAAATGAAATAAAACAGAATGATGTGTATAATGATGGTAACATTAGCTTTCCTTACTGCTAACATGAATGCTAGTAAGATAAATATTGAATATCTGTAAATAAACTAGCATTACACCAGCATGAAACCCCCCTTCAAACTGTAATTCTTCTTGAGAAAGATGCAGTGGTTTTCTTTAATCTTTTCAACAGGGGCTCTACAGTGAATCATTTGCTTTAATTGCTGTTCTGAAACACATAACAGGTTTTTTAATGCCTACTTTTTATATTTGTCTTTTCTCTTTCCGTTAATTGCAGTACTTCTATTCAAGCTTGAAAATGAAATTGCTTCCTCAACGTATTTCTTCTCTGCTTTATGTAAACATAGAGGGATTTATTAGCCCAATTTCCAGGGAAGATGGAAGTGCGCTTGTGCCGAGCACACGGAGAGGCTTTCGCCAGTTGTCGTAGTTACAGGCTCTTTGAAGGAAACTCAGAAGAGCTGCCAGGCAGAACAAACCTCATCTCCTTCTCTCATTCTGTGGAATTTATCTCATGCCTGGGGGACTGAAGAGCAGTACCAAAATCCAATGGGATGGCTGCTCACATCTGCCTTTCCAGTGCCTGCTCCCAGAGGCTCAGAAAGGCTTTGCAAATTGCACTCTGGAACTGTGTGCACCAGAACCAGGGATCAGATAAAGTCCTCTTCTTCCTTTCCTTTAAACAACCCACTTACTTAATTTGTTTGCATTGACTGCAGATTTGGTTAGCAAGTTTGTTAACTGTATATCAAAGCGTGATTAAAGATGATGAGATGAACAGGAATAAAGAAATCTGAAAGTATTTAAAAATTAATCATCTTTCATAGCAATAAGATATGCAAAATACCATACATTTGGTCCATCTGTCATTCAGGACATCATTGTAGCTGTTTCAAGAAAAGAAAACATGAAGGAGAAAGCAGCAAGTGAGCCCCAAGTACTATATATAGCAATCTTAGAGTTTGATTTAAAACCCAGGAGTAACCCATCCCTTCTGCAAATCTCACACTGCATTTCAAATAGCAGGAGCATTCCTGCTCAGTTTTGGGGTATTTTGGGGGTTTTGACAAAGGGCATTTTACAGGCTAGGATGAGGTTCACAGCAGGGATGAGGGATCTGCAGATGGAAGCAGCAGCCGTTGCCTCCCGAGGCTCTTCTGAAGGGACTCCCAGCAGCTCAGCCACGAATCACACGGACATTTGTCCCTGTGCTCCCACAGGAGCTGTGGCAGAGCTCCAGAGAGGGGTGAGGGAATCCTGCATGATGGAATCCCACAGCTTCTGGACCCATGCCAAAGAATGAGTTTAGATAGTGGGGGACCAATGGTTAAAAGGCTTTCCTGGTGGCATCACTGTCCTGATGGGGAATAGAGTTGCAGTTTCTTGTGTCTCAAAAGGGCATTGAAGTACCAGCAATATAGTTACATGTGTGTTACCAGCAATATGTCACTTTGGTATTGTAATTATCTGGTATATTTTACTGGTTTTGCTGTTGTGGTAGTGGCGGTGGGTTTGGGGGGTTTGTTGTTGCTGTTTTTGTTGTTGGGGTTCTTTTGTGTTGCTTTGGTTTGGTTTGACTTTTTTGTTTAGTTTGCTTTTGCTTGAGTTTTTGTTGGTTGTTTTCCTTGTATTGTTGTTCCGGTTTTTTTAATAACCAAACATCTGGGTTGAAATTTTTAAAGCTTTGTTTCTGCTCTGGCTGATGTTTTTTGGTTTTGTTTCAGCTGGAATTTAGCAGTTTGAGTGCAGGCTACATAGAAACCATTTCTTTCCCATGCAAACACATACAGTCATACACACTCAAAGGTGTCAGTATTTTAATTAAGCAACTCTGACATGCAACAAAACCCAGCTTATATTTGAGGAATACACCTTTATTTTCAGATGCATACTCAAGTGAATATCCACAAACAGGAACTCTGGTATCTCAACCATTTAGGCACCAGGATATGTGTATGAATAGGAATATAAAACACAATTCGGTTGTTTCTTTTCATTTTATCCAGAGAGTTTTGGTGAATGGTTACAGGTCACAAACTATTTTGAAATAATATTTATAAGCTATGGTGTGGAATTTTGATTTTGCAATCCTGTTGGGATTTGGGCCAGATATTTCCTTCCTCTCTCTAAAAATGCATTGAAGTATTAAAAGCACCTTCTGGCTTTGACTTTGGCTTCTGCAGCAGGAGCGACACATGAAAACCAAAGCTGTACACAAATGAACAGAGCAGTATGAAAACTGTCATGTAGATGCAGAGCCAGAGTGCTGGAGCTTGGCTGGGCAAAACTGGGTTATTTTAGAGTAGAACAAACCTTACTTTTGCCATCCTTAACCTTGTTTAGTTACCTTGACTGTGCTGCTGCTTGTGTTTGGGAGGAGGGGCAGTAGCCAAGGTGTGGGTGAGAGCAAATGCAGGTGGTTCTGGAGAACGTGGTTGTTTTTAAAGGATTGACTCGGGTATGCTGAAATGAGAACATTTAAATTCTCATGTGAGCTGTAGAGCAGCACAGTGGGGATCCACCCTATGTGCACTTGTTCTGAAAGCAGACCACCAGAAAACACTGGAGCATGGTGCTTGGAGAGCTGGAGAGGAAAACATGGCTCGTGTGAAAGGAGAATGGGAAAGAACCAGAAGTCTTAATGATGAAAGAAATGTGTCCTTTCTGGGGGAAAAACAAAGCAGCACCACAGAAGAAATGGCAGTTCTCAGCTCATTCTGAGTATGATTAGGAGAATGTAAATAACCAGTGATTTTCCAGAAAATGGGATCAGGACATTAGGGGTTTGGTTACAATAACAAAGTCCTTTTCAAACTTTAAACAAAACCTTATCATTACATGTGCCCCCAAGCTGATTTTTGGATGGACTGGACTGAAATTAATGCTGCAGCTGACGACCTTCTTGCCAGAGGCAGCCTGGCACTGCATGGAGGGAGGCTGACACCCCCCTGCTCCCCTTCCTCTTCACAGGCTCCAGACGTTTAGGCATTTAGTGGGACCTCTCAGCTCTCCATTTGTGCAGCCCCCATCCCACAGTGAAGGGATGAAAGCTGGCAGGCTGTCACCCTTTGCAGGCTGTGGTTGTGTTGCTGGCTTCACCTCCTTTCCTCTTCCAGAGGAGGAGGAGGCTGCTCGCACCCTCGTTACCCTCATTTGCACCCTCAGTGCGTTCATGGCCAGCGTGTGCCAGCTTTGTTCCCAGCTGGGCTGTCCTGGGGCTTAACCAGCTCTCTCTTGTCCTTGGAGTGTAATCCCCTTACAGGCAGGTTTATATCCCCTCCTTATCCTGCTTCATGCCAGCTTTGGAGGCCACGTGTCTCAACTCCTGCTCGAGAGACTCTCCAGTGCCTCGTCATCCCGGGAGTCCTTCCACGGACCTGTTGCAGCATCGCCTCAGCTTTCTTGAAACAGCCTCCCCTGGAAATCCCTTGCCTTTGGAAATGCACCACTGGCTTGCACGTGCCTTTTTCTGTATGTGTGTGCCATGAGTGGTTCCTCATAAACACCGTGGTCAGCTGGCATTCAGAAACCCTTTTCCTCCGCTATTATTTGCAGTTTTAGGAGCTTGAAACTGCTGGAATTGGTCCCAGCACCATGACCTTGCATTTGGTACTACTGAATTTATCATCTCACACTTCAATGCCATATTCTGCTTTTTCTGAAGGTTATCAGGACATATTTATTGCTCAAATAAAAAGTGGTTCTGAAAGAGTTTCACACCACTGCTGTTGTGTCCAGTGACTAATGAGCTTGTACATCTCTTTTTAATTCTTTTCAAATTTTCTTAGCACTAAATCCAAACTTTGTAAGGCTGTTACATGTGCAGGGAGGAATTTATGTGCTGACTGATCCACTGAAATTACCAAAACTCCTTCACTGGGGTCTCTCTCAAAGTCTTCTCTTCTCTGGTGAGTCCTGAGGTACAAGAGAGTCTTTCACTGAAGCCTAACTCATTGTTGTGCCAGCACCTGCTTTGAACACAGTTCTGGTCTCATGGACAAAGATAGCACTAGAGGCTATACTCAGGGTGTTTAAATTTGTTCCCTTACATTTTTCACGTAGGGGTTATAGAAATTTAGATTTTGCCTTGATTTATTAGGAGGCAAGCAAGCAACAAGAGCATTTAAGAAACAATAAAGTTCTTAAGCAGGGGATATTCCTGTTTTAAAACATTTTGTTGTCTTGCATTTTTTATCATTTGAAGTGTTATATCTCAGTAAAATTGGTGAACTGTTTTAAAGTTTGAGGTCAAGCTATGTCGTGCTGTGTGAGCAACATTTCTGTCACCTCTGTGGATTGCTACTGAAGGGCTTTGAAAGTGTGACTATGAGGAACAGCCACTGCATTTAAGCTTCCAAAAACTTTCAGGCCCCACAGGTAAATATTCTCTGGCTGTATCACCTTGCTGATGATCAGTTAGTTCTTTCTATTCTATGTACTACCAGACCTTCAAAACAACCACAGTTCCTCTGGCTAGGAGTGTGCCTTAGCCTTGCAGAGTGGGATGCTGCTTTTGAAGTCTCCACTTTCTAAGTTCTTTTCCCTGAGATGTTCAGTCATGCATATTTAAAGCTACATTTCAAGAAATTAGGTCTGGAAATTCCCAGCAGAAATGTATTTTTGCGTTTTATTTTTATCCAGAGATGACCACATTTTTGTCTGCAAGCTGGCTTAAAAGATACATCAATTAATAGAGCCACTGGTGACTAAACTGTAAAGCAGAATATCTTGTCTCATTTAATGAAGCATCTCACATAAAAATAAGTATAATTCTCGTGATAAAGAACTTAATTTTACTGAGATTCCTAACTTTTTTTCTGAAAGTGCCAGGTGTAATAAAGCTGCATCTTCAGCATAAGAATATGGCTGTTTATTATAACTATTCATCACAGGCATGACATTAGTATAGAGATCAGCTCCCAAATGTCCTTATTCTTCCTGAATCTTCCTACAAGTGGCATGTAATCAATTGTTTCCTAATAGAAAATTCTCTAAGAATAGGTATTTGCACTGTATTGGCAAGAAATTTTTAGTTTTGAGCAATGCTGCAAGGTTGTTTTCAAGCTCTCGACTCCCCACTGCAGTCCTTGTTAGTGCTCTCAGGACTTCTTGGGCCATGTCCAATTTTTTATCCTGCAGCAAACAAAATTACTGTGATGTTTTCTTCCCTGCTGTTCATTAAATGATCATTGGCCTCTTCGGGTTGCAAGGAGAAGGTTGCACTCACCTCTGAGTGATTTTTAATCTGTTTTCCATACAGAGTAAGTGATACAGTCCTGGTTGTCATTTCTGCCCCAGCCTGCAAGGAAAGCACTATTAGACCTCAGTGTGTGGTTGGTGCATGGATGGGTGGGGGTGCTGGGAAACACCTGGGTTGTTTGTAAAATGTTCACTTCCTTTCAGAGATCATTTAACTCTGTAGTTGATAGAGGCACTAATAAAGTTAGGGATTAGTACACACTCTGTTGCCTGCAGAATTGGTGGTGAGTAGCCAGATCAGCTCCAAGATCATTTGATGTTCAGTTTGTCATCTGCGTGAGAGTCAATATTTTAATTTATTGTCATATTTTTTTCTTTGGGTGTTTTTTTTTTTTTACCAGCACTACATTTTGACCTCTGAGGACCTTAATCTGATGGCAGCTCACTTGGGACAACTATTCATATACTTGTAATAGTGTCCCAGCTAGGAATTAACAGTGAACATTAAAAATGTTTTTGAAAAGGAAATAGGATAGTAGTCCACTCACAGGAAGGAGCTGTGCAAGAACAGGATGTTAAGATTGATATCAGAGTGTCTAATCAAAAATCTCCTCCACTGTATTTCAGGGCAGATCTAGTGGTTGTCCCCTGACTTGGGTGCACTGGATACTCAGCTCTGACCTGGTGGTGACACGAGAGCAGAGGCAGCATCCCCATTGCTGTGGTTTGCATGTCCTGGTATCCCTCCTGATGGTTTCCACAGGGAGGACATGGATCAGTAGTTTTAATACACAGGACTCTCAGTTTTGGATAGAAACAGCAAGGGCTGTGGTGGATAATCAATTTTGTGACAGCAGCTAGTCCTAGATGGATGCTGAACAGCAGGGATCGTAACTCAAACAGATTCCTGAGGTGAAGGGATGAAGCAAGATTTGTTGTGCTGGACATCCCACACATGAAACAGGAAGAGAAAACCCTGAACCCAAAGCATGACCAGGTGAGCGAGGCAAGGGATCGCAGAGAGGAATGTGAATTAATCTTAGGACATTCTTCCCTTAAATCCTTTCGGCCATGTCTTTTTTAGGAAGTAATTGTTCACATGTAAAACTGTAAGGAGCAAAGAAGAAGAAGAAGAGGGACAGGCCTGAGTTACAAGAGCAGAGGGGCAAAATAATCATGTTAGGTACTGAGGGAATGTGCTAAGAAATGGTGAAGTCAGGAGCTAGAAGACCCTAGAACAGTCACATACAAGAATGGCCACTGCAGGTGTTTTCTCCTAACACAGTGACCTTTACAGGCTGTCTCTCAGTTTGCAAAGGGGCCAGAAATGGTTATTTATTGGCTTGCACTTGTTGCCTTCTTCCAAAGATGCAGCTCATGGCATCTTCATCTCCTGTTCACTGCAGCAGAGATCAGGCCTGTGCAAAGGTGACCCAAGCTGGGTTTGCAGGTGTAGCCAAGATCAGCAGATGTGAGGACAGAGAACTCAGGTGTGTTGCTGGCTTACATGCATTTCCATGTTCTGTTCTATCTTTGCCTAATGCTTCACCCCTACCTGTGAAGAGCTGACACTGAAGCTCAAAGGAAGATTTACATTAGTTTTAGTCGCCTGCCTGCCTGATGAAAGCCCAGGGGCTGTGGCAGGAGAAGACTCAAAGCCAGCCACTCCCAGTGCTTGACAAGCCGTAAGGCAAGAACATTTTGAATGTGATCCATTGCCTATTTTGGGAAAGTTATAAAATTTTCAGAGGTAGGCCAGTTATTTTTAAGTCTCTCTGGACATGCTTTTAACGCAGGATTTGTTCTGGATGTTGTCAAGGTCGGACGTTTTCTTTGTGAAAAAGTTTCCCTCCTTTGGGGAAATGTCTGGAAGAGCTAATTAGCTGTGTGCCTTGGTCCTGTCTCATTTCCTCACAGCCTGATAAACCTATTGCTAGACCTTTCAGCCTCAGCCAAGATGGATTGAGATAGTTCTTGTCTGCCTCCCCCTGGCTTCATCCATTTTATGCACAGCCTTTCTCTAGCCTGTTTGAGGAGAAGGTTGCAGGAGAGCTGTGCAGAGACAGCATACCTCTACCAACATGCAGGGAGGCTGATGTTTGGAAAAGGAAGTATTTGGAACTGAGAAGCTGAAAATATCAACAGCATGGTTATTTTCCTTGTATCTGACTCTTTGCTGCTGCTTTTAATTTCTTTTTAAGTTGCACACATTTTGCATTCATTCAGCAAGGTTGAAAATATGAAATGAAACAGAAGAATTATACCTACAATGAGATCCTCGTTAATGAAGCTGCCCTCCTGCATCTCAGTTCTGTAGACAAAGAACTGGTCCAGAGAAATTCTGCTCTTTCTGCTGCTTTTGGGAGTAGTAGGGATTGCTGTGTGCTTCCAAGTTTTGTTTTGACAGAGGTTAGGAATCAAAATAGCTGATGTCAGTAACGAACAGGAGGACATTAATTATGTGGACAAATAAACTAGCGATTCCTGCTGCACATTTATCTTCACTCTGTAATTGACAAACTTTGAGTGTTCCATATGGCGGCCCTGAGTATAAATAAGGGCTTGAATTAGGGTCTTGAAGCTCTGTGGATGTGAGGTGTAGAACCTTTCCTACCTCCTGTATCAGCAGCAGCAACCTTTATATCATGCCACCAGTGCTCTGTGGGTTTTGGGGTATGCAGACAACAGACTCTTTTAGGAGTGGTGTGCATCCAGTTGAAAGGAGTACATAGTGTTTTCCTGCCTAATTCTGACAGAATTAAAGACTGTGCACTTTCAGGAGTTATTTTCTGAATAGTCCTGTCACCCCAAGACATCTTCTCTACATACTTTGCTGCTGTTACCCCCTAGAAGAAGGGGGTTGATAGTTTAATCTTTGTTCTAGCACTATTTAAAGAAGTACTTCTCAGACATTTTTCTGTTGCCTTTTATGGAGAAACTGCATGTGTTTAGTATTAGTTCTGATTTAGTTATCAGGACATCACTCTCCCTGCCCTGTAAAGCTGTGGCACACACCCTCGTGTCAGTGCTCTTGGCCATATCTTTGTCTGTGTGTCTCTAAAAAGTAGTTGGTTTATTGGACACGTGAAGTTAGAGCTGGCAGTCAGTTCTGCTGTATTTCTGCCTGCCTGCTGCATGTTAACTTTTTCCCCACATCCAGTGAGCTCCAGAACTGGAGGAAATACTGCTGGTGACATTGGAAACATCTGTATTAATGCTGAAGGAACATAAAAGGGCTAGAGAGCCTGCCTTTGGCTGAAATCAGGGATTGGTGGGGAGTGCCTGTGATACCATGCTTGAGGGGAAGCAAGAGGTAGAGCTGGGGGGTTTTTTTCACAGATTTTTTTTGTTAAGCCAGAACAATCCAATTCGTCTAGATTAAAACATTCTGTGGGAACATCTTGGTTTCAGTGGAGTTTTTCGTAGAAAATGTCCAGGTGGCCCACCTGCTTCATTTCCTGCCATCTCATCAGTCAAGGGCTTCTGGGGTGTGTTTGCTGAGCCTGAGCTCAGAGGCACTGAAATGTGAGACCTGCTAGTGCTAAACAATGTGATTTCTACTTGTGTGGAGCCTTTACAATCCTTAGCCTACTTGGATATCTCCTGTGTTGTTTTTTTTCTTTTAACCTTTAAAATTTTGACCTAAATGAAGGGCAGGACTAATAATGTTTTATGGAATGTTACATCTCGGGTTTCCTGGCTGAGGAAACATGAGTCCAAGGGCTTCCACTGCAGTGAACTTTTGTAAGGAAGATATCATCTAACTTTGATGAAATCCAGGGTGAAATAGCTTTCTAATAACGTTGCAGAGCAGAGAAAGAGCACAGAAAAGAAGTAGAAGTTGCAGGAAAAATCCATCAAAACAGTGTGGCGGGTGGGAAAGTTCACAAGCATGAAAAAGAGCTGACCAAAACCGGTACCAATCGCTTGCAAGCCCATTTGTGGGCACAAAAAAAATCCTGTCTGAGTTTCTGGGGCTTGTTGTGATCATAGGAACTGGTCCTAAGCATGGATAAATCGGGCCAGCCCTGGCTGCTGGCAGGAAGTTCTCTAGTGATGTTGTCTGGTTGGGTGTGGATGTGGGCTTTGCCTGTTTTATCCAGGGTGGGCTATTACTCCTTAAACCAAGGCTTGTATAAAGTCCGAGGAAAATTCCAGAGTTTTTTTCTGAATCAAAGCAGTGGGTAAGTTTGTGACAGGCCTTGAAACCGAGTATTTTGGGTAGTTTTTCTCTTTTGCTTTCCCCTAAGGGCACCACAGGACAGGATCCCACATCTCCTTACATTCGGGTAGGATGTCGCTGTCTGTTGCTTTTTGGAAGCAAACTTCTTCCTTTTTATTGTTGGGTGTTCTTTTTTTTTTCCTTTGCAGATGCTTGTCTGTCTGTACCACTCCAGATGTATCATTTGGGGCATCATGGGCTATGCAGCTGCCAGTTCATTTCTTCTGTGTCTGCTGAGGATTTGGAGTGGGGTTGTGACACTCTCCTCACAGGCTGTAGCTGTCATAGCACTTCCAGGAAAAATCTTAAAATTCTTGCAGAGCCGTATGAAGACCACTTTTTGCTGTAGAGGTCCACTGGTGGAATGTGACTGCTGCTGTTGTGCTCCATGTGTGCTGGCTCTTGCAGGTGTTTGTAAATAAAGTTGCTCTGGATGCTGAATGCTCAGAGGAGCTCTAAAAGTCAAAGGGTTGGTTGTCACTCTGCTCTGACTGCCAGGATATCTGAAATACTTTGTGCATCTCCTGTGTGATCATTGTCTGAATTGAAACATTACAGAGAGTAGGGAAGACTGGGGCGGGATTGTGCGTTGGAGGAGGTGCTCTGAGTTTCCTTTTAGACCTTTCAGGTGTACGTGGACCCACATCTCCTTGCTTTTGCAACTATTGAGCCTGACCCACAGGTCACAGAATTAGGCTGGGGGAGAGATTTCGGGTCAAAGGAAGGAGATAGAGGTAGAGTGAAGGGAAGGTGTGTGTACTGATGGTGTCAGGAGCAATGTGTATTCCTGCTGCCTTGTTCTCAGGCCAGCACTGTCCTGGTTTTCTGTCTGCCCATGTCCCTCCTGCTTTTAAAGAAAAATCTAAAAACCAAACCAGAGACCAGTACATTCATTGTTCCCTAGACTGTGTGATGGCACAGAGAGATAGCGATAAAATGTGTGTCTTGGAAATAAGGAAATGAGGCTTGCCTTGGGGTGGAGGTAGGCATTAGTCATACCACTGCCTGTGCTCTGCTAAATAAAGGTCATGAAAAGGTTTGTAGGGAAGTCTTATGGGTTTTCCTCTTCACAAGCAAAATTCCAGCCAGCACTGCTGCAACCCGAGGTGCATCTTCAGTGTGTTTTTGTGGAAACATCTCATCCCCTCTGCACTGGCCCAAGCTTGCTAGGGGCTTAGACCTCCGAAAAAACTCAGGGATTTCCTTAAATCCCCATAAATCAGAGCTCTATTAAGAAGCAGAAGGGGTATAAACCACCAAGAGGCTTTCCTCCTTTTTTCCAAAGTCTCTGTGTACCATAAATTGAATAGGCCCCCCCCGAGACGTGGGGAAACCAAACTCTTAAAATGCATAGTAAAGGGTTAGTAATTGTTTCAAACAGCCAACTAAAAATGCTTTTTATTGCAAGGCTTGAGCTCTCTTTCATATGTGAAGCTGCTTGCTCGTTTTGGCAGTGAAGGCTGCTTTTATGCCTCCCTGGGGACAGTGGTAAAACTTTCAGCAGCTCAGGCACAGAAACCAGCCCTTTGTGGAACTGGAGGCAAGAAACCAAAAGTTGTTCTGCAGATTTCCCAGTCTCCTGCAGCTTGCTTTCAGATTTTGCTGATTAATCCACTTTTGTTCGGGAGAAGGAGAGGTGAAGACGGTGCTGTGCTGTGCTGGGACCAGACATGGCGAGGGCATTTGATGTCTGTGAGTTGGTAGGCTCCTCAGTGATTTTTTCTGACATTCAGCTGTTGGGTGCAAGAGCAAGGAACCAGCACTTTTCACACAGTTGCACTGAAAGATGGACAAGAGCTGGATTTATTCTTATTGCCACTGTGAGCAGGAGAGCAGAAGTCTCTGCTAATTCTGTCCCACAGTGGCAGCAGAAATGCCAACGCCAGCCGAGGCTGATCAGGGGGAGCAGGGGACACCCAGACAGAGGGACATGTGGAGCTGGCCGTGTCTCTCAGCGGGCTGCAGGAGCAGAGAGCTGTCCCTGCAGGTGATACACTGCATCCTCCCTCAGCAGTGATCAGTCTCAGATGTTTGTCCTTCAGTGGCAGCCTTCATGAACCATCCCCAGATGCTGGAATTTAATTTGGTCTGTCCATCCCTCTGGAGTTGGTAGAAGTCCCGAGGCTTTGTGCTGCCAACAGCACAGCACCAACGAATCCCTTCAGGATCCCTGTGTGCCGATGCCTTCCCCGGCGGCTCCTGACACGTCTGTCCCCTTGCTTTGCAGATCACCGGCGTTATCCTTCTCGCAGTCGGCGTCTGGGGCAAGCTCACCCTCGGCACCTACATCTCCCTCATTGCTGAGAACTCCACCAATGCCCCCTACGTGCTCATCGGGACGGGCACCACCATCATCGTCTTCGGCCTCTTCGGCTGCTTCGCCACTTGTCGTGGCAGCCCATGGATGCTGAAGCTGGTGAGCAAACCCAAGTGCCTTGGGAGGTTTTGTCAGTGAGCTGGGATTCCCCCCCACCCCCTGAGAGATGTTGATGTAGCTTTTTAGGCACACAAGCTAGATTTTATTAATCTGTATGTTCAACATGTGGGCCTTTTGGACAATGTGGGGGAAAAAAAGCCCCTTTGCCAAAACCGCTTTTTGATTGACTATAACTGAATTTTGCTACCACGTGGCACACAGGCCCAAGTGTTTGGAGCAGGGTGGAATGCTGCTGAATTGCTCTGTCCTACAATCATTCTGCTTCTCTGTGAGCCAGATCATAAGTATATTTACAATCTTAAAGATGCCCAAAGCATCATAAATGTGAAACTCTTTTGAACCGTATTTTAAGGGGTCAGTTCAATACCCTGAGGTGAAATTATGGAAAGAATAGTTGGTACCTCATAAAAGCACACCAGCCTTTCTTTTTCTCCTAACATTCACTAGGATAGAACAATTCAACCCAAGAAGCAAAGCACTGTGTAGTACGTTTGGCCTCATCTCAAAAGCATCAGGGGCTTGAAGTGTACTGAGCAGAGGTAAAGCCGTTATCCCCCAGTCCACTTTAACCTCTCTCTATATGGGTTTCTCTGTTCTGAGTTTTCCAACCTACCTTATAATTCAAAATAACCATGGGTTAAACAAACTTACATGACAAACTGTGTTTCTAGGCATATTTAGGAGCAAAATCCTGCATGTGCAATAATTTGAAGGGTGGAAATAGCGCTTGTGAACCACTGATGTAGTGAGAAAGGGCTTGACAGTACAATGCATCTCCTGCTACAGTAGTTTGGGACTGATTTTCTGAAGAGATGGGATGATTTTTCTCCAGTTTAAACTGCATTTTAAAAAAGAAAATACATCTTAAAGAGAGTTAATTTCCTCAAATGATGGCAGGGAGGAGAAGGGGAGAGACAGCAGCTGCAGTTCCATCAGCTGGTGGCCAGCTGGCAAGTACCTCAGTGCTGTCCCTTGCTGGTGATGTGCTGCCAGGGCATGTGTAGAGGCTTGCTGGAGTCACTGCAGTCCAGATGGGAAAGGGATAAAGGTGAACAGTGATATAAATCCATAGGAAATCAGGTTCTGCTGGTAGCTCCATAAGTCATGTAACTTCCTTAAAGCTGTGTCACTAACAGTAGCATGTGCTGTTCCAAGCACGTGGGTTTATTTTCATTGTACATGTAAGAAATATTTCTAAACTTCTTTTCTCTCCTGAACAGACAGTGATATGACAGCTGCATTAATTGGACACTTTTTTTTTTCCTAGTTCTGCCTTCGCTGTTGTCCTCCTTTCCCCAATAACCTTCCGTTAAAGCTAAATTTCCCTTTCTCCATCAAATCCTGCTAGGTCTGAATTTAATTTAAAAACTTTCCTTTCTTAATTAACTGTTACTTAGCAGATGGAGTAAAAAGGTAATTTTTCCTCCAGAAGATTAAGCCCCAACTTCAAATTTTACTATCCCACTTTGCATTTTTTCTTTACTTTATTTCTGTTTAAATATATTTTTAATAGTTGGTGAGTGCCTACACTGAAAGCACTGTTTCCAACGTTTATTTAGCTCCTGATCCGAATGCTGCACCTAAAGCCAAACGTGGACTTTGGCTCAGCAAAGTATTTGGAGCATATGTCTAGTGTTACTGTGAGAATATTTCCAGTGAAGGCAATGTTTCAGTTCATTCATTGGAGAAACTTCAGGAAACAGGCAGCAAATCCCAATCTGGCTGTGAGATAGATAAATACAAACCAAAACACCCAGGGAAGCCTATTTACCTTAGCAGAGCACCATACAAACAGGAAGGGTTTGTTTGTATTTCTTATTGCAAGATCAAAACCTGAGTGACTTGGATTCATCTCTGGCATGTGAGTGTGTTTTAATTTATATAAGAATGCTAAGAAATGTGGTAACAGAAATGTCAGAAAAGCGTGTAATTAAGCAATATCTATCAGTTGTGAGTCGTATAAACACATGTATTACATTCAGGTCATAACCTGTGTATCTCCTCCAAAAGACCTTTGGTTTCTTAACATCTTTGAAGGGTGCCTGGAGGGGAACGTTGCATTTTATGTGATAATATCTGTGCTGAGACAAAAGCCTATCATGCTCTGACTTCTCTTGCCTCCTGCCTTTTCAGTATGCCATGTTCTTGTCCCTGGTGTTCCTGGCTGAGCTAGTGGCTGGCATTTCAGGGTTTGTCTTTCGCCACGAGGTAGGTGGAAATGTGCTGAGTTTGCGTCTGGCAGTGCCTCCCTGGGCAGGAGAAGTTCCCTGAAGCGTGGAGAATGTGTGGGGTGCTGAGCTCGGCAGCTCCAGCACATCTCCAGGGATGTGGCTGATGTGCAACAATAACCTGTACAGCTCTGAAAAACTGATGAGATTCCAAATGAAGGGATGTAGCCAAAGCTCTTGCCCTCAGCTGCCTGATGATTTACTCTGGAGCCATCAGGTTTTGTGTGTCCACCATGGAAGATCTTCTTTACTCTTTTACATATGCTGAGGGCTGAAAAATAGATTAAATGCTTTTCTTAAACACAGCCTTTTCAGCCAGCCAAGTGCTGGTTTATATAAGGCACAGACCAGTTCTGCAACAGACCAGACTTGTTGTTTT
>VZRS01017478.1:0-12212 GCA_013398055.1 Ifrita kowaldi
ACACACACACATCCCACTGCCCCAGCTCTTCCATAGGGACACACACACACATCCCACTGTCCCAGCTGTTCCAGAGGGGGCCTTACATGGTCGGAGTCGAGCTGGCAGTGCCGGGCCAGCGCGTGGAGCAGGCGCTGGATGTAGGCTTTGAAGATGCTGTGGATCACAGCATCGTCCGTCTTGTACAGGTGCTCCCCCAGTCTGTACCAGAAGTTGAAGGAAATTTCTACCACCTGTTTGGAAAGAAAAATCCAGCATTTTGTTACCAGCAGAACATTTTTTCCTCACTGCCAGTGGTCCCGATGAAGAAACAGAAACCCTCCCTGAGGTGCTGGCAGTGGTGGCACCACAGATCCGTGTCGGTGCTGCGGTGTCACACAGTGGTGACACGGGGACCAGTTCCCCCAGAGCCACTGATTTCCCTGCCTGTCACTCAATGAAGGACTTGGAACCCCTCAGTGACCCTGAAGACCTGTCCCAGGCCTTGGCAGCCAAAGCCTCTCCAGCCCAGAACCTCCCCAGAGCGGGGCCAGGGGCTCTGGGGGCGGCTCAGGCTGGAAGCGGATGCAGCCCCTTTGAGGGGGGTTCTTTCATTTATCGTGTGGTTATTGCCCAAAAACCACAAGTATGGATTTGGCCAGGAGCAGCTGCAGAGCTCCACATCCCACTCAGCACCAATGGCACAGCATGAGGTCGTGGTCAAGGAAAACTGAGCTTAGCAGACCTGGGAAGGGAGGAAAAGGGTCCCAGGGACCCCAGCGAGCACATGGGGCCTGCTGGAGCACGGCCACTCTGTACCTCCCATGGCAAACCTGCCGTGCAGCCCCTTCCATCCACTGAACACAGGCAGGGATCAGCTACAGGGACTTAATTATTGGTTTGGGAAGAATCAAGGGATAAAAAATTAAGTAAAGGATAAAAAGACACCAAAACAATGACAAGTTTTGCTCCTGAGGCAGGTGGGTGGGAGCTTTGACGAGAACCAGCATTTCAGTCACTCACAGGGCAAAATTCCCAGGAACCACAAATCCCCACTGAGCTCGACTTTAACATGTGGGAAAACACAATCAGGGGTTTCGGACCTGTGCCGGCAATCCCAGACTTCCAGGACACCCAGAAGGAAACGCGAAGCCAGAGTCCTGCCCAGGAGCGCAGAGCGGGCACTCCAGAGCCAGCAGCTCACAGGGACCAAGGCCACGACTGTGTGGCAACGGAAGGAAAAGCCCTTCCCCTCTGGCGGGGCTCTGGAGGGTGGGGTTTGGGCGGCGGCCGCCCCGCTCACCTCGTACTGCGGGTGCCCGGCGCAGATGAGCAGCAGCTCCAGCGTGCGCAGGTCGCCCAGGCCCTGGCCCGGGGTGCACACGATCTTGTCCAGGAAGGTCTCGCACAGCTCGGTGAACACACGGCAGTAGTTGAGCACCCTGAGGAGGGACAAGGGTTGGATCAGCCTCATGGGCTTTACCCCAGTGCGGGGCAGGGCTGGGCCACAATGTGCCCAGAGCCATGGCCAGAGCGAGAAACCCCAACTTCTGCTTTGTCAGCAGCTGGGAAACGCCTCAGCAGGGGAAGTGGCTGCAAACACGGGGTTCCAATATGCAAATCTGCTGAAATACTCATCTTGTACTTCTCCAAAAGCCCAGTGCCAGGTGTGAGGGCACGGCTCCAGTCCAGCCCAGCCCCCAGCCCGGGGCCCCTCCATGTCTCTCTCGCAGCGAGGGGCCCAGACCTGCCCCCAGGATTTGGGTGTGACCCCACAAGTGCCCAGCACAGGAACGGGCACTGCCCAGCCCCCGTGCCCCCAGCACTGCTGATGCTCCTGGCACTGGTATCTCCATTTGGAGGCTGACATGGCGCCAGCTGGGTCAGTGCTGTCCTGCCCGTCCCCTCCCGGCCACGGCGCAGGTCCCTGTCCCTCACTTGTCCAGGTCCTCCCGTGCCACAGCCATGTGATAGGCACTCTCGAGGGTGAGCACGCCCTGGAAGAGCTGCAGGGCCAGGGGCAGGTTGGTCTCCACATTCTCGATGGCGTAGAGGGCCGAGCACACGCAGTCCGACGCCGCCTCGTGCAGGTTGGACGATGTCTTGTCCTGTTGCTGCAAGGCACAAAAGCCCAGCAATCATCAAAGAATCATGGAATATCCTGAGCTGGAAGGGACCCACGGGGATCATGGATCCAGCTCCTGGCCCTGCACAGGCACCCCAACAACCCCACCCTGTGCATCCCTGGGAGTGGTGTCCAAACGCTCCCGGAGTCCCCCTATTTCCTGGGAAACACTCACCAGCACCTCGAAGAGGAGGGACAGCAACTTGCTGTTGGCCATGAAGGTGCTGTCCAGGACACCCAGGTTGAACCAGCTGCCCAGGCACCGGAAGATTTTGATGAGCATCTTCTCTTCATTGCCCGCCTTCTCCACACACGTCACCTGAGGGGACACGGGAGAACCGGTCAGGATCCGACTCCAGCGGCGATCCATGAGAAATAACGGATAATACCCTCTGGAGCCCATGTGAGAACATTCCAGAAGCAGGCTGCTCCCAACATCCCTGTCGCCAACAGCCCTGGACTCAGTGAGCGGGAGGGACAGAGCCCAGACCCTCCCGGCAGCTCCAGCTACTGTCACAGGAGCAGCAAGAGCAGCGGGAGTGTCTCCCTCATTCCTACTCCTCCAGGATCCTGCAGGATCCCGTGTCAGGCCAGAGGAGCACAGCCACCAGGGATGTTCACACCTGACAAATCCCAGTTTAATCCTTCTCTTCACAAACCACCTCTGCAGAGAGGAGCTGGTGCTGAGAGCCAGACCTGTCCCAAGGGACATTCCAAACATGGCATCCCAGTGTCCAAGCCAGGATGTGGGATGGCAGCAGCTCCTTCCCAGCGCTGCCCAACGCTCCAGCTGCAGCCCAGCACCCAGCAGAGCCCTGCCCAAAGCCTCGGCCTCAACAGGGAAAGGGGAAGAGGTGGTCAGGCAGGACACGGAGAAAGATCCCAGACCCCCTGGACTGGCCCAGGCATCCTTGCACAAGAGCTTCCAGAGATCCTCTCTCCTCACTTGACACTTCAGTCCTAAAGGCAGAATGTTGGACCTCATCCCAGTCCCTGAAATGCTGCTTTAACCCCCCATTTTGTAACTGAAAATAGGAATTTGGCATTCAAATCCCACACAGAAAATGTAAATTTGGCTCTTTGGGCAGGTGGTGGAAACACCCATGGTGGCACCAACAGGGAAAACTCAGGAAAGCTCCAGGCAGGTGCAGAGGGAGCAGGAATGTGCAGGGACGGGGCCAGCCCTTGGTGATCCTGTGTCAGCTCCGAGCAGCCGTGAGCACCAGAGCGAGGGGACACTGCCTGTGTCCCCAGCGTGCCAGCCAGGATCTCCCAGGGATCCCGGGAAAAGCTGGGGCTGGACATGGCTGGAGGGTACAGTCCAGTGCAGGGACTCCCTGATGTGCCAGCTGGGATACCCCAGGGATCCTGGGAAAAGCTGGGGCTGGGGCTGGATGGCACTGGACAGGGACTCGAGGAAGGTGAAGGAATTTCAGAGTGCGCAAGGGCTTGCTCAGACAACTTCTCCCAGGAACAGGCGGAGCTGGGCTGCTCTGATGGCTGTGGTGGCACTGGCAGGGAACTCCGCTGGGATAAACATGGAACGGGGAAAGGCTTCTCCAGCAACACCTGAGCTGCTGAGCAGAGGACACAGCTCAGCTCCATCTCCTGACACAGGGTAAGGGGAAGCAGCCTCGAGCTGTGCCAGGGGAGGCTTAGGTGCGATACTGGGGAAATTCCTTCCTGGAAAGGGCTGTCCATCCCTGGCACAGCTGCCCAGGGCATGGGTGGAGTCCCCATCCCTGGAGGGATTTAAAAGCCGTGGGGATGTGGCACCTGGGGACACGGGCAGTGGTGACCTTGGCTGTGCTGGGGGATGGTTGGACGTGGGCTCTGAGGGTTTTTCCAGCACAAACAATTCCATGATCCCATGAGCTGGGCTGGGCACTGTGGAGCAGAGGGAGCTGCAGCTGGAGGCGCTACCCAGGCCGGCCCCACTCACCAGCAGTGACACCACGGTGCTGGAGTAGTAGGCCAGGTCCTCGATGATCTCGGTGCGGCGGTTGGCCCCGATGCGCAGGGAGCGGCTGTGCACCTCCTCGGGCAGCACCGTCAGGATCTCCAGCAGGAAGGGCAGCGATGTCACGTCATTGCTGTACCTGGAGCACGGGAGCGGGGACAGGAGACACCTCAGCACTGGGAACAGCACAGCGAGAGCTGGAGGGGCATCCCCGCCCGCAGCAGGGTGTGGGACTGGGTGGGCTTTGAGGTCCCTTCCACCCAAAGCATCCCAGGACTCCATATTCCACGGATTCGGCAGCAGCGTCACCCCAAGGACAGGCAGTGTCCAGCACAGGGGCACAGCCCTGCCAAGAGGAGCCTCCAGGATGGCTCAGCCCAGGATATCCCACAGAGCAGTGACAGAAGCTTTCCCAGCCCATGAGCTCTGTGAGTCCAGGCGCCACTGCCTGGACAAATCCCGTCCCCTCCTGCTGCCAGGGGACACAGGGCCGCCTCAGCGTGGTGGCAGCCCCAGGGGCTGCTGCTGTCCCCGTGCTGTCCCCGTGCAGCAGCGTGTGGCATCCTGTGGGGACACCTGGGGACACCCAACAGTGACCGGCTCCAGCCTCACTGCTCCATCCCACAGCACAGCTCCAGCTGCACGGAGACGGATCATCCCAAACAAAACAGGGATGAGGAAAAGCGCTGAGTGTTGGGCTGTGGGCAGGGAAGCGTGCACGGCAGACAGCCCCCCCTGCCACCACCCAGGGCACCTGAAATCAGGGATCACAGGGGAAAAACTGCCCTTTCCTGGACCACACGGGACCACCCGCCCAACATCTGCCCACGGGACAATCCCCAGTCCAGTCACAGTCAGCCAGAACAGTCACTCACTTCTCCACCAGCGTCTGCACACAGCCCTTCCACGAAGCCATTTGCAGGGCGAGGTCAGCTATTGCCAAAGCGAGCTGGAAGGGAATGGGAAAACACACGGATCAGTGTGGGGAGTGCTGGGATGTGCCCAGGAGAAAGGGCTGGCAGGCAGCTCTGGAATCCACCCCTACCATCCCCGCCAGGTAACTCCGGAATCATTCCCAACATTGCCTGCGGGCAGGGAGCTCTGGGATCCATCTCCACCATCCCTGAACTGCGGAACACTGGCTGTCCCCAGGGGTGACATTCCCTACCACAACAGTCAGGGGCTGGAGGAGTGCCCTGGCTGCAGCCTGGGGTGTCAGACCCCCCAGCGCCACAGGAATATATGGATAATGGGAATGAAGGCTGCAGAGAAATCCCCCTGAACACCCAGGGCGCTGCTGGGTTTGGTCCCAGGGAAAACCCCTGCTCCTCCTCTCCGCACAGCAAACGAGGATGAAGTAATGGATGTCACTAAAGGAACCAAGTGATGAAGGAGGGAAAACAATCTTGTGCCAGGCCAGGAGCAGGGATCAGTCTGTCCTGCTCTCCAGCCCAGGGAGAGCAGTCCCAGAGTGACTGCCAGGAGCAGGACACGGAGGGAGCAGCTCCATTCCTGCCCTGCCAGCACCCACCTGTGTGACGATGACCGGGGACAGGTCCTTCAAGTTCTGGATGTGGGACAGCAAAGAGTCCCGGAGTGAGGCATGGGAATCCGTGGGGAGTTCATAGAATGAAGTTTGGATCTTCATCTTCATGGTCTGCGCCGCGAAGTAGCAGGACTCCACATCCTGGTGGATCTGCAGCAGCTGGTCCGAGATCTCCCAAGCATGGACCTGTGGGAAGACCACGGCGTGGTCAGTGGGCAGGGCCGGGGTGGCACTGAGGGGTCGGGGGGGTCAGGGGGCTGCAGACAGTCCAAATTCTCCAATGGAAGCACGGCCCTGTCCTGCCAGAGAGAGCCCAGAGAGGTCCCAGAGCTGCTCCCAGGGCTGGAGCCCCTCTGCTCTGGAGCCAGGCTGGGAGAGCTGGGGGTGCTCACCTGGAGAGGAGAAGCTCCAGGGAGAGCTCAGAGCCCCTTGCAGGGCCTAAAGGGGCTCCAGGAGAGCTGGAGAGGGACTGGGGACAAGGGCTGGAGGGACAGGACACAGGGAATGGCTTCCCACTGACACTGGGACAGCTGCCTGAGGAGGGACAGAGCAGCTCCATAACAGCCTGACATCGGCAGAGACCCCACAACCCCTCCGGGAGAGCAGATGCCACAGCGGATCCGATGCCCCACCCTTGGAGGAAAGGGCAGTCAGAGGCTTTTCTGGGCTGAGTGGAGTCTCACATGGAAACGAACACAGACAGAGCCTAGCAAGAGACAGGAGGCAGGAGGGGGTTGGATAAAGGTCCCCCCAGACCAAAGTCAAGATATGGAATCCCAGGACTAAGGACACCAGGCCCATCTGAGAGCCCACACCAGGACTCCAGAGCAGAACATGGATGGAGAGCCAGGAGGAAAGCCAGGCAGGAAACCACAGCCTGCCCGGCCTCGGAGCCGCTCCAGCCAGTGCCGAGCTGGTCTGAGCCCCAAGACTCGGTCCTGAGTGTGGGATTGGGGCACTGCTGAGCCAGGGAAACACCAGGCAGACCCCAGAGCGCCCTGGCTGGGCTGGGGCTCAGGAACAGACTGTCACTGAATCCCAGAGTCACTGAGGTTGGAAAAGATCTTCAAGACCATCGAATCCAAGTGCTGACCCATCCCCACCTTGTCCCCAGCCCAGAGCACTGAGTGCCACGTCCTTTCTCGGACACCTCCAGGGATGGGGACTCCAAACCTCCCTGGGCAGCATGGTTAAAAATCCCAAATCCAGCTGATGCGGAAAGCTGGGAGCAAAACTTGAGCTGATTCCATGAACTTTGCAGCCCTTGTCTCTGACAGCCTTTGGGCCACAGGACTTCCCTGAGCTCAACCCAGCGTGAAATAAAACCTCTGCATCCCTAAAACCCATCTCTGGTCCTCACTGCAGCCTCACTGACAAAGGCAGTTCCATCGTAACCCTTGGCCAGCCACTCCAACAGCCAAACAGCTCGTTGTTATAAACCACCGCCTGCCCAGCCTCGCTTCCAGCTGCATTCCAGCCTGGAAGAAAAAATAATCCCCTTTCCAAATCTCTCCCCGAGGCAGGACAGCGGTGCCCAGAGGCTCCACCCCCACCAGTGCTCCAGACCCAAGTCCTGGGCCAGGGTTCCCAGGGCTCTCCAGCATCGCACAGGGAACACGAGGGCAGCACCGAGCAGGATCAGCATGATCCAGGCTCATTCCCAGGAAAACCCAGTCTCTTGCACATGGAAAAGGAAAACGTTATAGCTGGCAATAGCACAGGGCCCAGGTCCTGATCCCACTCCCAGAATTTCTGCTAGGAGATCTTTCCACGGCCACTGCAGCCTGGAATGCAGCCGGAGCCGACTGCGGAACCTAAAGAGCCCAGAGAAGCTGAGAAGGGCTGGGACCCTCAGCACCCCACGTGCTCCCCTCTCCTCTCCTTTCCTCCTTCCACAGAACCCTTTGAGCTGGAAACCCCCGGAGCCCATCGAGTCCAACCATTCCCCAGCACTGCCAAGGCCACCTCTGCCCCTGTCCCCAGGTGCCACATCCACAGGGCTCTTCAGTCCCTCCAGGCTCAACCCCACGGCCGGTGGATCCACCCCTGCCACATCCAGGCGGAAGCTCCTCACGGCTTCCCACGGGACACAGCACGTTTTCCCCATGGAATGCCGGTCCATCACCATCACTGATCACAGCAGGGTCAAGGAGAGTCTTTCCTGAGCTTTCAGACAAGCTCCTTTGCCGTTTCCAGGCCCTGATCCTCCTTTCCCAGCTGCCTCCATGACATGAGCTGTTGTTCCATGGTCAGTAACTCCAGTATCACCAGCTACCCCTGGTGTGAAACTCGCCCGTGATGACTCTGACAGGGAGTGGGAAAAACCTGGAGGCACTGTAAATGTCCCCTCTGGATTTATTTACCCTCACCAGGAAGTTCCCAAACTGGGAATAAACAAAAAGTTAAGACACTCGACACCTAAAACTGCCAGAATCCCAGCAAACCCTCTCATCAAACTCTTTCTCCCCTCAGTTAAAGGGCTGGTAATTCCCAGTTTGGATGCACACGGTGGCAGACACAGGAGATCCTCCCAAACCCACCAACTCCAGAGCACATGGATAATCCCTCTGGGAGCCATCGACTCAGCAAAGAGCACAATTATTAACGGGCTGTGAGCACCAATGACTACAAGAAGCTGTTTCTATGCCTGAAACTCCTCATGGCACATTCAGGAATTCTACAAAGCCTTCAAGAGCTGAATGACATCGGCTCCTGCACCCTCAGGCAGCTCCAACGATGCTGACCTGGGATCGGTGTCCTGGGAAATCCCACCCTGATGGAGCATTCAGCAGCAACAGGTGCATAGGGCAGCAAAACAGGTAGGGAAAAACTTAAAGCAGTGTCAGGAAATAAATAAATCCTCAGTCCTTGACTGACGGCTGGAGCCCCTCTGCTGTGGAGACAGGATGGGAGAGCTGAGGGTGCTCACCCAGGGAACAGAAGGGTCCAGGGAGGCCTTGGAGCCCCTTCCAGGGCCTAAAGGGGCTTCTTAACCCCAGGCTGTGCCCAAGCAGACTCCCGGTGCTGCTCCGCAGCCGCCGCTCGCGGTGGCCCAGGACCACTGGCCCAGGGCTCCAGGACACAAACAGCCAGCGAGCACATCCTTGGGCACACCCAGGGAATCCGGGGACTTCTCATTTCCATTGGTGTCCTGGCAGTCCAAACCCCACATTGCGGGTCAGGCTGAAGGCCCAAGGAGAGGACAGGTTGAACCATGGCCTCATGGCCATCGCCAAGGGGCCAGGGCTGGGCCTGGAGAGAGGGACACTGAGGACACAGGACAGGCCCCTGTGAGCACAGGACACAGGGCCAGGAGAGTTTATTCCCATAGAAGTGGGAAAGGATTTCAAACTTATTCCCAGGACATTTTATCTGGTACAAGGTGCTCTGGTGGGTTTTTAACTAATTAGGGGTCACTCTGCTCCCCAGTATCATCGACACCTGAGCTCTGGGGACAGATCAAAGGGATTGTGAAACGTCAGACCCAGCCACTCCAAGGAACCCTGCTGGCTACAAGCCAGAGGATTTCCTTCCCAGAAAGCACTTCCTGAACCACCACTAAAACCCAAACCAACCTCCACTCAATCCACGCCAAAACCCCAACACCCAGCTCACAGCCACAGATCCACGTGGAACATTCTCCCACGACTCTGCCCCAGACACCGGGGATGCAGAGAAACTGCAGCCATGAAGCCCAGAAAGCCAGGATGAGGCCAATCCCCATGCTGGGTACGGCTCCTCTGCCTCAGGAAACCCCAGCGGGTCTGGAGTCAGCCCTCACACGACTCCCAGCACACAGCTGGCTGAAGGATCCTCAGATTCTGGATTTAGGTCAACTTGCACCTTCAGCCAAGCTCTCCAGTGCTGTGCAAGCTTGGAGCTGCTCTGCCACGTCCGGCCCCATTTCCCAGGAATAACAGGCAGGAAAGGCAAGAACGAGGCTGCCGGAGGAGCTGCCAGACAAACCTGAACCCCCAGTGCCCTCCAGACCCAAACCTGAACCCCACGTCCTGCCAGAGATCCCAGGGACAGAAACCGTGGGGATCTCACTCAGGTTTGGGGGTCCCCAGTGCCAAACCTGAACTCCCACAGAGCAATGCAGGCATCCAAACTCAGCTTTAGGCTTTGCCTTCTCATGCCCACGATGGCCCTGACACTCCTGGCAAACAGGGAGAGCTCAACACAACATCCCTGGCAGTGTCTGAGGCCAGGCTGGACACTGGGGCTGGGAGCAGCCTGGGACAGTGGGAGGTGTCCCTGCCATGGCAGGGGTGGCACTGGAGGGGCTCTGAGGTCCCTTCCCACCCACCCCTTTCCAGGATTCTGTGATTACAACTCCAGAAAGGCAACAAACAGTGGGAACCCAATCCCGAGAGCTCATCCCAGCAGAGGCAAATGGGACAGAACTGACCAGGGCTGAGCGCTCTGGAACGGGCACAGACTGCCCCAGGGATGCCAGGGACACCCTGTGATGGGTGGCACCGCATGGACACGGTCTGGCCACAGAAGAGGATCCAAGCAAACGTCCTTTGGGGGTCAGTCCCAGGGACTCGATCCAGACCAGGGCACGGGGAGGCCTGAGAGACAAACACTGGTGACAAGGGAGCGCCCAGCCAGGGCCACCAGTGCCACAGTGACTCCCAAGCCATGGCCTGTTCCACCGCTGTCACCATGGCCCCCAAGCCGTGGCCTGTGCCTGAGTGCCCAGCCGGTGCCACCACTGCCAGAGTGACCCTCGAGCCATGGCCTGTCCCCGCTGCCACCCCGAGTGGGCAATCAGCTCTGTCCCCACGGACCCTGCAGGGACGCTGGGCAGCAAATCCACAGCTCTCAGGATTTCCACTCCTGACGGAACCCTGGGCACGACCCTCCCTTGGAGCTCCCTGGGGCTGTGCCCGCTGCACCACGCTTGGGAGCACAGGAAGGGGAAGGAGCAGGGCTGGAGGGGGCAGAAACGCGGGAAAGGAGCTTTTCTTTCCCATTTTCTTCCAACAGCCACAGCCCAAAGCGCAGGCGCCATGAGCAGCTACTACAGGACGCTGCCCTCACGGAGCTCCAGGGGCAGCGGGTGCAGTCACCTCCAAAGGACCCAGTTGGGAGCTTTTTGTTCACATGGAGTGGATGAAATCCAGGGGAACGAGAGCACTGCCACTCCCAGCCACGCCTGCTGGAATGGGCAATGAGGAAAGGCCTTAACCCCCAACCCGAGCAGCTCCTGCAGCTCCATTTGCCTCCGTGAGCACTGAAATGCCTGGGTTTGGTCTCTGTGCCCAAAAACAAGGCAGAAAAACCTTTGCTTTCCCACACACCCTCCAGGCAGCTCCCCCAGCCACCCCTGGCTGGGAAAGGTCCCGCTGGAGCATCCCAGCCCTCCCACCCCATGCCAGGGGGGCTCCTGCTGTGGAGTGCCAGCTCCTACTGCCCTGCTGGAATAATCCGGCAGCTCCGAGGAGAGGAAGGCGCTGCATGGAACCAGGCTGGGCCTGGAACACCTGGAAAATAACTGGGATTCCTTCTGAGACCCGGCAAATAAACCTCAGAAAGGACCAGGGTGAACGATAAAAGGGGAGAAGCAGGAATGCTGCTGACCTGGGGCTGAGCTGCTTTAGTAATAATATCGCTATTGTTGCGGTTATTAATATTATTACTATTATTATTATTATTATTATTACTATTACATCAAAACCAACCCAACAAGCAGGGAAAAGCCCAGAGGAACTGGAGCAGAGATCCCAGCCCTGCAGAGGGTCAGAGTGCTCAGGAATACAAATCAGGCCCCAAAAGCCCAAACTCTCCTTGGGATGGGGTGGCCTGTCCTGAGGACACCCCTTTATCCAGCAGGAACCCTGGGGCTCTCGCCCAGGCAACCCCCAGCCCCACTGGGTGACCCCGACTTGGGAGTCCCCGGGACAGGAATTTTGGGGTCTCACCCAGGTTCAGGGGACCCTGTGCCAGGAACCATCCCTGAAATGCAAATCTGCCTCCTCCAGCTGCCCTGAGATCTCTGTCCTGGCAAAGCCCCTCCCCAGGGGAAAACGGGGGAGCAGCTGCCAGAACCCCCAGAGCCAGCTCTGGGCGCTCCCTTGGGAACTCCGACGGGAACTGGAACGTGGCTGCAGCACCGAAGGGAATTTAGGAGAGAAAACACGGGGAAAACATTGAGATTGTGGGAACAAAGAGTTTCGAGATTGGCCCAAGGGTGGGAAGGGGACGGAGCTGAAGCTGCTCCGGAGGGAGCCGAGCAGGAACTGGGATACACAGAGCAGGGAGGGGGCAGGATACGGCTCCTCCCCAGTCCCAGTGTGAGGGAATCTTGTCCCACGGCTCCTGGGGAGGGTTTGGGGAGAGCGGGGGGGAGGACGAGGCGCCCCAAGGGCCCCGAGGGCAGCACAGAGGGGACACTGCCCAGCTCTGGGGAGGGGGAGCGAACACCACCCCCGGGGGCGGGGGGGACAGAGCGGCTCCGGCAGGACAAGATGAGGCAACAAAACACTAACGAACACCCCAAACCGGGTGGAGCTGGGGGAAGGGGCCGGGGGTGTGTCCTGAGGGCTCTGGGGAGGGGAACGAGGCCTTGGCTCCATCCCGTCACGGATGCCGGC
>VZRS01017514.1:0-11522 GCA_013398055.1 Ifrita kowaldi
CACCACGGCTGTGACACACACACCCCACCACACAGTCCCAGATGGATGCACCGACCCCACCGCTGCCCCAGCCCCGCTCCCCCAGGGCTCCCGTGTCCCCAGCCTGCACCGGCCGGGGCTGAGCTGTGCCACATGTGAGCTGTGCCGGTGAAATGTCAGTGGGCAATTTTCCGCTCCTCTCCTCCTCCACATCTCCTTTTGTTCATGTGCTGGGAAGCAGAGCGTGATCCCTGCCTGGGTCCTGGCTGGGGTGGGAGGTGCAGGATGTGGCCCCAGGTATGTGGTGCTGGGCACACACTGACCCGAGCCCTGTGCCCGCCGTGCATGGCACCACCGGTGCCACCACTAAACAGAATTTGGAAGAAATAGAGTCCTCTTACTTCTATGAATTCTTATAAATTATAGGGAGATGAGAATATTTTAATATCAACCAGAATGTTTCAAGTACAAAGAGCTGTTCTGAAAATGTATTGAATATTTTTCCACTGATGTTTAGTGTCTGTAAGATTCCTCGGGGAGTTTACAACAAGTGGAATACTTAAGGATATAGTGCCATAGGTTCTTTCAGTATTTTCTTTTCAAGGAAAGTAACCTCTGAATTATCTAGGAAGTACATGAACAACATGAAAGGAAGATTATGCACAGAAAGAAAAAAATATGCAGAGAATTCAATTATGCAAAAAAAGTGATGTGCTTTGCTTAATTCCCCAAACACATCCCACGCAGTAGTCACAGCAGCAGCCCTCGGTGCATGCAGACGAGGTTTCCAGGTCACCCTCCCTGGCTCGTTCTGATCATTCCTCGTTCCCACTGCTCTGTATTGTGGCGTTGACAGGATCAGTGTTCGTTTATGTCCTTCTCCTGTGCTGTGCCTGTGGGACCCAGTGGGACCCAATTCTGGAGAGACTCCGGGTGGAAAATCCCCCCATTTCTTGAGCTCTGGCTCTGGGAATCCAGGGCAGATGGGTCAAAAGCCCCTGGATGGGAGGGGAGGTGCTGGGCTTTCCCTATCTGGCTTCCCTGTCCTTATTTCCAGCACTGAGGCACTTCCCAAACCTGCCATAGCCAATTTGGAAGGGTTATTTTCCAGCAGACAGCGCAGCACCGGCTCCCAGCCTCTGGCACATCCCCGTGTGGCGCAGCTGAGGAGCTGCTCCAGGTTTTGGGGACCCTGGTACCCCCGACTGCCCTCCCCGCTCTTGGCACAGCACCACACTGTGCACCCCTGGGTTTACTCTGTGAGGGTGGGGAGGCCCTGGCACAGGGTGTCCAGAGAAGCTGTGGCTGCCCCTGGATCCCTGGAAGTGTCCAAGGCCAGGTTGGACGGGGCTTGGAGCAACCTGGGATAGCGGAAGGTGTCCCTGCCCGTGGCAGGGGGTGGAACTGGATGAGCTTTAAGCTTCCTTCCAACACAAACCATTCTGTGATTCCATGATTCCACGAACTTCTGCCAATGCAGGGACCCCGCAGAGCCTGGCGGGTCCCCACCTTCCCCGGCAGGCTGAGCCCAAGGACTTCTCCCGCCCCTCCGGCACTGCCCACTGGCAACCAGCATCGAGTAATTCCCACTTGGCAGTGCTGGGGCTGCTTCGCTCTGGGTTCATTACTCTGCAGACACTGCCACTCGCAGCCCTGCGGTGGCACAGCCGCGGCTCCTCCAGCGAGGTGACCCGGCGGTGCCACACGCTGGGGACCGGGGAGTGTCCCCCGGGCTGCGGGAGGCGGCTGCAGTGCGGTTCTGCCCCGGGGCAGGGCTGCACCCTCTCACTGCTGCCCGGAGCTGGGGCACAAAGTTCTGGGTCCGTCCCTAAAAAGGTGGGCAGGGTGGTGGGTGCAGGGTGCGGAGCACGGGGGGAACCAACCCCTCTGCTGCAATTCCCAGCCTCCGCTGCCCGGGCCGGGCTGAGCTGACTGTGTTGGTTTGTTTGTTTGTTTGTTTGTTTGTTGGCCCATTTGTTGGTACGTTTGCATCGAGTCTTGGAAAAAAGATAAAGTATCTTCTCCGAATTGAATGACTTGAATTATTCCAGCCGAACTCACTAATTAAGACCTCATTAGCAGCCCAAATTTGTGATAGATCAGCAGTGGACTTGGCGCAGTGGTTTAATTTAATGATTTCTTGCATTACTTTGTTAATCATCTTTAGTCTGATTTAATTTATGCCAATGTGACTATCCTAATTTCTAATTAAGGCATTGATGGCAGGGACAGCACCACCACCACCCCCCAAGAATTCCAATCACGGATAGTGCAGGAGCGATCCGGGTTCTTATTTCCCGGGGTGGGTGGGTGCGTGGGGGGCTCCTCCTCGCTCCCAGCCTGGCCCACAGCCCCACATCGGACACCTCTGGTCCAGCTGGGATTTTTCCCAGTGTTCCGACGGCCGAGTTGGTGCCAGAGTCCTGCAAAGCTCGGGATCCTGCTGGAAGGTGCCACCACTCCGGGATCGCTGTTCCGTCGGGAAGCATCGGCACGGGCTCGGCCACAGCAAATCCGGGAGTTTGCAGGGGAGAACATCTGCTAATGCAAAACATTTATGCCAGTCGATATAAATTTATTTAGTGCAATAAATGACATAATTGAATTTTTATCTCCTTAATATATTTCCCCAAAATAACGAAGATTTGGAGTGTCCCTGGCCCACAGATGTCTTTCATGGGGACGTATTTCCTGTACTATTACACTTGTATAAATCTGACATTTAAACAGTTTAATAAATGAGCAGTTGTTTGACTTGTTTCACTTTCAATACATTCTGGTGGATTAATAAAATGTATTTCAAAAGGAAGCTCGATAGAACACGCTATAAAAATTCGTGATTTATTAGCGATACATTCGCTATTAGTTGGGACAGATACTCAAAATGTCATTAAGGTTAAAATAATAATCAATCAAACTAATTAGACCCTATTTTTCATATGCAAATATAATTAAGCATCCATTTCTCAATAACTTTAAAGAGAATTATTGAAGCTGCACAAAGTGTGCTGAGTCCTTACTTGAGCTAATGAAATGGCAGCGCCCTCCCTGCATATGCAAACAAAATTGATTAACTGCTCTGAGCTTGGCTTAATAACCCAGGAGGGGCTGGGGGAGCAGGGCCGAGGGCTGGGGGTGTCACTGCCCTGCCCACCCCCCAAATTCCCGCTTTCTCGGGAGCTGGGCTCAGCTGGGATGCGGGATCATGGCACGGATCCCACAGGTAACCACCATCTGCAGCCCTGCCTCACCCGTGTTCGCTGATGTTTTTTCATTCTGACTGGTTTTTTCCAAGGAAAAAACACCATTTTGTTATGAGAAGGGTTAATAAGAGATGTTTATTTATGAACTCGGCATATTACTGTTGCATAATTTGAATACAGTGCTATGAGCTTTTTTTATTGCCTGCTATAATTTCATTTTTAAAGCTTCCCCTATGCCATACTTTACAAATGATATCGCAAACAAGAAATAAATTCTGTTTTGCAGCTGTGCTAACTATATTTACCCATGGGATACACTATTTTGTCCTTGACATAAATCCCCTGGGATTTCACTCGGAATTACTTTGGCACGCCACATTCCCTGCATCAGGGTATTGTGCACCAAGTCTATCACCGGGCTCTGGCGGAGCTGCCGGATCGCTGAGAAGAGAAAGAGCCACTTGTTTAGCATATTACCATGAAAATCAGTCAACTCGCACATTAACGATTGTCAGGGAAGCCGGGAGAGGGAAATAAGGGAAATAACTGCGGATTAAACCAGCAAGGATCCCCCAAGCAGCAGCAGGAGGGGCGGGGGGGTGATGCCCTCCAGCCCAGCACACCCTGAGCATCACCTGCTACTGTCGTGCCCAAATATCCCTGGGTCCCCCGGCATCCCCATCCCTCTGCGGGGTGGGGGATTTGTCTGGCTGTATGCCAGCCTGGTTTTAGGGTTTATTCCTGAATTTGCAGCCCTGCGAGGTTTTTCCTGCCGCTGCCCCGCTGCAAACAGGCAGGGCCTGCCCGCCGGCCCCACGGCTCCCTGGCAGCTCTGCTCCTGCACGGCCTCAAGGTGCTCAAACCACCTCTGGATGCGGATCCCGCTGCTAATTGGGGCCTCATTTTCTGCAGGTGTCAGGCTCCAGGACATCAGGTTTAATGGAATTCAGCTCCCCCCGCTCGGCGGCGCCGGTGGAGGCACCGGAGCTGCCAGGGAAGGGGGTCTGTGGCTGGCACGGGGCGGGAGCGTGGTGGAGCTGACACTGTCAGCAGCTCTCCGGGGACAGGCGTATTTTTGTCGATCATGTAGCATCAGGTTCTCGTGTCACCGCGTTACGGAGCTTGATGGCACTTAATACACCATGACAAGGTGTAACATCAGAAATGGAACACAAAATGAGATCAAACGGCATCCCGGTCCCCAGAGGGCCCGATCAAATCCGAGGGATGGAAATTTGAAGGGGGGAAAAAAAAAATGCAAACTCTCCCCTCGGTAGAAACCTTTAGAATCCCATTAGCCTGGGCAGGCACAGCCGGGCTGGGATCCCATGGGGAGGAGGATGTGGGACCTGTGGGGTGAAGGTCTCACCCCATCCCCACAAGCCACAGGGCCTGAAGACCTCCCAAGCACTGGCCTTGCAGCAGGGAGCAGCTCCAGGCCCCTGCTGGAGTGGGGACACCCTCAGCTCCTGGGGTTGGGAGTGAAACCACAGCTGTGTCCCCTCATAGGGACCAGGAGGGTGACCCCGAGGAGGGGACTCCCAGAACAAAGTCCTGCCCCACTTTTTTGAGTGTCTGCAAAAAAACCAATGGGCGTTGTCCAGGGAAGGCGTTTCTTGGGAGGGACCCTGGTGGCAGGTTCTGACCCTACAAACAGGTTCCTTCAGGGAAGCGGGTTGAGGACAGAGCACCCTGGGATTAGATTTTAAAAAAGGACAATTTTTTCGCATATCTCAGCAATTTTGAGCAGAGGAAAGAAGCCATTTTTCAGCAAAGAAGAGCTCTTTTCATTTAGAAAATGTTAACCAGATGTTCCCAAAAAAGTACGTCATGGAAAGAGTGACTGAGGTCCCTGGTTGGGACTAACCCCGGCCCCAGGGAGCTGTGGGGCTGCTGCTGTGGGGCTGCTCGGGCTGCAAACCAAGGCAGATGAGCTTGGGAAGGCACCAACTCCCAGTGCCCCTGGCCTGGGATGGAGGGTGGGATTGCAAACACCTGAGATTCAGGGCAGGGGGACGGTTTTTTCCCTGCAAATGGCCATTGCCACCACATCAGCAAACATCTGCAGAGGAGTGCATGTGTCCCTCCACCCCTGAGCCACGTTCCAGCAGAGCCTGTGGTGCTTTGGGAGCGGGGCAGCAGCTCCAGAGCCCGTTAGTGCAAATTAGGAGCAAACCCAGAGCATCTGTGCTCCGACTCTCTGTCCCTCGGATTTTTTTCCTAGTGGCAAAACCTAAATCCAGTCAGGACAAAAGGCTGAGGAAGCATCTAAACGAGAGGCTCATCACTGCACAGGGCTGTGGAGCAGGGAAATGAGGAGCTTTCAGCCTCTGGCTGCACCCAGGGCCATGAGAATCAGCAAATGATTAATAGGGCTGAAGCCCCGCGAGGGAGAAACCTGCCAGAGGAGTTTCCTGTGCTGAGCCCGGCTCCTGCCATGTCCCTGCTGGTGGCCACCAGGTCCCCTGACCACTGCCCGCCCCAAGGGACAGCAGCACCGCCCAGGAGGGGATGTTGGGGATGAGCTGAGACACAGACCGGGCCGAGGGGCTGCCAGGTTAACACTGCAATTAATAGACCTGGTCAATTTATGGTGAGCTATTTTTCCTTTGGGTGCTCAGTCTGTCCGTCCCTCCACTCATCCACATTTGCACCGTCTCTCTTCTTGTCCTCAGAGTGTCTGGCACAGGGTGCCCAGGGCAGCTGTGGCTGCCCCGTCCCTGGAAGTGTCCAAGCCCAGGTTGGACAGGTTCTGCTGCTGCTGGGCAGGATCTGCTCCAAGCAGCCCCCAGCTCCACCCTACACAGCCCCAGGACCCTCCCCCAGAGGCATTTCTGGGGCCTATTTGCACAAGGTTTAGGAGCAGCACCACCCACCCTGCCCCAGGACAGGGGAGGGCAGCGGGGACCTGCTGGACCCTTCAGCAGATGGTGTGACAGAGCTCCAGTTCCTCTGGGAGAGGGCCCGGGAGAAGCCTGGGAGATGGATGCCTGCTGGGGCGGGCTCCCACAGTCATGTGTCTCCATTTCATCACTAATACACACAATTAATAAACTTAATTACACGTAAAATTGCGGCAGCTGAAAAATGAGTGCAATTCCTTCTCCTCCAGCTTCTCACCAAGCCTTTGGCGAGGACAAGGAGTGGCAAAGGTGTCCCTGCAGCCCCCTCTGTCTTCAGCAAACCTCTCCCACGGGCCCGTGGCCGGGTCTCCGGCACCAGCAGAGCTGCTGGGAACGGACATTTCTTTGTGTCTGTGATGTGCTGCTCCTGCACAAAGTGATCAATTCCTGTGTGCTGGGGGATTAAATGAGTCCATGAGGCAGAACATGGCCCTGTGCGGGCAGCGCTGATCCCTGACACCCTGCACGGATCCCGGAGCTCGGGACAGGAGAGGGATGTCCGTCCTGGAGAGGGATGGGTGCGCTCAGGGACATCGGGGCTCTGCAGGGCTCTCCCTCCAGGTGGAGCTCTGGTGGGAAGGCAAGAGAGACACGCGGTTGTGCCACTGTCACCTCGCACAGGTGCGAGCAGCCGGCGCCAGGATGCCGGGAGCTCTTCATGGACCAGCGTTTCCAGTCAGCTCGTGCAGAGGAGAAGGGGTTAACGGCTCCCCTTTGATGCCGCAGCACCACTGAAGTTCATTACTTTTGCTAATTGCTTTGGAGCCAGTGGTTCAGCAGCTCGCGGAAAACGCATCTCCGTGTGATGGATTCATCGGCCGCTGTGACCGGCTTGCGTCGGGGTGTCGGGGAAGGGGCTGCACCCCGCGCTGGCTGCGGGGCACGGACACCAGCACCTGCCACCAAACGGGGCGTCCCCGTGCCTGGCCGTGGCCACAGGGGGCTGGTCCCAACCCCCGAGACTGCAGAGCCCTGCTGTGGGTCTGGAGCTGCCGTGTGAGCGCAGCCCGGGACCACCGCGAGGGGCAAAGGGGCTCAGGAGGCAGAGACGCGGCAGGGAGTGCACAGGTGAAGGGTTCCACGCCTCGTGAGAAACTCCTCGAATCTTCAGAGCGCGAATGTGGGTGCTGTAGGATAAATTAAACACGCCCTGTTAGTGCCGGTGACACCGGGGAAGCTTCACTTTCCCAGGTAACGGATGTGGCCATAAGTACTTTGCAACCATATGGTGATTATGTCTAATAAAGGACATTTTCCGTAATTAAACAGTTTTATTAAGGCATTATTAGCCCTTTAAGTTGAAAAATAGCCGAGCAGAGGTGCAATAGAGGTGCTAGCACCTGTATTGGGTGAGCAGATGGAGGGGAAGCTCCACCCTTGTGCCGAGAGCCGCGGGGCTCGGCTGGCAGCGGTGACATGTGGCACCTCGTGTGTGTCACTGCCGGGCAGCTCCGGGCACGGCGGGTCCTGCTCGCTGCCAGCACCGGGGCTCAGGACCGTGCCGTGCTGCTCCCGCCGATGTGTGAGGGTCAGCTGGCACCCAGGGCACAGCCAGGACACTGCCACACCACACCAGCAGGTCCCGCTGCCCTTCCCGTGCGGATCTGAATAATTCAGCCTGGCCTCCTCTCGGGCACTGCTGTCTGCAGCGCAGGCACATCAGCCTGGGCAGCCTGTTAGGAGGGCCCTGGGCTGCTGCCTCCGCCTGTAAATCAGGATTAATGAGACGGCGGAGGGAGCTCCAAGCCCAGCCCAGCTCCGCTGGCTGCTCGTGCCAGGCTGGGAGCGGGGGCTGCCTCCGTGTCCCCGGGCAGTGGCGGTGGCAGCACTGTGCCAGCACCCAGCCCTCACTCACCCCGCGGGGCTGTGGGCCCTGTGCTGGGGTGGCAGGGCCGTCCCACGGGGCACAGCCTGTGCCATCACCGCCCTGGCAGTGCCACGCTGTGCCAGGGGCTGCCTGGCACACACCACGGCAGGGGAACGGCTGACCCGAGGGTGGGATCCTGCATCAGCCTGGTAGCCAGAGGGCCAGGTTGGAGCATTCTCCTTGGGAAAAGGCTTTGGCAACTACCATGGCAGAACCGTGGTCTGGCAGCAAAGGTCTCCCTCCAGCTGCCCCTGCCCCCTCTCTCTGGCACTCATCGTCCTCTCAGCTCCAGGGAGCAGGCTGAGGCGGGGATGAAGCCCTGGGGAGAGCTGCCCGTGGCACACTGTGCCCTCGCTCCGCAGGAGGGGTGGGTGGGTGAGGCTGGAGGGATCCTGCAGCACCAGCGTCACACCCGGTGCAGCTCTGCAGCCATGAGGAGGTGCAGGGCTTGTGTCAGACCCGCCAGCTCTGGAAAAAAGGAGCTGTGGGCACTGCCAGGGGCTCGTGCCAGCGCTGACCAGAGGGGAGGGAGCCGTGACATTGCCGGGAACGGTTTTTTCTCCATCTGAATTCGTGCGGCCTGTCCTCTAATCATTTGTACGTTATCCATCATCCCCTGCCTCCCGTCCCTGCTGTCGCACAGCTCCAGGCAATCCATCTTACAGTTAAAAAATTGTCTCTCTTACACAGGGGCTTTCAAACAAGACAAATAGAAAGAATAAGATCTGGTATTGAGATGCTGTGTACAGGGTGAGATACATAAAGCGGCGGGTAAGAGATCCCATCTGATTGTCGGGAGCAGATCTACGGCGCTGTCAGAGTGCCACAGTCCCTCCGTGGGGGACAGGCAGGATTCAGACTCCTCTCTGCCACAGTTCCAGGGATCCAGGCGGGATTTGACCCCAGCTGAATGGCACCATCTCCTCTCTGGCACAGTCCTGGGGATCCAAGCAACCCCACCAGCCCCAGCATGGGCACCACGCAGCCACCCAGCCATCCTCGGGGGTTTCCCGACACCTGAGGGCTAAGTCTGGCGGCCTGGCACACACCTTGGCACTGAGCCCTCCTGTCTGACCTCCCAGGCCTCTGGGACTGACCCTATTCCTGCTGCTGCTGCTGTGATCCTGCTGTGACACCCCTCTGGGATTTGGAGCTAAGTTATGGTTGGTCCAGGTTGTGTCGGGCAGGAGAGGCAGGAGGGCAGCAGCTGGAGCTGAGCCAGAGCCGGGTGGGAACTGGGGCACGGGGAACAGCACAGACCTGACTGCTGGGGCAGAACCGCCCTGTTCCTGGTACCTGAGGAGGAGGACCTGCCCTGTGCTGAACTGCTCCTGAAGAGGCTGAGGGCTGCCTTCAGAAGGTGTCTCTGATTCCTGAGCTCTTCCCTGGGCAGAGCACTCCTGGCTGGCCGGTGCCACGGGCAGTGGTGCCCTTGGTGCAGTGGCTGTGCCGTGCTGTGTGTGCCAGGCTGGTGGGGATCTGTGCCACGGCCTGCGTGTGACCCCATCAGTTATCACCTTATTAAAATGCTGATGAGCCCACGATCACCCCAGGGAAGAAAAGGCCGGGAGAAGTTGCCTGTCAAGCACCCCCAAGATCCAAAGGTTTTATCCTCAAACACTCCTGCTTTAGGCAGGGTGGATAAATCCCTGCTCAGAGCCTCCCAGAGCCTGTGCACACCCTGAAGAATCAGGATGAAACACTCAACATTCCCCTCCCAGGCTGGTTCCTGGGGGTGTGGGTGCCCAGGGAGCCGCGGTGGGAGCCGTGCCGGTGCCAGTGCCAGGGGAGCAGTGACGCTGCGGCTCCGTGGTGATGCAGAACTTGCTTCTTCCTTGCTCCCTAATGAGACAAAATAAATTTACGTGGTGCTGTATCCCCCCCCCCCTCCCCTCCCCTCGCTGAGGCGAAGGCATCTGACGGTGGTTTAGACAACCCCGGCTCTCGCCTGAGCCGCCACGCTCCGAGCTGCCTGCATTTTTATGAGCTGACTTGTTATATGGGGTGGAAGTATGCAAAATATGTCAAGCCCAAGCAGAGATTTGAATCAAAATGACTCTAATTACTTGTAATAATTTTTTGTATTCCAACATAAAACAGTGTTAAAAAAAAAAAAATTCCATTACAATAGTTAAAAGACCAATCATTTAGTGAGTCCCTCACTTTATCGCTTTATTAGACAATTTCCTTTGCCGCATTTGGAACATGTGGCTAGGTGATTGCCCAGGGCTATTCCAGTGCAGGCAGCACCGACAGAGAGTTCATCCTGTCATTAGTCAAACACCATCACTTCAGGACCAACGGCCTTGTCAAATTAGACACCATCTCCAGGCGTCAGCGTGGCACCAAATTGGGAGGAAAATTGGGTTCTCTCCCTTCTCTCCTTCCTTTTTTTCATGTCTAAAATAAGCCAGTTTGATTCTTCCTTTGGAAGAGCCCCAGCGTGGGACGTGAGAGCAGGGATGGACCCAATTTACTGTCACTGGTGTGATCCCTGGGGATTCTGGGCAGCTGGGAGCTGACGTGGGCGAGAGGAAGAAATTCTCTGCTAAGAGGAAGGAATTCTTCACCTTGCACTAAACCAATTTACTTCAAGCCCTGTCCAGCCTGGCCCTGAGCATTTCCAGGGATGGGGCAGCCACGGGTTCTCTGGGCATCCTGTGCCAGGGCCTCACTGCCCTCTGAACTTCTTCCCAACACAAAACCTAAATCTCTCCTCTTTTAGTTTAAAACCATTCCCTCTTTTCCTATCACTATCTGCCCATACCACCCTCCATCTCTTGTATAAGCCCTTTTAAGCACTGGAATGCCTGGAAAACCACAGGGACACTCTGTGCCAGAGCCGGGAAAGGACCCACGCCCCCCACCCTGCCCGCACCCACATCAGCAGCACCTTCCTGGGGTCTGGCACCCGCCCTGCGCCCCGGGGGCTGCTCGGGGGATGTGAACCCGGTGTCCCGCTGGAAGGTGCTGGGCAGGACGCCCTGACCCCGGGGGTTTGGCCCCATCCCGGTGGGGACGGGCCTGTCCCGCGGTCACCGTGAGCTCCAGCGCGTGTCAGCGCTGCCACCCCGGCCGAGGCTTTGGGCAGACGGAGCAAGTTGCTCACTGCCTGTGACATAATTTAGATGAATGGGGTGGGTAATCCATCAGGCAGAGCCCCGCGCAGCCGGGGGGGATCCCATTACCTTACACGTGTTAACAGCCCAACTCCTTTGTACAAACAACAAAGTGGCGCTCCTGAAAAGCCCGATTTTCCCTCATTGTCTGCGGGAGGAGCGGCGGGTCGGCGGTGATGGATGGATGGCGGCGCTGCTGGCGGGGCGGGACGCGGCCGTGCCGCGGGGGAAGAGGGACACCGTGTGGGGACACACCGCGACACCGCCGCACACCTGGGCAAGGCAGAGCAGCGGGGACTGGCGTGAATGCCTCGAAGCCCTCGAGAGCCGGATGGCCGCGGAGCCAGCCAAGCATTGCTGGGATTCTTTGAGAAAGAACAGGATGTGGCTGGAGAAAGAGCGGCAGGGAGGAGGGGACAGCACTTTCCGGGACAAACATCCTTGTTCTGGC
>VZRS01017571.1:0-22482 GCA_013398055.1 Ifrita kowaldi
CTCCCTGCCCGGACCATGGCCCCTGCCTCTCACCAAGGTAGATGAGCATATTCTCCATGGACATCTGCTTCTTCACCACCAGGTAACTCTCTGTCCCCAGGCAGTGCAGGATGGGCAGAACTTTCTCCGAGTAATGCAAGGGCCGCTCTGTCAGTCAGGGCACAGGCAGGTCTCAGGCAGTGTCCCCTGAGCCAGCTCCCATCCAGGGTGTCACACCTGTGTCCTGAGGGTCTGCCACGGTCTTGCCACTAAGTTCCCAAGTGCCACATCTACATGTCTTGTCAATCCCTCCAGGGACGGTGACTCCATCACTGCCCCGGGCAGCCTGTGCCAGGGCTGGACAACTCTTTTGTCAAAGGGGTTTTCTCAAATATCCAACCTACACCTCCCCTGGTATAACTTGAGGCCATTTCCTCTTGTCCTGTCACTTGTCACCTAGAAGAGACTGACCCCTACCCACTGGCAGCAGGAGGTCAAGGCACCAGCAGGCAGGACCAGGGTCTCATCCTGCTCCTGTTGATCTCTCCCTTGCTGCTGCCTACGGGCAATATAGGGCTGCTCACTTTGGTGGCTGGAGAACCTGGACACCTCCCCCCATCAAACTTCAAAGGCACTTGCACTCCAAAGGATGCAGACAGACATCCTGGCCCAAACTCTGGCCCATCTGCAGTACTCGGCCATGTGCAAACTGGATGTGGTGAGCAGCTGTCCTTCCCTGAGCACCTGGAGCCCATCCCAGACTACTCCATGGTGCAATCACAAGGGGAGATTTTTCATACCCATCTCTACATCCATTCCCACCTCCATCTGCATCTCCATCCCCATACCTGCATCACCACGTCCATCATTTTTTCCATCCTCATCCCCACTTCATTCTCATCTCTAACTTCATCCCCATGTGCATCCCCACCTCCATCCCTAACATCATCCCCATCTCCACTGGCATCTCTCTCCCCCTCATCACCATCTTCATGCCCCTGCACCAACCTGCCTCTTCCCTCTCATTCACTTCAAAGCAGCTCCAGTAGTCCTTCTCCTTCACAACAATTTTCCGCCGGTCCAGGATCTCAAAGGTGAGCTCCTCAGCTGTCATTGTGGCTGGGATCTGAGAGGAAGGGGGCAAGTCTCCATCAGTCAGTGCCCAGGGCCCTTCCATCCTCACACCACAGAGGTGCCAGCTCAGCATGAGTCCTCATGCCACTACAGAGGCTTGGACGTACAACGAGGCGACCCAGTCCCCTCTTCACCCTCTGTCCAACCACTCACCTTGACATGCTGCTCTGTCTCTGTCTTCTTCTCCTCCAGGTAGACAGTGCAGATGAAGTCCCCAGCTTGCTGGAGGGCAACAGTAAAGTGCTTCAACCCACAGCTTCCCATGTGTGGGCGAAATTCCCCCACCAGTGTGGACATCCCCTGCCCAGGGCATGTCCAGGAGATGCTACAGTAGACACTGGGGGCCCCAGGAGAAGAGGTCTGCATGTCCAGAACCCACCTGTGTTCCGCTGGATGATGCCTCCCGCATCTTCATGATGGCTGTGATTTCATCCTGCTGCTTCTTCATCTCTTGGTCATTGACCTGCCAGGGAAGAGAAGTCATCAGGGCTGACCAGACCATCGTGGCTCCAGGCTTCAGGTTTCCAGGGTTTGAAAAGATATGGTACTCTCTCCCCTTGTCTCCAAAGCAAGATGTCTGCAGATAAAGCAGACCCAACTTCCTTCTCCTTCCACCTCTTCCACCTCCATTCCCTGTGAATGTCCACACGCTGCGACCCAGGGGTGAACCTACATTAAAGATCTCCACATAGTGGCTGATGAGGTCCTCCACCACACGTCCTGCCTTGTAGTCCTTTCCATCCGTCTGGAAGAGTGTGGGCCCAAAGACAATGGCCAGGTTGTGTGTGTTCATCTGGTTCTCTCCAGAAAAGCACTGGACCCTGTGGGGAACTCTGTTAAGATTCCTGACCCAGAGCCCCCCGGGACCCCTCCCTTCAACTCCCATGCAGGACACGATGCTTGGCATCAGGCACAGCTTGACCCCAAACTCCTCTCCTTTCCTTGCTGCGGACATGAGCCAAAGGATGAGGGCTCCCCCACATGGCAGAACCCCCCAGGACTCCACAGTGGAGAGGTCAATGCCCAGCAGGTCGATGCCATACCGGAAGAGGTGATTGATGAGCGCCTTCAGTGTGGCCCGGTTCACCGGAGGGAGGGCAGCCAGGAGCTGCCGGTACTCGCCAACCTTTGCCTCTTCATCCTCCAGCGCTGCCAGAGGTAGAGAAAAAACATGAAGGAGCACAAAGCGGAGATTAAGGGTCAGGGCCACACCATCCCCTCTGCAGAGTCCACTTCCCGTCTCCTGTCCCACTGTGGGGATAGAGCATCCCAAATCCATGAGGCCATCCCAGGTCTGCAGAGCTGGAGCATGCCAGAGCTGAAGCATCCCAGAATCACGGGACCAGGCTAACCCAGCTCCATGGGGCTGGAGCATCCTAGCTCAATGGGAAAAGAGCATCTCAGTTCCATGGGGCTGGAACCTGCCAGTTCCAAGGTGCCAGAGCATTCTAGGGCTGGAGAATCCCAGGTCCATGGGGCGAGAGCACACCTGCTTTATGGGGCCACAGCACCCCAGCACTGCAGGGCTAGATGTCCCCAGATTAATGGGAACAGAGTATCTCAGCATAATGGGACTGGAGAATCCCAGCATCATGGGGCCAGAGCATCCCAGCTCCACAGGGCTGGAGCATCACAAGGCTAGAGCATCCCAGCTCTCTGAAGCCAGAGCATCCCAGCTCCATGGGGCTGTAGCCTGTGTCTGTTTTTCTGCTGGCTGCATCTATCCCCAGTGTCCAGTGACCGGATCCAGAAGGGAAGGGCAGGGGGATCTGGCTGTCTCCCCTGGCTCAGCCTCACCCTTGCCAGAGCACGAGTCTGCACAGGGGCAGCAGGAACACACTCCACTCTCCACCCACCACTTGAGACCCCAGCACAGGGGAACATGTGGAGTCCAGATATATTTCTCCAACACACAAAGGGGACAAATAGGCTGCACAGAACTGGGTAGCTCACGCCCATCCATCCTCCTGCCATCCCCAAGCAGCCCCCAGGGCTCACCCGTGGCCCACAGCCAGTCCGCGGCCCACCGCCGAGTGAAGAGCCCATCCCCAAGGTCACGGAAGAAGCGTTTAAGGGTGTTGGCCACATCGTCCACCTGGTGCTCGCCCTCTTTCAGGCGGACGCGGCGCGCATCCCGCTGCAGCACCTCCAGAAGGCTGGTGGTCTTGGAGTTCTGCCCGCTCTTGCGGTAGATTCCCTCAGACGTCAGCCCTGTGATGGAGCCAGTGGGGATGAGACACCCTCTGCAGGAGACAGACCCCACTCCTGGCCCACCAGCTCCCCATCAAACACTGCCAGGTGCCACAGAGTATCCCAGCCCGCAGGTGTTCCTGTGACTGGAGCCAAAGCCCTGCTGCAGATGGAGCCCTCCCACAGAGCTGGAGCAGATGTTCAGGGAGGGAGGGAAACATATTACAAGCACATTGGGTTCTCAGCCTGCCACGCCACACCAGTGGGGTGACCCAAATGCCACGCTCCAGTCCCCGCCAGCATCCCAGAACTCGACCCATACCACACTGGGTGATGTAGTCAATGCAGCGGTCCACCAGCAGTGGGACATCCGACTCCGTCAGCTGCTGCTCCGACAAGGTGTCTCCCGAGCTGCCTGCAGCCTTCTGGATGGCGTGGACCCAGCCCAGGAAATCTAGCTTCCGCTCCCCTTGGATGTACAGTGTCCTGCCAGCACGCCTGGGCTCAGCAGGGGGCTAGGTGTTCCCCCACACCCCACTGCATGTCTGCAACCCCCAGAAAGGCCGGCCCTGGGGGCCTGCGGGTGATCCCAACTCAATTTTGGGGGTCTAGAGTCATGGCAAGGAGGATAAAGACACTCCAGAACAAGGAGGGGTATTTGGCTGGAGGGGCCTCCCTCTCCCTCACCCTCTTACCTCCGCCTCTCCACCAGCACCAGAACCTCATGGTCCCCCTGGATGGCTGGAAAGGAAGGCAGGGAGCCCATTACCTCTGGGAATATGGGGTGCCCCAGCTCCCCTAGACCCACATGCCATGGGGGGCTCTGCCAACAGGTCCAGCTTCAGTCCAAATGGGACAAGCAGGGATGGTGAAGAGGATGGAGAGAGGGAAGAGGATGAAGAGGAAAAATAGCAGCTGCATTCCCTCTCATTCAAGGAACACTGAGCTCCATAGGAGCAATATCCACCAGACTCCCACCAAAAGCTAGGCGCACCCTAGAGCAAGATTTGGGGGACATGCCCTCCCTCCCAGCCAGGGGGTCCTGCCAGCAGGGCAGGGGCGCTCACAGAGCTCCTGCAGCTTGCGCAGCTGGAGAGGCTCCTGCCGACGGCCATCCTCAGAGCAGACATGGAGCATGGAGCCGACCAGGGCAAACCAGCCCTCCTGGGCACGCTCCAGGGTGAGACCCCCCTTGTAATGCAGTCGGCCAAGCCGCTCGAAGTCCAGTGCCAGCAGCTCCTCAGCGCAGGGGTGGACAAATGACTGAGCCAGGGAGGAGAGGAATCCATCAGCACCACTGCATCCAGATGCCACCAGCACCCAGGACCACCCCAGGCCCCTGCATCCCACCTTGGCAATAGACTTGAGCCATTCTCGAGCAGAGTCAGGGCTCTCCACCCCGAAGAGGTAGAGTCGATCTGCCTCGGTGTACACCTCAAACGTGTTCTCGATCCTTCAGGAGGGAGGAAAAGGGGAGCCTGGGTGCCCACAGGGGTGGGATAGAGCTGGGTGGGTGATAGGGTTGTTCCAGGGGTGGAAGCATCCTGCTGCATGGCTGCTGATGGCTGACAATGGCTGATCTAATGTGGGATTCCCCCACCACAGCCCCAGGCACTCCAGGAGCCCAGTGCTGCCAGACACATTCCAACAGGGGACACAGGGACTGCACAGGGGTCACAAAATGGTTACAAAGGAGTTGGACCAGGGTTCCAGAGGGATTACAAAGCAGCTGCAACGAGGTCACAAAGGTCTTACAAAAATATTGGAAAGATGCTCCAAAGGGGCTGCAAATTATTTACACAGAATCCTTGCAAAGCCACTGGTTCGGGGGCCATTGGTGGGGTTGGGGACTACAGTCCCCTCCTGCTGCCCCTTGTGGGTGCCACTGAAGCTGTGGCAGGCCCTGCAGGAGCGGAGGTGCTCCAGGGGAGTGCAGCCTTACCCATGGGCATGGAGTGGGTTGTTCACCAGGCACACGATTTCCTCCACCCTGATCTCACCATTGGGCACAGCATTGCGGTCGTTCTCATAGTAGCTGAGCACACCATCCTGCAGCGTGCACCACCGCCGGCTGAACTCTGCACAGCACAGGAGAGCACTGAGCAGCCCCCCTGAGCTCTGGTCTGCCCCACGGCACCCACCAAACCAGCCTGAGCACTCCCGCAGCACCCACTGGGTGCCCATCTGATGTGACCCCTCACCAAACCAGGCCACCAGGTGATGCTGCACTTCCCCACCACCTTTTCAATGCCTGAGAGAACAGGGGAGGGTGCAATTTCCCCTCTCGGGGGAATTGCTCTGAATCTCCCAGCTCCCTTTTCCCTGTCCCGCACATGTACCTTCCGGGCCCTTCCGCTCACTGATGGGCTTAGCCATGGAGGGGGTCTTGTAGAGGAAGCCATTGTGGGTAATGGAGGGCAGGTGCACAGAGTAGGGCTTCTCCTCACTGCCCATCACCTCCAGGCGTGGCGGCTCTGCAAGCAGGGAGACCAGTCTGTCATGGGGAGCTGCCCTCCTCCCCCAGCCCCACAAGGCAGCTGGGTTTCCCCCATTTCAGCACACGGAGCATCCCACAGGCTGCACCCCAAGCACCCCACCACAGATGGGGTGCAAGGAGCAGTGCTGGTCCCCAAATCCAGGGCTGCCTGGGAGTCATCCCACATCCTGAGTCCTCCCGAAACCCCTCCCTATGCACTGAGCTGGGACAGGATGGCAACAATGTGGGGAGGTGGGGACCAAGCTCCCCCACCACTGAGGACCTCCCAGGCTGTCCCAGGTCCCTGCTGCTCTGCAGGAGGTGCAGGGCAGAGCATCACAGTCCTGCAGCTAAAATAACAGCCCAAGGTTCTGTCACAGCCTCCTCATCTGGTCACAGCCATGTCCCCTGCCGCAGTTTCCCTACCTCGCCAGCAAGAGGCAACCCCCACCCGCTCTGGGAGGCAGCAGAGATAGGATGCGGGGACACCCCTAAATCACACCCAGGTCAGAGTGTAAGGTGCCTGGAGCTCTACAGATGGGGAATCCAGGATGAGGCAGATTCCTGCTCCCTCAGTTCAGCCCTGCTTCATGCAGTGCTGGGCTCATGCACCCCCACAATCCCAGGACACTGGAGATTGCCAGCACCAGCAGTATGAGCCCAAGCTTTGGATTTCTCTGGCTCATTGGGGTGGCTGGGAGGACTCGCAGCTCTCCCAGACACCTTTAGTGCTGACATGTCAGAAACAGCTGGGCCAGCCCCAGATCTGGGCAGATTCCGACTTCCTCAGGACAGACTTGGCTGCCAAGGCGATGTGACGACTCTGGCAGGCGCTGGCTGGCCCCCCACACCTCCATTCCGCCTGCCCAAGTGTTCCTGCCCACCCACCCAAAGCCAGAGGTTCACCCTGCATTAGGGTGCAGATCCCATGGGAGCCATCAGCCCTCCTGGAGTCGAGTTCAGGGGCAAGGGCACATCCAGCAGAATGGGACAGGTCATTAGGGGGTCAGCCCTCCCACCGCAGGGGCATGCTGGAGGTGGGAGTTGCCCATCTGACAGGGGGATGTCCCTTGAAGCTGCCTGGAATGCCCCCAGCGTGCCAGGATGGTGTGGGAATACTCTCTCCTGTCCTTTCTGGTGCCTGCAACACCAGCCTGCATCCCCAGCTGGGCTCCAGATCTGTGCTCCCAGCTGGGATTGAGCCCCCAGGGGCGCAGGGGGTTTCCCAAAGCCTCTCTTCCCTCTTGCGGGGTGCACAGACTCTCGACAGTGCCAGCAGATGGAGAGCCTTTTGCCAGGAAGCTGCTGGGCAGGACACAGAGCTGGGATCAGCTCAAGATGTAGCTGTGTTCCCCGGAACACCCCAGCGGCAACTCCGGGAATGTTGTTAGTGGGTGTGAGCCCATGGTGGAGCTCCAAGGGGGTCCGCCCTTACCTGAGGTTTTGTTCTGGAGCAGGAACTCCATCTGCAGCCGCTGCCCACTTCTCTCAGCCAGGGCCAGGGGTGTTGGGCACTGGGGGTCCCCGGTGTAACAGGTCACCGATGCCCCACAAAAGAGCAGAGCCTGCGTCTCCGCCAGGTCACTGGTGGTGACGGCCGCACACAGAGCCTGCAGCAGAGCCAGGAAACCAGTGGTGAAGCTGAAGGCTCCCACCGAGGAGGAGGAGGAGACCCCCAGCAAAAGGATCCGGGTGAGTGCAGTGAGCTGCCGGACCCCCGGCTGCCTCCCGGCCGCCTCCCAGCCGCCTGGTCAGAACAAAGGAGGCTCAAACTGGGAGAAAAAGTTTGGAGCCGGCAGCGAATCCCTCCCTTAAGGAGCCGGGGTGAAGTCATACGGCAGCGGGGCGGGCCGGCCGAGCCAGAGTAGGAAAACAAACAAACCCACATGCGAATTCCCTTGGCCGGCTGGGCCCTCCGTGTACCCCCACCGCTTGTGCAAACACTGGAGAAGCCCTGGCAGGGGCAAAGCCATGGCAGAGCGGGAGGCGAAGGTTGGCAGCCAGAGCGTCAGGACGCCATTCCCTGTGTGACATTCCCTGTGTGACACTCTAGTCTGGCACCCTGCCAGCAGCCAGCACAGGGAATGGGTGCCATGGCTGGTGATTGGGGGTGCTGGCCAGGTACTCCTGGGGAGGCATTTCAAGCTGCCTCAACTGGGGTGTGCCCCCAGCACCAGCTCCCCTAAGCCCCATCCAGCCCAGAGTTTGACCCCAAAACAATTTCCAAGCCAGGGAGAGGTTGCCTGGCTGTGCTAGGCAGATCCCATCTTGGACAAGGCTCTCCAGCCTGGACATGAAGCTGGTTATGCCCCATCGCAGAGACATTACCCTGTCCCCACAGCTGGCTCATCCCTCCTGGAGACCCCAGGTTTTGGCTTAGGGTGCACAGTGAGGACACAGGGTGTGCAGTGGGGGCTGGGGGGACATAGGCAGGGATACAGGCAGGGAGGGATGGTGGGCAGTCTGCCTGGGCACAGACTTCACTCCCAAAAGAGCCTCAGAACCCCAGCTCAGCACCACTTTGTGCCCAGGCAGAACCCCCAAGTGGGTGCCCATCCCTGGGGGCCACTGACCCTGTCAAGCTCCTCCTGGTTGCCGAAGAGTGGGTGGTAGTGGCGGTACTTGCCCTCCCGGTATTTGGCGATGAGGAAGCGCCTCCTCTCCTGGCTGCCGCTGGTGGGGCCAATGGCCTCACTGGGAGGCACATTTGCAGCCCAAAACTGGTTGGCCATCACGTTGCCAAACTGCTGGAAAAGCTGTGGGGACAAGGACAAGGAGAGGCCAATGTGACAATACTGCTGGGGCATGTAGGGGGGCTTTGCTGGGGGCAGGGTGCTGCCCAGAAAAGCAGTGGGGTGCAGGAAGAGCATGGGTGATGTAGGGGGAGTGGGGAGTGGGGAGTGTGGGTGGGCAGGGTGCAGGTGCACCCACCCACTCCAGGCACGCAGCTTCTGACAGCCCCCGTGGCTGCCAACTCCCCTTCCTGCCCTGGAAAATCACATCTGGAAAGCAGCACCCAGCTGCGGGAGGTGGGGTGGTGCTCAGCATCCACGGGGACAGATTCAAAGTGCTTTTGGTGGCCCCTTCCCACCCCACTACCCACACTGAGCAATGCCATTAAGAGGTTTAGCCCTGTCTCAGGGAGACCCACATCACTTCAACACCCACGGGAGACTCTGCCAGCATCCCGAAGTTCTTAGGGGTGGAATGGGTGCACACGAGGGTCGAGGAGGGGCGGTGCGAGCTGGGGCCCTGGGGATGCTGGGGTGGTTTCAGGCAGCGTTCCCAGAGAGGGGAGGGGAAAGGGAGCAGCCGCAAGCAGCAGCTGGAAGCGTTTTGGGAGCTCGGGGAGCAGGCAATGCCGGAGGCGGGGGCTGCGCGGGTGGGACGCCAAGCAGGAATGCAGGATCTGAGCAGGATGGATGGGAAGAACGGAGCCAGCCAGGCTCTGCCGGCGGGAAATGGCTGCCAGGTTAGATCTTGAAATGAATCCCAGCTCCCCCCGCCCACCCATTCCCGGCCCTGGCTGCGCCGACACATTCCTCCGCGCCGGCGGCCATACCGCCTCGGGGGACTGCTCTGCCCTCGGCCCCACGCCAAACCCGCAGCCACGGCCCCACAGCCATGTCCCCATGGACAAAGAGAAACCATCTGTATGTGGCGTGGGCACGTAAGTGCCGCTTGTCCTCACCGGCATGCTGAACTGGGTGCCAGGGGTCCACAGGGACAGAATGAAAGGCTGCTGGGGATCCTCTCCCCAGCCAAGCCACACCGTGATGTCCCCCCAAGGGGCTGGAATCAGCCTGGAAGAGCCCTGCCGTGCTCCAGCACCCCCCAGCCCACAGCCAGCAGCTGCGCCATATAGAGGGAACAGGGTGTTGCCCCCAAAAAGGGCTTTTTGGGACTGGTCTGTGCCAATACCTCGATCAGCTCCTCAGTCCACACCTTCCTGTCCATCTTCAGGCTCCGGACTTTGGTGATGCCAGGGCCCAATCCCCGGTGTTCCCCTGCCATCGAGATGAGCCATTAGGAACCCATTTTGGGGTGGGAAAGGTCTGAGAATCCCCAGAGATCCCCATTTGTGCCCCTCCCGATATGGGTACCTGCACATCTCTTGCAGATGATGACACAGAGGTTGATGGAGGCCCAGTCGGGTTTGGGGGAACCACAGTCGGCACAGAAGCGATTGGACTCCACTGCCCAGATCCTCTCGGCCACCTCCGAGTTGGAGAGTGCCTCAGCGATGGACTGCTGCATGGCTTCCACCCATTCCTCCTTCTCCTGCTCCGAGTCAGCAGAGAAACTGCCAGCAGGGATGGGGGTGAGATACACCATGGCTCGGGGTGGGCAGCACCCTCAGCACCCCCTCCTCACCCTGGGCTCACCTGAAGATCCTGTATGGTGTGGTGACATCGAAGCCCCGGCGATCCACCTCCTTGACATTCCCCACATTCATCTCGATGTAGGTGATGCCAATCCCCAGCCGATAGTCCTAGTGTGGGAGGTTGGGCAAGGGATGAAGGGGGATGGATGATGGGATCCAATGCCTGGGAGCTGGGGCACCTGTGTCCCTTCCCTGCCCAGCTCTCATCCTGGGGGTACCTAGGGCACTGCAGACTCTGGAGTAGCTACAGTGGGTGAGATGCTCCTGGGAGATCCCAAGACTCAGAGCCAGCAGAGAGGGAGAGCTGCACCTCAGAAGTCAGCACCCTGTGGCTTCTGTGCTGTCCCCATTTGAGGGGTGGCAGGCCTGGGTGCCCTGGCTCACTGCTGCTCTGCTCAGGCTGGGAGTGCAAAGGGAACAGTTCCCCCTTGAAATAGCATCAGGGTCCCCTGTAGTGCCACAGCCCTCCCAGCTACCAACCTCTGCATTCTTGTAAAGGAACACTTTGTCTCCAGCCACCACCACAAAGAGCTTGTGCTTAAAGCCCCGCAGCTCCAGGAAGCCACTCTTATCGGCTAGCTCAGTGGCACTGTCAGTGGCTGAGGACATCAATGTCCTCTCTGGAGCTTTGCTTTTCCGCTCCTCTGCAATCTGCTGCAGGGTCCGTATCCACTCATTGCGGTCCGCTGTAGGGCCAGAGGCAAGATAGGTTAGGATCAGCCTGGGCCCAGGAGCCAATGGGACTCGTCCCATGGGCTGAGAAGTGAGAGCATCTGGGGAACAGGGACCCGTGTCACTCACCATCATTCTCAGCCCGGAACACAAAGTTGCGGTTGTTGGTGACAACCTCAAATTTCTGGTCCCCGACGCTGGCGACGTGGGAGATGGAGGAGACGGGAATGAGCCGCTTGGAGTAGGTATCCTGGGTCAGGGAGTGGGGAGACACACTGCTCATATCTGTGGCGTCAGGTTCCCAATGCTCCAACTCCCATGTCCAGGAGGCTCTGAGCCTCCCACATCTCACCCCCAGCACCCAGCCATGGCTGCTCCCCGCCACAGCCACATTTCCCACTTGGGATGCCCAGAGGGAGGTGGCCCTGCTGGGGTAGCTCCTCTGCCACCTTCTCATCTCAAACCCTCAGATCCATCCATCTTCTCCACCCACCTTTTCACTGTCAAAATAGCGGAGGTAGTCAGCGTCAAGCTTCACCCAGCGCTTCTGGTAGATGTAGGACCTGGGAGGGGACCAGAGGGACCCACTGGAGGGGCTGCCCTTGAACTCAGGATGATTGTGCTTGCGTGTTCACGCCCCAGTTGCCAAAAGCCTGGGGCTGCCTCGCCATTGATCCTGCCCTGTGTCCCCAGCCCTCGATGTCCCCAGCCCTCCATCCTGTGCCATGTCCCCAGCCCTCGATGTCCACAGCCCTCCATTCTGCCCTGTGTCCCCAACACTCGATTTGGGGAATCTACTAGGAAGCCCTACTTCCTGTGCTATGTCCCCAGTCCTCTATCCTGCACAGTGATAAGAGGCCTGTCCCGGCCAGCCCTTGAAGTCCCCAGCCGTTGATCCTGTGCCCTCTCCCTGTGACCTCGTGTTGCTGTTGGGGACAGCAATGGGGACTTCATGCTTTCCTCCAGGCACCAATTAAAACATGGAGCTGAGAACAAGGGCTGCCCGCAACAGACAGGCAGGGTTCAATCCAGGAGACACATTCCAGGAAAGGTCATTGGCACCTGAGCAGAGGGAGAAGCTGTGCATCTCTATCAGGATGGGGATACAGAGGAGAGGCAGGACCCTGGGACTGGAAGAGAGCCCACCACAGACTTCTTTGCCCTCCCCAGCTGAGCATGCAGACCAACCATGCACCACAGGGAAAGGCAGGACACTCTTCAGCTCACCCCTTTAGCATCAGGGCTGCAGGAGAAGCCAAGCCCTTTCTGACACAGCTCCAGCAAGCCCTGCCATGCAGCCCCCTACCAGCATTGAACCCCCAGGTCCCCCCTGCTGGTGGGACTGGAGCCTGGTGCAGTGGCAGGGACACAGTGGTTGCTCAAGGGCTTGTTTACAGGCAAGGTTTGCTGAAGCAGCTTCCCAGGGACCTTCCAGCTGCTCTCACTTCCCCAGCAGCACGGCTGCTCTGTTGCAAACAGCTGAGCTTCCTGCTCCTCCTCGGTGGAACTGCTGCCTCGGGGCTTCCTTGGAGCCCAGATTAAGAAGCCCCCAAATATCCATCACATCTTCTGCTTGATCATTGCCTCCCAGGTAGTGCAGGGGCTCTTCGAGTGGGCTCCCTGTGCACACTGTGCTGGTTGTGCTCACTGGCCTCCCTATGACTCCCTGGCTCACTCACCCTGGAGCACACAGACACAAGCCCAGCACTTCCCCCGTTTTACTCCTGCACCACTCTGACTTTCCACCATGAGCCCAGGATTGGGGACTGCCATCCCATGGGATAAGGGCCATCACCACCTCCTCCTGCAGCAAACCCAGCAGTCCGAAAAGCACGGGTCAGCCCAGACACCCCACCTCATCCCTGACAGCTTCTCTTGTGGTCACCGCTATGCCAGGGCTCCCCCAGAGGAAAGGCAGCTGTTTTCCCAGTGATGCAGGATCTGGGAGGAAGCTTGAGCTGCAGCCTCCCCTCCTCCTCAGCCAAGTCAGTACAACCACTGGTGGCACCTGCTCTGAGAAAGGCTCTTCCATGAAAAATTGGTGGTTCTAACCTAAATCACAGGTTAGAAGGGAGTGGAAGGAACACCTAGCAATGGATTTTCACCAAAGCAGAAGTACACCCCCATGAGCAGGAATTACAGGTGGGAAAAGGAGGGGACAATCACCCTTACATGTCACACAGGGACCCCAGTACATCACTCACCCCTGTGGTGGGTTCTTGTCCAGCCACCCTGCTCTGATGGTGGGTGACAGCGGGGTGGTGGCACTGGTGCTGTCCATGCTGTCACTGAGTGGGCCAAGGCTGCTGCCAGGGAAGCAGGCGGGTGCAGGCGGGTGCAGGCTGGGGTCCCTGTCACTCCAGCTGCTGCCACCACTGGGGATGAGGAGCCGAGGGAGGGGGTTAAGAGCTGGCAGGTCCCGGGAGGGGCCGAGGCTCCCCCGCATGCTTCAGCCTCCCTGTGACCTTCCCTGAGGCACAGGCAATGCAGGCCAGCTGTATGCAAGCGGGGACACTGGGGACAGTCCCCTCAGTGGGGTCCCAGCATGTCTCCCAGCCCCAGGGACAGCCCAGGCCTGAGTCCCAGCTCTGGGAGGGGGGATAGGGGCACCCCCGAGACCGCAGCCCCAACCCAGTGATGTGCAGAGCTGCTCTCTGCTCACACACGCTCACATGTGCTCCCATGCACAGGTTGTGTGTGTGCACACTGTGCAGCTGTGCACACACAAGAAGCCCTGACCTGTGCACTCACCTGCCCTGCCATGCACAAGGGCTCTCTGCCTGTGCTCACACCCCCCTGAACAAAACCACCCTGGTACACGCACACATATCCCTTGCCTATACATGCACACAGCGTGTCACCAGCCGCACACACACACGTCCCCTGCACACAGCATGGCAGCCAAGCTCGTACTTGGCCGGGGATGCATCGGGGTGGTCCTCGCCAAACTCATCTTCACTGAAGAGGCTGTTGAAACGCAGGGACCGTGGTCGCCCCATCCTAGGCTCAGCATCCTCCTGCAGAGACACACACAGTGACACGTGGGGTCTCCTTGGTGCCCCCACTGCACTGTGAGGGTGCAGGGTGGATAGAAGGAGAGGGGACACGATGCCGTGTCACCAGCCCATCCCCAGCTCAGCAGTGCCAGGGTGCCCAGGAAGAGGCATGCTGAGGCTCGCAGAGAGAGGGAAGTGCAGTCAAGGGAGGAGCTGAACACCAGGATGGTTATTTATAGCAGCTAAAAATGTCGGAGCTTCATGAGAAATCTGGCATCGCCTCCTTGGCCCTGGTGTTCCCAAGCAAAGGCAGATGAGGGCTTCAGGTGCTCAGGGGGCTCTGCAGATGCTGGGACTCCTCAAATCCATCCATTCCCACCCCAGGGAGCGAGGGAGGCAGATAGAAATTCGCAATCCAGGGATTACATTCAAGATGCAGTGCTGGAGATGTCTGCTAGCACACACTCTGGGCACGTGAGTGTGCCGGGGTGCTGCACAGCTGTGAGTGCTTCCTGGGGACACTGGGGTGCGACCTGGTGGGTGCTCCCCAGGGACCCTCGAGTTCCAGCACCACTGAAAGACCTGGTAGGTACTTCCCGAGAACACTGAAGGACCCAGTTCCAGCTCTGGGGTTCCAACCCCCATGGGAGACCCAGTGGGTGCTCCCTGGGGTTCCAGTCCCCATGGGAGACCCAGGGGGTACTCCCTAGGGACCTATGGGAGACCCAGTAGGTGCTCAGTGAGGCAGAACCCCCTCTCTAGCTACTGCCAACAAGCTCCTCCAGCCCCAACCAGTATCTGTGTAGCATCCCAAGGCCGGTACGTGTCCTTAGGGCCAGACACCCTGCTAGCTCCTGCCCACCTCCAGCCCCATGGTGGGACCAACCTTGGCCATCTCCCCCGTCGGTCTGGCTAATTCCTCCTCCCACGCCGAGTCCTCGTAGTCTGAGTCATCTGACAAAGGAGAGGGAAATGTTGGGAATCAGCTGGGGTGGAGCAAGGGGTCCCAATTCCCCCTGCTACCCTGGAGACTGTGGGGAGGGTGAGGATGCAGGCACGGCTGGCTTCCCCTTGCTTTGCCCTTGGCAAATAACCACCCCATCCCTGTGACAAAAAGGGTTTTATCAAGGAGTTTGGGGAAGAGCTGGGAGAGGGCAAAGTCCCACTAGTGGCACCTCCCAGCACTGCCACAACACTCGCCAGAAGGGGACTTGGTGACACCAGCCCCAGCACCATGGTTTCATCCAGGCTCTCATGTCTTTGCCTGGGAGCTCCTGCTGCTGGGAGTTCCCAGGGGCTTTTCCCACAGCTTGTTTTCCAGGGTGGATTCCCCTCCCTCCTCTTCCATTCCTTATCAGGTCCCGAGCTTGAGCACCATGGAAATGAGATCCCAGAGGATGATGGGAGCGAGAGATGGTTCCTCCTCACCCAGCACCCGCATCAGCAGGAATCCTGGTCAGGATTGTAAACCCATAGGGAACAAGTGGCCCCAGACAGCTTGGCCCTAGCAGACACCCACTCCCAAATCCCACTGAGAATCTGGAGCAGAATCCTCCCAAAACCCCAAGCCAGATAATGGTGTTTGGGCCCTGGAAGAAGGTGAGGATACTCCCAAGTTGCAGGGGATTGAGGGGTGCAGGTAGATGCTCACCTTGGCACCACAGAAACCCCCTGCAGACTCTGCAACCCAAACCCATCAGGGTGGGAGCAGCTTTCCTCCCTACAGCCCCCAACAGATAAGCTCCCTGTCCATGGCTTCTCCCAGCTTCTGAAACACACACCAGCTGCCAGTTAAACCAGTGCTGCTTCCTGCAGGTTTGCTGGCCTTGAGAGGTACCCAGCACCCCACACAGCTCAGCCCTTTCTCCTCCTTCCAGCAGAGATATTCCAGCTGAATTATAGTCCAACAAGGGCTGCACCCTGAGACCAAACCTTCACCCCTCCATGGGGGTCCCCAACTCAGCATTGCTCCCTGCAGTTGGCTGAGCCCCAGGGACACCCTGAGGAAGGGGCTAGGGGATGCAAAGGCACGGTCCTGGGACCTCAGAACCAGGGACATCTGCATTTCACCCCCCTGATAGGTTCACTTTTCCCCTGTGAGTGGGTGTGGGCATTTCCAGCACCCACAGAAACCTTTGCTCTGCCCTAGGAACATGCACCCAAACCCCCAGTCCACATCTTGCATCCCTGAAACACCCAACCCAGGTCTTAGACCCCTTCCCTGAAGCCCCCAGCTCAGACCTCACACACCCTAAATCCCCCAGCCCAGATCTTGCACCCCTGACACCCCCAGCCCAGAAGGCAAGAAAGGGGATAAAGAAAGGGACCCCAGCAAGGACAGAGGAACAAACAGACAGGAAGGAAGGCACAGCACCCGTGGGACGGATATCCCAAGGGAAGATTTGTGGCAGGGGAGGACTGGAGGGGCCCCCCTTGTACTCACCAAACTCTGGCACGAAGGGAAGGGTGGCCTTGGAGGGGAGCGCCGGTGGCGTTGGGGCTGGCGTCTTCGTGCGAGGTGGGGGAAGCAGGGGGGACAGGGTGACACTGGGTGCTCTTTCAGTGATGGGGACCTCGTCTTTGGCAGGGATGCTGTGCAAGAGAGGAGCAAGCACTGCCTTATGCCAGCCCCTGCCCCACTTCCCAACCCTGATACACCTGCAGGGGGGTCACAGAGGACCCCCAAAAGGGACCAAACCCCAGCAGACCCAAACCCACAAACCAGTTCCTAAGATTCCACAGCAAAGCTTTTCCTGTGCTTGGGTTATATGGCTACTTTTCTAGCCTGGAAATGTTTTCCTGGCATCCAACCTCACTCTCCTGTGTGTGCTCCACGGCTCAGGATCCTTATCTGGCTCTGGGACACCCCAAGCTGCCCACAGCCTTGAAGCCACATCCCGGAGCAGGTTGTTTTCTTTACTCCAGTTTAAACAATGGCAGAGCCACTTCCTTAGCTGGTTTGCTGGTGGCCACAGGGTTCCCTGAGCAGGATGGGGGTCCTAGGGATGCTCTGTGCCATTCCTTATAGTGGGGTGGACACTGGAGATCCGGGGTGGCTGCTACGGTAGCAAGAACTCTTGGAAACAGAGTAACTCTTGGAAACAGAGTTTCTCCTGGGTCAGTGAGCCATGCCCCCAGCCCAAAAACCTTGACCAGTGGGGAGAGGGACCATGGAGCCTGTCCTCCTCCCCACAGAGCCCCTGAGCAGCTGGACTCAGACACTCCTACATCCTGTTCCTTGTTTCCTGCCTTCCTGAGACTCAAAGGTAATGGTGTTTTCAAGGGCAGGAAATTAAGAAGTTTCTCCAGGGTATAAAAATACAAAGCACCTTTGGAGCATCCGTGAATCCAGGGAGAGGGCAGAGGTAGTGGGCAGAATTTCCACCCCAAGCCCCAGGCAGGTGAGCCCCAGGGGACCTGCATGCTGGCACCATCCCTGTCCTTGCTCCAGCTACCTCCCACTGCAGCCACAAGAAGGAACAGCGGTTAGATTGGATATTGGGAAGAAGTTCTTCCCTCTGAGGGTGGTGAGGCCCTGGCACAGATTGTCAAGAGAAGCTATGACTGCCCCATGCCTGGAAATGTTCAAGGCCAGGTAGGATGGGCCTTGGAGCAACCTGGTCTAGTGGGAGGTGTCTCTGCCCTTGGCACGGGGGTGGAACTAAATGAGCTTTAAGGTCCCATCTAATCCACACCATGCTAAGATTCCATGATTCCATGGCCAAGACTGCCATCAGTACCCCATGGTTTCTGGGGATGTGCCTCCTAGCACCATGGCTCATGCACAAGCTTTCTCTTAGCTTGGGGTGAGCTGGAGAGGAAACTTCTCCCTGGCTGGAGCAGGAAGCAGGGAAGGACAGGAGTGCTGGCTCTCCCTGGGTCAGCCTGACCTCATTTCTCAGCAGCTATTTCCATGGGAACCAGCCACAACCATCCTTACATTAGGGAATGCTGGCAGGGAAGGAGGGGAGCATGGGCAGGGGAGTGTGGGCAGGGGAGCCCAGCAGCATTGATCCCAACACCACCAGGCAGGAGCTGCTGGGGCACCCAGGTGTGCAGAGACCCGGAGACATGGAGGTGACAGTGCACAAGCCACAGAGCCTCCAGCAAGAGCCCAGCTGGGGTCTGCATCTGTGCAGCCACCCAGGATGGTGCTTGCGCCCTGGGCTGCAGTTGTGGGGCTGCAGCACAAGCCCCATGGCCAGCAGTGAGATGACAAGCCTCAGGCCAGGACAATCCTGGTCTCCTGGATGGGGACTTCTAAGGAGGGTTTCTGGCCCAGCCCCAATCCTGTCCAGCCCCTAGCCCCACTATCCCAGGGACCAGCAGGATGGGCACTCACAGCTCAGGCACAAATAACACCCCAGTTCCCAAAAACACCCTCCCCACTGGTCTGCCTGCTCTCCATGTCATCATCTGCTGCTGTAGCATCCCTGGGCTTCATGACCCCCCATGGCTCCATGGGGTAGTGTGGGTGCCCCATCACCCCCTGCACCCCCTGGCACCCCATGCAGCCATGCCCAAAGGATGCCAGTCCTGCTCCAGGCAGGGTCTGGCCAGTGCCACCTCTGCCATTAGAGAAGTGGCAAACCAGTGCCTTATGTGCTGTCCCTTATCTGAGCAGCACCTTATCTGCTGTCCCTTATCTAGGCCTCTCTTCTTAAGGGGGCAAAAAGGGCTGTTCTGCCACAGGCACCACCCCAAAGCCAAACCTCTGCCCAGGCCACCACCCCTGCCCAGCTCACCCAGCCCTTGAAAAAGGAGTCTTCTGTCATCACTTTCTTGGACATCACTTTCTGCAACCCCCTCCCCCCACCAGCTGCTCAGGGGGTTGCTCTAATCCCTAGACCATCCCCTGGGCATGGAGAAGGGGTGACCCCCTCACTGACAGCCTCACCCCATGATCAGGGTGCAGACATGAGCATCCACTGCTCATGGGACCCTCTGTAGGGTGTCTAGGTCTGAGCCATCAGTGGCCAAATCTGGGGGGCTCAAAGCCCCGCTGCTGGCATTGGGAGGGGGGCATCAAGTCCGGAAGTGGTGAGAGAGAGCTCCCGGTGTTGAACACGGTTGCTGCCATCAGCCTGTGGGAGGTAGTATCTCAGACATCCCACACCCAGCAGGACTGGGATGATCCTATCACCTCCTGGCACAGGGGTGCTTGGGGTGGCCCAGGGTTTGGGGGGATGGTGAGAACCCGGAGGTGAACATGGCCTGGAGGAAACCACAATACGGCTCTGCAAGCAGCTAGGAGGAAGCGCCAGGGACCACGGCAGCACAGCCGGAAGCAAGGGGAGATGGGTGGGTGGCGTCACCCCAGAAAATGCCCAGGTCACTTGCTCTGCTCCCAGGCTGTCTGCATACACAGGAGTGCTCCGGCTCTTCCTCAGCCCTCATGCTTGGAGGTCCCTCCCCTGTGGGCACTCCCACCTCCACAAGGGATTGTGGTGGGGGCTCATCCCCACCCAGAGACAAGGCCAGACCAATGCAGCTGCCTCATAGCTGCTGGCAAAGAGCCCCAGCCCCAACCTGGATGCAGTGAGCATCACCCTGATGTGGCCAAGTACCATCCAGACCTGGGCAAACATCACCCTGATGTGGGCATCACCCCAGCATGGGCAAGGATCATCAAGATGTGAGCAACCATCAGCCTCAATATGGGCCAGCATCCCCCACTGTTGTTGGTCCTTGGGCAGCCCGGCAGTATCCCCCCTATCCCCAGGCCTTTCGTGCTCACTGGCTGCAGGCACCCAGGTTAGGCCCCCCATGGGGGCAGGAGATGGGTTTGGGGCCAACAGCAGCACCCCGGGGCTGTGGAGCTCCCTCCGACCCAGCGCAGGGCACTTTAGCCAGTCACCCATCACTCCAGGGAGCCCCAGTGTGGGTAGCTTCCCAAGCTCCCAGCACATGCTGCCCCACACGTAGAGCCAGGACCCAACATCCACCACAGGGTGACTCATACCCTCATCCTCCTGAATGCACCCCTTGTCCGTGCCAGCTGTCCTGCACCACGGCACCTCCTCCATCCATGGCCAAGGGCAGGCACCAGGACTCGCCAAAAAGTCATAGAATCATGGAATGGTTTGTTTTGGAAAGGACTTTAAAGCTTATCTCGTGCCATGGGCAGGGACACCTACAACCCCAGGTTATTCTAAGCCCCATCCAACCCAGCTTTGAACACTTCCAGGGATGGGGCAGCCACAGCTTCTCTGGGCAGCCTGTGCCAGGGCTCACCACCCTCAGAGGGAAGAATTTCTTAGGAGATGATAGCTCTATTTTTAAAATGTTCTCAAAACAAGAACCCACCTATAGCAAATATATTCCTGGTCATACAATTAAAGTAACTTTTGAGATGTGTTTGTGGGTTCAGCTGGTTAGTCCTGAGCTCCCCAATATATCCATATAATACACATATAACATATATATGGATGCACAGATATACTCTTGTATATACTCACTACAGCATCAAGATCTATGTGAGAAATACATATATACACATATACACCCATCTATACACACATACGCCCATACATACTCCCTTCTGTCGCTGCCAAGCCCCAACACATACATGTAATCTATATGTTACGTGTGCATCATAGCACACCAGCTGCCAGGCCCCTATGGCCACCCACCTCTCCCACACTGGCACAGCCCCCAGGGCTCTGCCACAGTGACCCCGGAGTCCCCCAAGCCACTGGAGCACCCTTGTGTCCTGGGGGTGCTGTTCAGCCACCGCCACCTGGCGAGGCCACAGGCCCATCCCCTCCTGAGTCCCATGATCCTGCATGCAGCTCCCAAGGGACCCTAATGCACCCCCAGATCCCCCGGGGCAACTCCAGGGGGGAATCCCAGCCCCCGAGTTCCGCTGCACAGTCTTCGGGGTGCCGTGGCAGGGTGGGCGCGGCAGAGCGCCCGTCCCCGCGGCAGCAGGAACTGGGGGACCAACAATGCCTGTGGGCTTACAGGTCAGGGCAGGAAACACCCGCTGGAGCCGGCAGAGCGAGACTCGCACCCGGTAGTGCCGGCAGCGCTACATCCCATCCCAAAAATCCCTCCGCCCCGCCCCCGCCGCCTGCCCGTGTGCGGCACGCCTGGCACTATGCCAGCCGTGCCCCCCTACCTGGGGAGGTGCCAGGAACCCCGGTGGGACCGATCGGCAGCACGGGGAGGGCTGGGGGAGGCCGGCGGGGAGCGGAGCTTCTCACCCCAGCACTTCCTGCGCTACAGCAAAACTTCCTGAGCTGGCCGGAGCAGCGGCATGGCCGGCACCAAATCCTCAGCATGGCCAGCAAGCACCCACGGCACGACCAGTAGCAGAACTCTGGCACGGCTGGCACCAAACACCCAGCGCGGACGGCAATAAAACCCACGGCACAGCTGGCACCAAACCAGCACAGCTTGCACCAAAGTGGCAGCCATTGGCCTCATCATGCCCGGGTAGCCTCCTGACCAGGGCAGAATGGAGAGTGGCTCCAGGAGGATTTGGACTATCTCGGTGCAGAAATGCAGTGGTAGGAACAGTTCCTGGGGTGCCAGGATGGACACTGTTGATCCGGAGTCCAAGGAGCCCCAGGGACGGATGGTGCCCACCCCATGGCATGCCAGCACCCCACATCAGCTGCCTGAGCCCCCTCCCCAGCTCAGCATCCCAGCCCACTCCCTGCTGCGTCAGCACCAGGTAGGGGTCAGAGCATGGGCAGAGGGATCACCTCCACCACCCTTACCACAAAAAGCGCACTGGGGCAGAGGGGTGGGAAGCTGGAGGGGGAGCCCAGCCACCAGCCCTCCCATTCTCATCCTGACTACACACGGGGTCCCATCCAGCACCATCACTCAGGACAAACCCAACCCCATTCCCAGGACACCCTCAGGGGACCAGCTAGACACCCTAGCTCCAGGATCATATCCCTTAGAGTGCTGGGAAATCTGTGGGTCCTGGGGAGGTTGTGGGGGAGGACTCCCTGGAGGGGGCCACACAAGCCTGCTGACATTCCCCCATCTCACCCTGGGAAGGTGCTGGCACCCAGGAGCTCCTCTGCCCCCTCCAAACTGCATTCCCAGTCCTCACTCCACACCTGCCTGTGCTCTGCAGGATTTGGGAGTGCACTGGGGGGGTTGGGACATCAAAGGGGTTGCTGTCCCCAAATTCCAGCCTGCTCTCATGTCATCTGGCCACAGCAGCTGGCAGCAGCTTTGCCCCACGCTCCCTTTGCGCTGCAATTCACTGTGTTGCACCAACTGGTGTGAAGAGTTCCTCAGGCTTCAGCACTGCCCACATTGCAGGTGGGGGCAAGGCAGGGCTCTACATTGTTGCGGGGACTGCGCCCCAGCCCATGCCAGGCTGGAGTGACCTGGGTGACTGGACTGATCAGAGTGAGTACTCCAGCCACAGCCAAAATAAATATCTCAGTCCCCCCCCGGTGCTGGTAGCACTGGGAAATGTGCTGTGGCCTGGGGCAGGGGTATCCCCAGGGGTTGTGCTGGGGTTGTTGGGGGGAGGGTTAGTACCCTCATGGGATGTGCTGGGGCTCGGGGTACCCCCAGGAGATGTGCTGAGCGCTGGAGTGGGGGTACTCTCAGGAGATGTGCTAAGGTCTGGGGAGGGTGTAGGTACCCCGGGCAACCCGTGTCGTGACCCTGAGGGTCCCACC
>VZRS01017589.1:0-15588 GCA_013398055.1 Ifrita kowaldi
GCCCTTGTCCAAGGTTGTCCCCCTGCCAGACCCCCAGCTCTCTTGGAGCCCCTTTAGGCACGAGAAATAGGTCTGAGGTCTCCCCAGGGCCTTCTCTTCCCCAGGCTGAACACCCGCAGCTCTCCCAGCCTGGCTCAGAGCAGAGGGGCTCCAGCCCTTGGAGTATCTCTGTGGCCTCTCTGGACTCACTCCAGCAGCTCCACATCCTTCTGATGTTGGACCCCAGGGCTGGAGGCAGCTCTGCAGGTGGGGTCTCACCTGAGTGGGGCAGAGGGGCAGAATCCCCCTGTCCCCTGCTGCCCACGCTGTGGGGTCAGCCCAGGACATAGAGGGTTTCTGGGTGACAGTGCAAGGGGCTGGGGCACGTTGAGCTTTTTGTCCACCAACACCCCCAAGCCCTTCTCCTTAGGGTGGCTCTCGATCCATTCTCGAGAATGCCCAGCCTGAGTCTGTGCTTGGGACTGCCCTGACCCAAGGACAGGCCATGCACTTGGCCTCATACCAACAGAATCACAGTGGGATATTGGTGGTGGTCTCTTGTGCCTATGGTAATGACTCCAGCTCACTGAAACTTCGAGCTCTTCTTGCTGCTTCCCCTGCCTCACACCTTCTTGAGACCCCCATGCTCCTCTTGGTACCATCTCATCATCTTTGTCTTGGGTTTGCATGGCCAGGTCTGGGTAGCAGGGGCTGCAGGGGGGCCCTCTATGAGGAGACACCAGAAGCTGCCCCCATGTCAGGCAGAGCCAGCTCCAGAGGGCTCCAGGACGGACCCACCACTGGCCAGGGCTGAGCCAACCAGCAATGCTGGGAGGGCCTCTGTGATAAGGTATTAAAAAGGGGTAAACACTGCTGTGCAACAGCAGCTGGGAGGGAGGAGGGAGAATATGTGAGAGCAACAGCCCAACAGGCACCAAGGCCAGGGAAAGAGGAGGTGCTGGAGCAGAGATTCCTCTGCAGCCAGTAGTGCAGCCCATGGGGAGAAGGATTTTGCCCTGTAGCCCATTGGAGGCCAGCAGAGGAGCAAATCCCCACTGCAGCCCCACATAAGGACCCCACAGCACAGCAGGTGGGGATGCCCTGAGGGGAGCTGCAGCCTGGGAAGAGCCCACACCGGAGCAAGCTCCTGGCAAGGGCCATGCTCTGTCGAGAGGAGTGCATGCAGGAGCTGGCAGGACACTGGAGCAGTCTGTTCCTGAAGGACTGTACCCCAAGGAAAGGGACCTTGCTGGAGCAGTTCTTAGACAACTGCAGCCGATGGGAAGGACTCACTTCAGAAAAGTTGGTGCGTGACTGTCTCCCATGGAGAGGGGGAACAGCGTGAGGAGAAAGGAGCAGCAGAGACAAAGTGTGATGAGCTGACAGCCATCCACATTCCCCATCTCGCGCACTGCTCAGAGGGAGGAGGTGGAAGAGTTGGGAGTGAAGCAGAGCCTGGGAAGAAAGAAGGGTAGGGACAGGTGTTTTCAGGTTTGTTCTTATTTCTCATTTTCCTACTCTGTTTAATTGGTTATAAAATAAATTAATTTCCCCAAGTTGAGTCTCTTTTGATTGTGACAGTAATTGGTGAGTGATCTCCCTGACCCAAGGGATTTTTATCACATTTTCTCCCCCTTTTCGGTCAAAGAGGGGCAGTGATGGAGCGGCTTGGTGGGCACCTAGCTAGCCAAGATTGACCCACCACAGTTCTCCAAATCCCTTCATCACCACCTCCACCTTCCACACCCGTTCCATTGCCCATGACCTCTCCATGTCCCTGACTCCACTGTCAGTGAAGGGTCTACCAGCACTGCAGCATTTATTGTTGCACTTTATTTCCCCTTCACTCAAGACATGCCAATGGCACAGGCTACCCTGTGATGTCCAGTGGTCTGGACCCTCATCTGCCCCCAAAACTCCCCTACCAGGGCTGGACAAATTGCCTGTGGCAGGTCTGTGGCAAATCCATGGTAAGTCCACAACAGGTCCATGGTGGATCTGATGGGCCCCTGGCGGTCCCTTGGCCCAGCTGCCTGTGCCCCTCTGTAGGGACCTCCTCACTTTCTGCCCAAATGGTCCTTCAGTATCACCAGCACTTTTTCTGCCTTCTTCAGGACCTCCTCCTCATCCACACTGGGGAAGGCCTCAGTGGGGGTCACGGGGAAGGGGTGGTAATTTGGGTACTGTGTGGCCTTGCCGTCCACGCCGCAGCCACACAACCACTGCACATCCAGTACCAGGCCCCTCAGCTCCGGCTCCTCCGTCTCCAGCCATTGGGCCAGAGCCATCAGCCCCACTGGGCTCTCCAAGGCTTCACCACGGCAAAGTACGGCCGCCACCAGCGCCTTCTCCAGGGCCTGGTGCACTTTGAAGAGCACCCAGTTGGGGCAGCAGTGCCGGATGTCATTGTGGGCTGCCTGCAGGTCACTTTTGGCCTGACACAGCCACCGCAGGGCCTCAGGGACAGACGGAGTCAGGGTCATGAGCTCCTCACTGCTCAGCCAGGAGCCGCAACCTCCCTGTCTGTGGTGCTGGGCAGCGCTCTCAGGTTTGTACTGGACACAGAGCTCCGGCCGCACCTTTGGCTGCCTGACACCATGCAGAGGCCTCGAGGTTGCCAGGCTGGGATCCTTCCACGGCCCCCCTTCTGCCACAGCCTCCTCCTGCAGCCTCTTCTCTGGCTCTGGTGCAGCACCCACCAGTTCCACGTTGTTCTCCTCCAGAACCAAGGCCAAGTCCTGTGGCTTCTGGCAGACCAGCATTTCACGCAGCACGGACAAAGCAGGTGCCTCCAGCTGCCAACCCAGGTTATTATTGATCTCCCGCGCCAGCGTCTCCACGACCCTCAGCTGGTGCCGGTTCAGCCCCATCTCTGCGTGTCGGATGTAGAGGAGCCGCTGGGCACCACCAGACGGGCACACATAGATGACCTGTGACTGGGAGCTGCCCTTCACCTTTGCCCCACCGTGGACCAGCACAGTGTGGATGTCCTTGCAGCACTTCACCTTCAGCTGCTCCACTGCAAAGCCACCATCCCCCTCCATTCCCGTCATAGTCTTGTGGCTCTTCCACTGAAGCAGGGACTCCAGCCCCAGTCTAAACCACGGGGATACCAGCAGGGTCTGCAGACGCCTCTGCACAGGGCACTGAGAGCCATAGTGACATGGCTTTGGACCACCCTGCTCCAGCTGCTGCTCTGTCACCTCTGAGAGTGCCCTTGGCCGCAGGTGAGGTGGCAGCCTTTGCAGCAGCCACCTGGTATTACACCCAGACACCGTCAGGGGAGCCACAAATGCAAAGGTGTTCTCCAGGGCCCGAGCGGTCTCTGAGGACACACAGTCATTGAAGCACAGCCTGTGGGATGGCTCCAGGCAGCCAGCAGTGCTCAGCAGGTACAGCTCAGCCACAGTGGAGCAATCGGGGGGCTCCGGTTCCTCCTGCAGCAGCTGGAAGAAATGCCGTGTGGCCAGGAGGACTGTCTTCTTCTGGGTTCTGGTAAGGGTCCCACTGCCATGGCTCTCCTGGTAGATTTGGGCCAGGACATGGCTGTAGTGAGTCAGTGTGGGGACCAGAACCACGCCAAGGTGTTGCAGGAGATCTCCAAAGGCAGCCACATGGGGGTCAGGTGTGAGGAGGTAGGGGTAAAAGTCAGCCTCATCTGGGAGTGATGTCACCACCTGCCATGGCCTGGCCATGTCCCCTGACTTGGCCAGCACCACGGGCAGCTCAGCGAGCTGCTCTGAGTCCACCTCCTTCAGATGGGTCTGCAGGAAGCTGTACACTCTGTGGAGCACGCTGGCCCGTGTGCTCACCTGCAGTGGTGTCGGGCAGGCTGCCCTGCACACATGCTCCAGGTTGGCCACCACCAGGGCAGTGGGTATCTCTACAAGGACTCCCATGGCCTTCAGGAAATTCTTATCAAGTTCAAGGGATTTTGGCAGGATGGTGGCTGATGTCCACAGGAGCTCAGCCACATTTTCACAGTAGGAAACACTGCCTTTCAGAGCCACAGCCTTAGTGGAGGCTGCAAAAGGCGGGTGGAGGTTCATCAAGTCTAGGGGGATGTTCAGTGGAGGCAGGAAGCGGATTGAGGCAATTTGCCTCAGGAAACCCTGTGACTCAGGATTTTTCAACAGGGTTTCAAGCTGCTTGAGCATCTCCTGCTGTCGCGGCAGCAACTCTGCAGTGTGGCAGGTAGCCTGAGTGGCTTCACACTCTATCTCCTGGGCCAGTGCCACAAAATCCTCTTCAGAGAGGCAGGTGCGGACACCTGCCTTAAGGAGGAAACACACAGCTTTATGGTCCAAATGTAGCTCCTTAAAGAAAGATTTAGGCACAAAGCGGTTTTGTAGCCGCAGGGTGTGGAAGGAGGGCATGTCACAGTAGAAGTAGGAGGCCAGGCGCCAGATTCTGTGGGCATCTTGTATAAAGGCCACCTTCTGAAAAGCTGCCGCAATGGCCTCCATGCTCTGAGAGTCAAAGAAGGGTTGCAGGACAAAGAACAAGCGTACAGCTTCCTTGAGGTTTTGCTGTGTGAGCTGGGACAGCTGGGGTAGCACCACAGTCATGAAGAGCTCTTGGTCATCTGTGGAATCCCACTTCAAAATCTTGGCCAGCTGTTCATGGATCGGGCTTGGTGTGAGCAGCACCATGTCTTTGTCCAGGTTGTACAGGGCTTGGGCACCCAGGGGTACTTTCAGGCACTGTCTGCGGAGCAACAGCACCTTGCGGTAGGGAGCCACAGCTACATAGCCCCCCCCAAACTTCTGGAAGAGAGGCAGGTGCCTGAGCTGCTCCAGTGCACGTGAATCCAGCTTTCTCTGCTGGACAAAGTTCAGCAGGGCTGTCACATCCTGCTCAGTTAAATCCCCCCAGCAGAGATCAGCTCTGGTGCCTGCCAGATGGGCCACTACAGCCCTGGGTTCTGTGACCTGCAGTGTCCTTGGCTTCAGGCACCGGCGGGCAAAACCATGGGGCAGCAGGGACTGCTGGGGCAGCAGGGACTGCTGGAGCACAGGGATGCCCAGTTTGCGCAGCACCTTTTCCACTTCTGAGTGACACTCGAAAAGAACCCTGGAGAGGGAGGATAGTGGCAGTAGGTGCTTCGAGTCTGTCTTACTCCCCTGAATAGGCAGCACCGCCATGTCCTGGAGATGATCCATGAATGACTGCATGTTTGCGTCTGAGGTCCTGGTGAAGACCACACTGCCAAAGAAGGTCCACAGCCCCTGGATCCACTTTTTCTGCTCTGTGGTCCACTCCAACTGACCCAATGCCTCCTGGATGAGTGGTGTGGCCTCTGGGAGGCCAAGTTCCTTCACAAAGCAAGGTGGGATCCATGCAGGAATACACTTTTGGGCAAAACGGTGTCTGTGCTGGGGGAAGAGGTGGGCAAAGGAGTTTTTGAAGACAGGGTGGTGGATGCTGAAAACATTCAGAAAACCATCTTCTGTGGCCAGCAAGGGCAGGCCTTCCAGTTCTGCCTTGTCCACATCCTTGAGAGTACCTTGGGTGTGCCTGCTCCATCCGGCTAAGTAGCACAGCAGGGTGGAGCAGCTCTCTGGCGTCCTCAGGGGTGTCTCAGACAGCTTGCAGGGCACAGGCAGAGACAGGGCCTTGAGGAAGCAGCGGAGAGAGGCTGGCCCCAAGACAACGGTGTTCACCTGGGCTTCAAAGAACTCCTCATGGATCTGTTGCAGGGGGGTGAATGCTGGCACCAGTTTCATGTTCAGTTGCTGCAGCACCTTCTGAACTTCTGGGTCAGGCATCTTCTCAAGGAAGTACGGCTCTGTTAGCACGTCCCCTCCACCTGGAGATGCCCAGGTTATTGTCACCGTGCTGCCAGGTGACTTGTTGTGGTACACAGGCACCAGGGGCAGGCGTGCATGACTGAGGTGCTTGTAGACCTCTCTCACCATGTCCTGAAAGATAGGTAGCACCCTTTTCATAACTGGGAAAAACTGGAGGAAGTGGGAGTCCAGGTGCTGCTGGCAGAGTGTTAGGGACCTGTACTGGAGCTTTTCTGGCCCCAGGGCTTTCCACTGCCTGGTGAGAAAGTCACAGTATAGTGGAACCACCAAGCGCCGGAGCAAGAAGTCATTCCAGGCTGCCTCTCTGCATCCTTTGTCCCAGCGGAGACAGCGCCTGGCCGCATCCACAGAGAAGTTGGCATTGATGTGCACAGGCAGCCCAGTGCTCAAGGGCAGTGGGAGGGTGCAGAAGGCTCTGCCCGTGACTCTGTTCAGAGGCTCCAGCAGGGCAGCCATAGCCCCATAGGGAAGCCACTCAAGCACCGGAGACTCCTCAGCCCCACCCTGCACCCCAATTTGGGAGATCACCCTCCACACACTTCTGGTCTTGGCCCTGGTGTTTTTGACTTTCATGGTATAGGAGAGAAGGGTGGGACTGTTCCCATCCGTGACTTGGCTTAATCTTGCTTGAAAATCCCGTCTCAGCTCTGCATCACCATCCGTGAGCTCTGTGGTCACCTGCAGCTTCTCCACCAACTCTTTCCCACCCGAGGGGATCTCGGAGAAGACCACGGTGTGGACGTGCCGGAGGAAGAGCACCAAGTCCTCACCTTCCTCAGCCAGTATTTCCTCCATGTCCCTGAGGTCTTGGTCTCGCACGACCATGTCAGACACCCTGGACTTGAGAGCCTCAGCCACAGTGCGGAGTGGCAGCCGGAAAAGGACGCCCTGTTTCAGGTCAAAGAAGGATGGTAGGAAGGTGTCATAAATGTCTGGAAAATTCTTCTTGAATTCAGGGTTGACAGCAAACATCCCACCAGGCTTCTCAGTTGTGGCTGTGGGCACGTAGTAGAGATGGGGATCAAAGACACACAGGGTACTGTCTCCGGTCACGAAGGCTGGGCAGTCAGTAAAGTGGAAGACAGTGTTGAAGCCAAGGCCATATTTGCCTGTGACATCCTGCCGGCCTTGCTTGCCACCCACCCCCAGACGCTGAATGCCTTCAATGTCCTGCTGTTGGAAGGGGCTGTCGTTGTAGATGCAGAGGGCGGGGCCCTGCAGGAGGTTCCAGTCCTCACTGAAAGTAGCCTTCGCTGGGTGCTGCCGGCGGTCCCACACAAAGTGCACAAGCCCTGCGCCAGCATCGTCCGCATTCTGGAGCACCTCCTTCACCATATCAAGAGCAGACACTGGGTACTCCTTCAAGATGTTCTTCAGCCGTGTTGGCAAATCTTCATGGGCACCAAATGGCTGTGCCCAGTGGCTCAGGTGATCATTGATGAGTTCACTCCTCTCCAGTGCTCGGTGGCGTATGGTGGCCACCCCACAGCGCAGGGCTGCATCTCGGGACAGCTCTTTATGGCACAGCAGGACATCTCTATCCAACGGCATCCATGGTGCATCATTGAAGTGGAGCTTGTCCTGTGGGCGCAAAATGCCCTCCTCATCGGGCAAAAAGAGTTGCTGGGTCTGGCAGGTATCTGGCTGGTTGCCATCTTCCATCAAGCCACAAGACACCAGCCGAAGGGCCAGAGCCAGCTCCGCAGCAGGCAGTGGCTCTCCGGCATGTGTCTCTGCCAGGGTGGAGAGCACTCGGGCATAATCATCCCAGGTGAATGTGTGGCGCAGCCCCACACACTCCCAGAGCTCTCTGTAAGGCCTGTACTGCTCTTGGAGCTGATGAAGGTATGGGACAGCCTTAAATGACAATGTCTCGGCCACAGCCGTGACTGGCACAAAACGGGAGCCCACCAAGATGAAGGGCTCCCCTTGGGCCACTGCAGAAGCCACCTCATCCCAGATGGAGGGATGTTCCCTGAGCAGCATGTTCAGGTGCTTGTAGCAGCAGTTGGTGCTGTCCTGCAGGTTCTCCAAAGGGAGAGCGTTGGAGCTACGGCTCAGTGCCTGCAGCTGCTCAAGGACTCGAGCTGCTGGTATCTGCTGGTCCAGTCCCAAGAAGGATGCAACCTCCTTGGGGAGGCTGAAGTTTTCCCCCAGCACTTTGGGAGCCAAGATAGGGTAGATGAGTCCCACTAACGGGGCATGGAGATGATGGTAGAGCTGGGCAGCTGGCAGCAGCACATGGTCACCAGTGAGCAGTGTAGCAGGGAGGAAGGGCACAGTCTGGAAAGCGGCCTGCAGAGTGTCATTCACTGTCTCCTTCACTGCATCCTGAAGCAGCTCAAGGATGCAGGCAGCCCTCTGGCAGCCCTGGGCACGATTCTTGGTCCAGACAAGCTGCACGGTCTTTGCCCGCTCCAGCAGCTCTGGCAGGGCCATGGTGTTCTTCACCATGCCCAGCTTCTCCAGTTGGCTTAGTCTCTCTGGGGAAAGGAAGGCATTCCCAGTGGGGAAGCGCCCATCCTTAGGGTCATATAAAGGGGCAGCGCGGCCTCTGGGATGCACCAGGCGATTGATGAGCTGCAGGTGGCCATGAGGGGTGGCAGGGATGCAGGGCACTGTCTGCAGCACTTTGTCCACATCCTCATGGGACATATCCAGCGCATGGAGAAGCAGCGGGTCCCGGTCAACAGTAGGGAGGTTTATCAAGTTGGGAAGCACAAGCTCACAGAGAAAGTGGTGCCAGTCATAGGTTCCAGCATCCAGCTCCTTCCCAAGGCCCTCTCGCACCTTCCCAGGCAAGGCCACAGCCAACAGGGGATGGGGCACCGTGGTGGCAAAGACTCGCTGCGCCACAGCACCCAGCTTAGGGTGTCTTTCCACAGCCTGGTGCAGGAAGCGGGCGTCCTGCAGCGAGCACCAGGAGCGGCCATCGGAAAAGAGCCTGGGGCCACTCCTGGCTGCCACAGCCTGGTAGAAACCAGTCACGGCCTCCGTAAAGGGGTAATGGGCAGTGCTAATGTCTGGCCAGAAGAGATGATACTCATAGTTCTTCAACTTGCCTGCCTCGTGCATGGCACGGAGATGGTCCAGTGCCTGGAGCCAGGCCATCGGCACAGTGTTGTGGAGCAGCACCTGGTTCCACTTGCCCCTCTCCGCTGTGTCCCACAGCCCCTTGCGGTTTGAGAGAATGCTGAAGGTCCCATGCACATGGATTGGCAGCCCTGAGAAGACTGGCATGGGAAGGTGGCAGAAAACTTGCCCCTTCTCAGCATCCAGACATGGCACCCACTTGCCATCTTCAGTAGGGGCAAGGGGAAGGGCCACACCAGCCATGGGAGGCGGAGGATGGAGCCCTGCCTGAGTGTTCTGGTGAAACAGTTCCAGCAACTCCCCATCACCCTGACATACCAAAACCAGGTAGTGCCACACAGTCCTGGATTCCTCCTTGCAGGCTGAGAGCTGCTCAATGGCTGCCCAGCTTGGGGGATCCCCAGGGGCCCCCAAGTCTTGGATCTCCTTTCGCTGCAGCGTGGCCAGAGGCGTGATGTCCTCTGCAGAGGTGGCCGTGTCTGGCAGCATCTCCAGGGACAGCTCCCTCACCTTCTTCAGGAATAGCAGCAGGAGCTGGTTACAGCCAAGGAAAGTAGTGCCAAGAGACTGGATGCGCTCTATACCAAACGCCTCAGTGCAAACCTGCGATGTCACAGCTTCCTCTTCAGTGCGAAAAGGCAGGCGGAAAAGGCTCCCTGGGAAGGGTCCTGGCTCAGGCAGGCAACACCCAAAGATACCATGGTAGGGCTGGAACTGCTCAGCAAAGACATGGAGGATGCGTGGTCGTCTGGAGAAGTCCAGGCGGATGCCAGGGCAGCCGGCACTGGGGAAGTGCTTGCCCAGATGGGTGCCATTGGGATCAAAGATGAGCAGTGTCTCCCCACTCAACACTGCCGGCACATCCGTGACACGGTAGACAGAGCTGAAGCCCAGCCCAAAGCGTCCGATCCGGCCTGCCTGGCCCTCCTTTGTAGCAGCCCCAATCCGGGTGATGTTCTGGAGGTCATCCTCTGTGAACAGGGCATTGTTGTAGGCCCAGAGAGCTGGGCCATGGCAGGCAGCCATGCCTGGGTCTAGCAGCCCAGAGGTGGCCTTTCTGCGACACCGCAGGTCCAGGAGGAAGCGGCACACGGTAGCGCCGGCATCCTCTGCGTTCTGGACCATCTCTGTGAAGAGGTCGCCCTCCTCGCCATACTCCTGGAGGATGTTGCGGAGGCGTAGGGTGATGGGCTCCGAGGGGCCGCAGGCTGTGAACGGCTCTGGGCCCAGCACGTGTGTACTGAGCAGCTCCGCGCCCAGGAATATGGCTGTGCTGGAAGGCACTGCCTCGTGCACCACCTCCTGAACATCCTCCTCTTCCTCCAGTTCCATGTCCAGGTACATGGCAGAGGCAGCTGGACGGAGGGCAAAGCCTGAGCCCTGCGGGATCCTCACAGGAACAGGCACAGTGCCCTTGCCCTGGTGGCCCCGACTCTTCAGCCACTCCAGGACAGCTACAACCACCTGCAGCTCTGCGGCAGTGCCCGCTCTGGAGCTGCGCCCGTCTATGTCCTGCCCCAGGCAGCGCAGGGCTGACACCGCCCTCTCCTCACTCACCCCCTCCGCCACCCCCCAAGCCCTGAAGAGGCAGCTGTAGCGCAGGAAGTCAGGGGGCACGCGGGGCATCAGCATCCCCAGCTCCAGCTCCTCAGGGTAGCCCAGCACAGCATCACGTGGCAGGACAAGCCCAGACCCAGTCCACACCACAGCACCATCCGGGGCAGTCCCAAAGGCCTTCAGGTTTTCCTGCATGTGCCAGTAGATAGGCTGGAGAGCAGCACCCACCTCATCCATGTTCCCATGTCCTGCCAGCTTTCTCAGCTGCTCCCACACTCTCTCTGGCGGTGGGGTCTGGCTCAGCCCTAGCTTCTTCTCTGCCTCTGGCACAAAGGCACCAGTCAGGGGCATGGCAAGCCCCACCAGGGCCTGGTACTGGGTGGATCGCAGCTCCTTGGGGGGCAGGAAGGGCTGCCCAGGCTCTCCTGTGCACTTGGAGCGAGGCACCCATGGCAGGGCCTGGAGCTGCCGAAGCTCTGCAGCGCTGAAGCCATCCAGTGCCTTGGGGTGGTTGCAGACCATGATCAGTGCCTCAGCCCTGTCCAGAGCTGCCGTGTCGCCCTGGCTGACTTTTGCTGCAGCTGCCAGGATATCTGAGGGCAGCACGCACCCCTCACCATGCCGCAAGCCCACGGCCCTCAAGGCACAGAGGACAGACGGACTGCAGAAGGCTGCAGGAGGAAAGCGCTCGGGTCCCAGCAGTGCCTGCAAAGTGCTGTCGCAGGGGTCGTAGAGGTCTCGTGGGCACGCAGGGCCATTGGGGGTCTGCAGGAAGGCCAGCTCGCTGCAGGCCTGCCGGAGAGGGGGGCTCTGTGCAAAGACAACATCTCCGTGCTGCAGCACCCAGAGCAGCAGAGCCTCTGTCTTGGCCGCCCGCCCCACATACATGCCTTGGGCCACGGCTTTGACGGCCTTCAGCATCACATGGGCTGCACTAATGAGGGGCCTCTGGAGCCTCCCGAGGAGCCGCCGGTCAACTTCATCCCGGCACCACAACATGGCCTCCGGCAGCACCACGTCTTGGGGCAGCTCCAGCTCTGGCTCCAGCGCCAGGGTGGCACCGGCTGGCACCAGCTCCGTGGGCTGTGGGGTGGCCAAGCAGGGCAGTGGCAGAAAGAGGGGCAGAGCAGCCAGCGTGGCCATGTCCTGCTTAGTCAGGGATGGGACGTCTGCCAGGTAGAGCCGGAGGGTGACCACGTCTGCATCAGGCAGCGAGGCCATGCGGGAGGCCACTGCTGCAGCCCCCTGCCTGCCCAGGGCCCGCAGGGCATTGAGGGGGGATGGAGGCAGGACATAGCGGGACAGGGAGCGGTGCCATGTGCCTGGTGGCACCACGGGGCAACCCAGGACCTCCAGCACAGAGGCCACAGCAGGTGGCAGGAGCTGGTCCTCCCATGCCTGGAAGATAAGACTGGATTCAGGTATCAGTGGCGCCAGACGGACGCTGGGAACATCCAGTGGGGACAGGGATATGAGAGGGAGTCCTTCCAGAGGGCCCAGGTCTTCCACGTGGTGGGCCAGGAATTGCCACACGGCTGGGAACCAGGAAGCTGGAGGCTGGGGGGGCCCTTGGGCTGGGCACCAGGTCACTGGGGTTGAAGACTGGGATGTCCAGGTGGGGGGCAGAGCCAAGCGCAGGGTCTGTGCAGTCACAGCTGGGTCCAGCAGAACCAGGTTGGGGAAGAGACCTGCGTGCAAGAATCAGAGGCTGGACTAGAAACACGTGGGACCTGGCAGCGGGACCCAGGATGGGGGAGAAAGAACCTGAGATCTGCAGGGGATGGGTGGCCCCCTGTATGGGAGGACCTGGGCTCTGAAGGGACAGTGGTTACCCTGAATAGGAGCACAGAGAACCCAGAAAACCCACAGGAGTGGGGATATAGGAAAGAGATGTGGGAGGGAAAAGGGTGTAAGGGGAACCAGTATTGGGGAGCACAGAGGTCTTCAGATGAGGAACACAGGGAGACCCAGGATCTGAGGGAGCACAGAGGGGACAAGGGAACGTGGGAAGAAGAGCAAGGACATGGAGTCCCCAGAGAGACAGGGAGGTACAGGGACTGCAGAGGAGCCCCAAGGTGTACAAGGCTGCCTGGGGGTGTTGGGGTTTAGGCGGGGCGACCAGGGGACCTAAAGGTGGTCCAGGAATCCCCGTCTCTTACCTTCCTTGGCAATGCCTCTCAGGAGGCTGTCCAAACCCGGCTCCAGGTCTGAGGGCAGGAAGGACCCGGCCAAGCCAGGCAGGAGCTCCCTGTGGGAACAAATAGAGGTGCTGGGGGACTAGAGAGGTAATGGGGGGCAGCTTTCTGGGCACCTGCCTCAGCTCCCACTTGGTGTCACCAGGTGAGAGAAGGAGGGCAGCGAGGAGCCCAAATATCCAGGTTTGGCAGTGGCCCCCTTTCCAATTCAACAGCAAGAGCTGCAACTGTGGGCAACCGGCTGTCCTGCCCACTCTGCAGGGAGTGGAGCTGCCGAGGGCCACGGGCTCACCTGGGGCAGTCGGACGTGTCCACGTAGACGACGGCTGACGCAGTTCCAAAGGCCACGAAGGTTCCGTCAGCGCGAGGCAGGAGGGGGAGGCCCCGCAGCTCAGCATGGCACCCATCCCCAGCCACGTAGCGCAGCAGGGAGAGGCGGCCGGCAGCCGGGAGCTCTGTGGCCCCGTGGTGCCGCAGCACCTCCCGCACGTGTCCTGCCGTGACCTCCCGCAGACCCTTCGGCATCCCCAAAGTCAGCGCCCTCCACACGTGGGGTGGGACCTTGGCCACCGGCTCCCCGGCTGCCACCAGCAAGGCCTGGATCGCCATCCGTGTGGCCACGTCCCCCGCGGTCTCCGGCAGCAGCACAGCCTCGGGTGCCCGCAGCCACCCCGCTGCCCCCTCTGCGGCCGGCACCAGGACGGGGGCAGCCACCAGCTCCTGGCACACATGGGTCACCAGGCTGCGCATGCGGCCGGAGCTTGGCGTGCGCTCGGGGTCTGGCCACAGGCTGTGGGCATCTGCACCTGGCAGAGCCACGGCCACGGTGGCCAAGTAGCTGTAGACCCGGGGCAGGAGGTCGAGCAGCAGCAGAGCATTCCAGCGGGCATCTTCCTCACCCTTCTCGCCCTCCTGGGGCCAGCGCAGGTGGCGGCGATCATCGGAAAGGGCGAAGGGAGCGCTGGCGTGGACGGGCAGCCCTGTGGCCGTCTCGTCAGTGGCTGGCAGGGGCAGGAAACAGCAGAGCCGCCCTTGGCAGGTCCCGTGGAGGGGGTGTGCCAGGCTCAGTTCAGGGCGGCAACCCAGCCCTGTGCCCAGAGCCACAGCTGGCCCCTCGGTGGCCCTGCCCGTGGCCACCAGCCACTCGCTCCCAGCACCCACCCCATCCCCGTGCAGGGCCACCAGGCACCACGCCAGACTCAGCCCCTTATCCCCTGATGGTACCGGGACAGGGAGAGGCCGCGGGGATGCCACAAGTGTTCCCATGAGTGTCTGGACCCCATCAGGGGCCACACGGTGCAGGGTCACACGGCGGACATGGCGGAGGAAGAGGAGGGCAAGAGGGGCCTCTGTGAGGAAGGCCTGGATGAGGCTGTGGATGCGCTCAGGATCGGAGACCCCTGCAGCAATTTCCGAGGGTTGCTGGCGAAGGGGGAAGCGGAAGAGGGTGCCCTGGGCAGAGGCACGGTTCTGTCCCACAGCTTCCAGCCCGGCCCAGAAGGGCTCGAAAAGGCCAGGAAGGTCCTGGGCTTCAGAGATGTCCCAGCGCTTGCCAGCACCCGGCAGCACCTGGCATTCGGGGTCCAGCACCCCCAAGTATGGGGGGCTCAGCACACCTGGCAGGTCTGGAGACATGGGAACCATGAGGCCACAGAGATGACATGGACACCACTGCCTTCCCAGATCACCCCAACCCATCAGTGCCCCAAATGCCCACCCAACAGCCTCAAATTCATCCCCACGGTGCCTCCCATGATCCAAAGCTTAATCCCAATTCACCAGTCGTCCCTCAGTTTTCCCCCTAGCCCTGCCCTCCATTGCCAGTCAGCCTCCCCCCCGCCTCCTGGTGCTTCAGGTTTCCTCACTTCGGACACAGCGCTCCATCCTGCACACCCCCAGTGCCCCGCAGTTCTCCCCAGCACCTGTAGTTCAGTGCCTCCAGTAAAACCCACATCCCCAGTTCAGTCCCAGCTGAGGCTCCCAGTGCCACTCACCGGTAAGGTGGTAGACAGAAGTGAAGCCCAAGCCGAAGCGCCCCACAGTGTGGGGATCCTCCCGCTTATGTGACACCCCTGGCTTCTGAATGCCTGTCCAGTCCTGGGGCGACATCACGGCGTCATTGTAGGCCAGGAGAGCTGGGCCTGGCGGTCAGCACCATCATGGGTTAGGGGAGAATTGGGACATGGAGGGGGAATTGTCATTCACACTCAGTGTTCCCACAAGGTCCAGTCCCACAAAATCCCTCTCAGTACCACTGAGTCTTCCCAGTATCTTCAGTGTCCCCAGCACATCCCAGAACCCCTCACCAGTTCCATTTCCCCCAGTCCCTCCCAGCACCAGCCGGTGCTACCCCAGGGCTTCGTCCAGTCTCTCCCAGTGCCCGCAGTGCCTCTCACCCTGGGTGCCCTCCACTCCCCCTCCGGTGATGTCGAATTCCCGCTCGTCGGACACAAACACGACCTCGTTAGCGCCAGCATCGTCCGCGTTCTGCACCAGCTCCTGGAATTAGGGATCAGTGTCCTGTCACCTGGGCCCCCCAAGGCCCCAAGAAGAGCACCGACCTTCTCTCCCAGCTGGGCACCAAGGTCCTGGGGCTGGTGCTGGATGGAGACCAGCCCAGCTCCCTGCGGTCACTCTGCCCTGCTGGGCAGGAGATCCCGGATGGGTGGGTTCCCTGGGGGCCTCACCTTGAGGATCTGCCCCCCATCCGGGTACTTCTGCAGGATGCTGTGCAGGTAGTCAAGGAAGGTGGGTACCCGCTGGCAGAAGGTGTCCCTGTAAAGCAGAGAGAGGGAGAGGGGATGTGAGGGAGGCTGCATAACCAGGACCCCCATGTCCTCCTTGGATCCAGCAGGATGTGCCTCTCCTTGGAAGGGGTCAAGGACCCCATCTCCTTCCAGGACCCACTGAAACAACCCCCTCCAAAGACTACAACTGTGGATGTTACAGGCCTG
>VZRS01017593.1:0-12934 GCA_013398055.1 Ifrita kowaldi
GGATGGAGGGATGGATGGACACACAGCCCCTACACCGGCCAGAGCAGTGGGCACACTCCCAGGGCAGTTTTCCCGCTTGTATCCCCACTCCAGCAGGGTCAGGGCTGTTAACTGGCTTTATAGCTTAACATTTGCTTTACAGGGAGACGATGAAAGCAGAAAATCACAAACAGGCCAAATAAAATCCCCTTTCCTCCCAGTTCATCCTGTTCCCCATGCTGCTCCCAGGTTTGTTCAGTGCTCCTGCCTCCCGTGGGTGAGCTGGTCCTTCCAGGAAAGATCCCAGGGGCTGAGCAGGCACCGTCTGCACCCGCAGAGCTCCAGCAAACACCCTCCCACTTCATCCTTCCATGGAGCCGCGGGATAGAGAGCTCTCCTCACCCTTCCCAGGACCTTTCAACACCCCATTCCCGCAGCGGGGAGGGACCGGCAGCGTTTTTGCCTCCACACGTTTAGCTGGGAGCAGTTCCCCGTGGAGCTGCAAAGCCTCCACCTCCATCGCACAATTTATCCCGGGCAGACGGAGGAAAGAGATTCCCGGAGGCAAATTCTTTCCTAATCTCTTGAACCCCCACCAAATCCCGGCTTCTTCCTTGCTCTGAGCCTGATTAAAGTGGCTCTGGGAAGGGGTGAGCTCAGGGAGGGGGAAACCCGATCCGGCTGGGAGAGAAGGCGGAGAGAGGCAGGTGGGAGAGCCGGGGAGGGCAGGGGAGCAGCGTCCAGGCTAAATGCTGACTCTGGAACTGGCTGGATGACACAGCCCCTCTTCCCTGGCTGCCCGCGCTGTCCACTCGCCTCTGCCCTCGTGAATTGTGGTCCGGGCTGTGCTGCAGCATCCCCTCACTGCCATGGCAACGCTCACTCATCCTCCCACCAGGACATCATCTCCCTTCTCCCCGTTTTTAATAACTCGCAGTTAAAAGGCAACCAGAAAGGCATAAAATTAGTCACTGAGTATTTTCAGCACAGGTTGGTTCTGGGGATGAGTTTTCCTTCTCTCTGTGCAATTCCCTCTCTCCCCAGAGCTCCCAGCCCCTGCCTGGCTCTGTCCCATCCTGCCACAGGTCCGAGGGGTGGCACATGCTCGAGCTGGCTCTCAGGTGGCTTTCCCACTGCCCACCGGGCTGGCTGCAGGTTTTTCCCCTGGATTTCATCCCTGGCTCCACCAGAACCTGCCTGACCACGTTCCCAAGGCTTGGGACTCCAAAACACCTCCCAGCCTTTGGAGCCTTTACCCTCCAACCTGGGCAGGGTTGGGCTCTTGGCCTGATTTTAGAGCCGGGAATTTGGCTGCTCCCTGCTCAGCCAGGTGCCCTGGGCACAGCACAGCTCTGCGGGTAATTCCCAGCTCCAGCCGTGTCACCCCCATGCTGGCATTGTCCCTTGGGGGCCACTGGGGCTGCACAGGGCAGGTCCCCCGCTGCCAGCACCAAAGACCTGCTGGAGCTGCACGTGGAGCTCACCCAGGAGCTGCACGGGCTTGTTGGAGGTGCTTGGTGTCTCCCAGCCCTCCACCCTTCCTTTAGATGTGGTTGGGGATGCGGGGCTGATGGAAGAGAGGATCACAGAAACGCCAGAATTCTCCAGGAAATGGGGTGAAAGAGCACCTTGATCCCCTGCACGACCCAAACCCCAAAGGCACAGGTGTCCCCACGGCAACCTGGCCACGGCCCAGTGCTGACAGCAATATTCCACTGACCCCAAATTCCTCTTTCAGCTGGATCCAGCAGCTCTTCCCAGCCTAGGGGGTTGTGCAATGGCTGTGCTGACGCACAGCTGCTGCCTCCTTCCCCCGAGGAACCAGCACATCCCCCCGGGAGAGGATTCCTGCAGGAACCACAGAGCTGCCCGAGCGCTGGGGTTGTTAGGGAGCACTTGGGAGGTTTCAGGAAGGGAAGGGATGTCTCCTCTCCATCAGCTGTGCTGCTCCTGTCAGATCCCATCTGTCAGCACGGAGATTTCAGATGTGCTGAGCTGAGCGATCTCCTTGCGGAGGTGCCGATGATGGAAGGCCTGGAGCAGTTTGGATGCTGGGTGTTCCTGTGGCCCCACATCCCCAGGTGTGGGGCTGGAGGGAGCCAGCAGGAGATGGAGCAGCCTCTGCATGAGCTGATTCCCACAGTTGATACTGGGATGGGCTCCACGTGCCTGGGAGGGCTGAATGCAGATCCTGGGCCTGGAAAGCTTCTGATGCCAGTTCTGATCGAGAGCTCAGACCTGGGCACTTCCTCGTAGCTTCAGGGATTTGGTTAAGCTGGAAAACACCGCCAAGGGGATCTTCTGTCTCCTCTCCCGAGTTTGAGATGGTGTGGAACTGGTGAGGGAAGATGGGAGCTCTGTGGGCTGGTACCACCCTGGTTTAATGAACCACAGCTCGGAGCATCAATGGGACAAGAGGAAACGGCCTCAAGCTGCTCCTGGGGAGGGTCAGGTTGGACATCAGGAAGAATTTCTTCATGGAAAGGGTGGTCAGGCATAGGAAGGGGCTGCCCAGGGAGGTGGTGGAGTCACCAAGGAACAACTGGAGGTGGCACTCAGTGCTCTGGGCTGGTGCCAAGGTGGGGTTTGGGCACAGGTTGGACTTGATGGTCTCAGAGGGCTTTTCCAACCTAAATGAGTCTGGGATTCTGGGATCTTGGAGGATCTTCTTCTTCCTCTTACCCTTTTATCCTGGTGGGAATGCAAGCCAGAAGAGTGATGGCTCTTTGTTTAAAGGGAAGGGGACATCCTGCCTATGGCCCAGGCAGGCAGGACACCCCACCACAGGGCTTTGGGGGCAGGTGCAGCAGACCAAGCACCAGCTTAACACATTCCTCCAGCTGAGCATGGAAAAGGGGATCACACCTGTTAGAAAAGCTCTCCCACGTCACCTCTGGCTTCCCAGCCCCAAGCTGCAGCCATCCATCATCCATCCATCATCCATCCCTCCATCAGCCATCCATGCCTCCATCCATGCCTCCATCCATCCCTCCATCCATCCCTCCATCCATCCCTCCATCCATCCCTCCATCCATCCCTCCATCCATCCCTCCATCCATCCCTCCATCCATCCCTCCATCCATCCCTCCATCCATCCCTCCATCCATCCCTCCATCCATCCCTCCATCCATCCCTCCATCCATCCCTCCATCCATCCCTCCATCCATCCCTCCATCCATCCCTCCATCCATCCATCATCCATCCATCCCTCCATCCCTCCCCCCCTCCATCCATGGAGCAGTGGTGCTGCACACACACCCACCCCTGGCAGCAGTGTCCTGGTCACCTTCAGGGTCGGGGCTGTCCCACAACCACTCCCAGTGATGGAGGAATCGTGCTGGGGTCAGGTTTGGCAGAGCTGAGCAGGACAAGGAGCAGACAAGGTCCTGCTCCAAGGTCCTGCTCCAAGGTCCTGGTCCCTGCAGGTCACTGTGGTCCAGTCAAGGACCTCAGTCCCAGGACTGGCCGGAGCTTGGGGCACCCAGCACGGTGACAAGATCAGGCTGGCAGGGACACAAAACGCACATGGAACACCTTTGTCACTGGTCAGGAGCTGTGGATGTGCTGTTGGATGAAATGAGCTTGGCAGGGCTCTGTGAAGAGCAGGAGAGGCAGCAGAGAGGGACAACCTGCTGTGACATCGTGCTGTGACATCCGTGTCTGAGCCTGAGCACAGCACAGGAGCCTGCCCCAGAGATGGCTCCAGGATCTCCTGCCACTCATGGATGCCACTGGGACCACACAGGGGTGAGGGACACCCCAAGCCACCAGTCAGGGCAGAACACTGCAGTGACAGTGGAGGGAGGGCCTTCCATGGCCTCATCCCATCACCCCCTGGAATGACCCACAGGTATCTGGAGCAGCTCCACATTAAAGCTCTGCCCACCCACGGATCCACGTGTGCCCTAAAAACTCCAATTCACAAATCTCAGAGGTTTTCGCTCCTTTTCCCTGGCAGAAGGAGCTCGTTCAGGTCAGCGGGGAACGAAGATCCAGATCCTGTTAAATCCTACTTTTAGTCTCGGCTCCTTTCCATAATTGTTCCATGATCCCTTTCCTCCCAGCCCAGCATCACTCAGGGCTGATCGTTGCTCTATTTGAAGATTTACAGCCGTTTGTCACTCCCAGGAGCACGAGACTCTGCTTGGACATGGCATTTCAAAGGAATTATCCTTGGAAGTCCCACGTGGGATCAGGAAAGTGGCCACGATGTTTGTCCCACCAAGGGCAGGGGGCTGTGGCACCCTCGGTCTGGAACAGCCGTGCCAGGGGAAACGGAGGCAAAAGGAGATTTAGGGGAAGTGAAGCTTTGGGTGGAACAGCCTGGGAATATTTAACACCCCAATGATCACAAATCCTCCCCTTTTTTGGCTTTCCTGACGGATGGAGCGTTGGTGCATTTACCCAGAGAGGTTCTGGCACTGGGGGCTGCAGATCCCAACCTGTTCCTCCCTTCCCAAATCATTCCCAACGAAGGAGCTGCTTCCCTCTGCTCTGAACAGGTGCCTGCAAACAACCCAGGGCACCGGGAATGAGAGGACTCTGCCTCCTGTGGGAATGAGGAGCTGTTCCTCAGCTCCTCCCAAAGAGCCCTCAGCCTCTTTGGGATGATGGCACCCACTGGAGAGCAGCTCCTGGTGGACTTAACACCTTTCCCAGGGCTCCAGGTTGGCCCCACAGGACAGAAGCAACAAATCCACGTCCAAAGAAACATCCCTGTGCCATGGGGATGCTCCCAGACTTGGCAGCTGTGCTGGGAGCTGCTGGGCTGTGGGACATGGGGAGGGAGGAGATGTTCCAGGCAGGCTTCAGGTCTTAAAAGGGTCATAAAAGTACAAAATCCATCACAAAGTACAGCAGAAAGTCCTGCAGGGACAGCAAAAATAGCAGGAACTTCCTACCCACCCCCAGACCTTGGCCGGGGTCTCCCAGTCTCTCCGTGCTTCCCTCCCTGTTCCCCATTTCTCTCCCTGTTATCAGACTAGAAATTCCCAAATTAAAACTTTGCAGACTCCAGAAACCAAGGGCAGAGATTTCACCCTGCCAGGCCTGTCTGCTCTCCCTTCCCTGCCTCACACCATGGATTTCTCAGTTCCTTTGGGACAGTCCAGGAAGGCTGGAGGGGTTTGGGTTCCTGCCTTGTCCCCGTGCCAAGACCAGGACTGTGCTCTGGTGCTCTTTGTCCCTCTAAGGCACTTGCTGGGCTCCTCATGGAGGGGTTTTGTCATCACTCTGAGGTCTGGAAACTTTGATGATGACTTTCCTTCTCCAAAGCTGTAGTTGGTGTCCAAACTGCTCTGAGTTATAGCAGGACAGGAAGGGCTGGGACCTGGGGATGAGGTTTTTGAGTGAAGCCCCTTCTGCTCCAGCTTTCCCTCTTCCTCCTTTCATACAGCAATGCCAAATGCAATATATTGTGTCATAGGAACAAGCAAGAACCAAACCAGAAAGGACTCCAAGCAGCAGAAAACTCCCTTTCCAAAGCCACATTCTTAATGAATCAGTTTTCTCCCATTTTTGCTCACCACCCTTGACCCACCCTGCAGACTAGGCTTTGTCTAGTGCAACAAGGAGACGTCAAAGCTCAGGATCTTGAATGTTTTGCAGTTTTTTCCCACTATGTCCCTGCTGGACATCTGTTCCTAAGACGTGTCCTGCTCAAACAACAAGATTTGTGTTTAAAATAAAGCTTGAGCCTCCCCAAGGCATGACCAACCTGCAGGAAAGCCAGGGTGAGACTGGAAGGGAAGGGAGAGATGGACAGAGGTTGATCCCTCCTTGCCCTAACCCTGGATCCTGGATTGCCATCAGCCTGGCCCTGCAAGCCAGGACCCAGCTCCAGCACAGCGGAGCCAGCGTGCTTTGGGCTGCAGCAGCAGCCAGGCAGTGAAATCTCCCCTCCTGCCTGGAGCACAAACACAAAGCTTTGGGAGAGCTGGGCAGGGCCCCTCCGTGTGGCACTGGGAGCAGGGACGTGGCTGTGGCTGATGTCCCTGGTCACCCTGAACACCCACGGCTGCCAGGGCTGTCCCCAATCCCAAACGCTGGATTGGTGCTGGATCCATCCGAGGCAGCTCTGCTGAGTCTGGGATTCAGAGTTTGGGTGGGAAGGGACCTTAAAGCCCATCCAGTGCCACCCCTGCCATGGGCTGGGACACCTCCCACTGTCCCAGGCTGCTCCCAGCCCCGTCCAGCCTGGCCTTGGGCACTGCCGGGGATCCAGGGGCAGCCACAGCTGCTCTGGGCACCCTGTGCCAGGGCCTGCCCACCCTCCCAGGGAACAATTCCTTCCCAATATCCCATCCAGCCCTGCCCTCTGGCAGTGGGAAGCCATTCCCTGTGTCCTGTCCCTCCAGCCCTTGTCCCCAGTCCCTCTGCAGCTCTCCTGGAGCCCCTTTAGGCCCTGCAAGGGGCTCTGAGCTCTCCCTGGAGCCTTCTCTTCTCCAGGTGAGCACCCCCAGCTCTCCCAGCCGGGCTCCCCAGGGATGTGAGGGTACAGTCAGGGACAGATCCTGGCTGGCAGGGACGCTGAGCACCTTTCTGCTGGGCGAAGCCTGGGCAGCAGCTCCTCTCCTGCTCTTCTGCCCACTCCTCTGCCCGTGTTGCTGTGTTTTAATAATTCCATCAACACTTTCAGGATTGTTACCACCAGAGCCTGCAGGCTCCTGCCTCGGCTCCTGGGCACGCTGCCCTTCCCCTGCATGTCTCTGCACCTTCCTGCCCCATCCCGGGGCACATTTCATTCCTTTGTGCTTTTTTGCCAGCAAATACCAGACTGGTGTCGTAGCTGATCATGGGAACCATTTCAGTCTGTGGTGAACTCTGTGATCGAAGGCGTGATCACAGCCCTGCCCAAAATACAGCACAGGCACCTGAGAGCAGAGTGGGAATGAGGGTGTTTGGTCAGGAGGGAGCAGAGAAGGTTCAGAACTCACATCACCATGTGGTGTTGGTGAGAACACAGCCTGAAAACCAGGGCAGGGCTCCAGGCTGGATGACTCCTGACCTCGGGAGCTGCCTGGGTGGATCCCTTGTCCAAACCCCTTGGATCACCTTCCCCCAGCCAGGTGGGCAGTGCCACTCAACATTCATTCCTGAATCCTCTGCCAGTCAGTGACAGGGTGCCCAGAGCAGCTGTGGCTGCCCCTGGATCCCTGGCAGTGCCCAAGGCCAGGCTGGACGGGGTTTGGAGCAGCCTGGGACAGTGGGAGGTGTCCCTGCCCATGGCAGGGGGTGGAATGAGATGGGCTTTAAGGTCCCGTCCAGCCCAAACCATCTTGGTTCCTATGATCTCTTGTTTTGGGACTCCTCAAGTGACCAATGAAGATTCCATGACTTTGTAGATCCCAATGAGAGGAGCAAGGACCTGGATCCAGCTGTAGGCTCCATCCTGGGAAGGAAACGGAGGCAGAGCAGTTGGAGGGGGTTTGGCAGAGCTGTGGCAGGAGCTCTGTGTCCTCGAGTGCTGCCTCTGGGCTCCACGAAGCTCTTTAAGGGACATTAAGGGACATTAAGGGACATTAAGTTTCCAACACAGCTCCAGGAGCAGTGTTTGAGCACCACTCCCCACATTTCCACCGTTCCCTCCTCCTCTCCCCACCTGTGCCCAGCCTGCCTCAGCTGGGGGGGACCAAACCAAAGCCAGCTGAGCCCTTTTGCTGTTTTCTTTGACTGTTTCACTGAAATATCCACCACAGCCTGAAAGAATTCCCTCCTTGAGTCCCAGCCAGGCCCCAAATGAGCCACAGAAAACCACGAGGGTTTTTTTTCCATAGGAAATGCTGCAGGAACCATGGGCACCAGCATCCCCCAAATCCAAACACCACATCTGCCAGGCTCAGGGAGGAGCCAGGTCCTGCAGGGCACGGTCCCTAAGCCAGCCTCGGGTCCCTGCAGGGCTGCAGGTGGTTTTCTGCTCTCGATATCCAAGGATTTCCACAGCCAAAGCGAGGAGAGGAGAAGACACCTCCCCTCCCACCACCTCTGCCCTGCAGAGAAGTGGGACACGAGACCTCTCCATCCCCACCAGCGCCTTGTGGTGGTGGTGGTGGATCCCATACAGCACCTAAGCCAGGGAGGGACGCCCATCTCCAACAACCTGCTGCTTGTTCCCACCCTCCACAAGGCCAGGAAGGTGCTGTCGGAATTCTGGGGGGAAGGGGAAATTCCCCCTTTTCACACTCACAGAGGCCATCCCCAGCTGGGGCACAAAACCCCCCCAGAGTGCTGGGATCTGCACCACTGGGATCCTCCGTCCTACAGCGACCAGAGAACCATGGAATCATTAAGGTGGGAAAAGGTTTTTAAGATCAAGTCCAACCATCAAGCCACCACCGTGGCCACCACTAAGCCACGTCCCCAAGTGCCACATCCAGGCGTTTTTGGAACACTCCCAGACAGACACTGTGGTGATGAGAAGAGAATGAGGAAGAAACCTGGAGAATGAGGAAGAAACCCGGAGAAAGCGGCGCCAGAATCCCACTGGGAGTGTTTTGCTCCTGCACTGGGAGATGAATGATCTCACCAGAGAAGCATCAAAGCCTCTCTGCAGGTGAATGAGCAGCAGAGCCAGGCTGGGAACCCGGGACATGCCGGGACAGGCTGTGGCACAAGGAAGAGCCGGGATTTTGGCCGCGGGGAGCTCAACGCCCTGAGCTGCCCTGTGGGAATTCCTTTTAAACTCAGGCTGGGGAGGAGCCTGGGTGAGTAATTGCTCCGTGGCAGGTCCAAGAAGTGAAGAATATTCCAAGAATAAAGGTTAAAAGCCTGCAGACTCCAGTGAAAGGCGCGCTATAAATAGGATGAAGTAGGCAGAGCAGTGGGAATAACAGGCGGAAAAACTGGATGTGGGAAAGGGCTGGGAAGGCTCTGACATCCATGGTGGGATTGGACATGGGGCTGGCCCACATCTTTTACATGTGTTAACATCTGGGGTTTTATCAAAAACTGACTTTTGGGCACCCCTCAGAGGGCATCTTGTGCCTGTTGGGAGCTGCCTGGGACCACCCTGCCCCAGCAACGTGGGATTTGTCCCTGGACCTTGTGGCTGGGACAAGGCAGCAGCAGGACAAGGAGGTGAAATTTGGGGTTGCTCAAAACACTATCATGTGGGACAATTTGTGCTGTGCCCAGGGGAACTGGAGGAGTTTCCTTTCCCATTTTTGTCCCCCATTCCCATGACCCAGTGTAGCACAGGCCCTGCACGTCCCTCTTCCACTGCCATGGGAAAATCACCCATTCCAGGGATATTTATCCTTCCTCCCGGTTTACCTGTTCCTAGTTGGTGTTTCTACAGTTATCAGAAGGAGGGGTGAGCTCACAGCACGATTTATAACCAAGAACACTTCGGTTCTTTAAAAAATTATGACTTTTCTGCAGAACTGGGCTGTAAAGGAGCCAAAGCTGCTCAGAGGCCTCAGAGGATGTCGTTGTGCAAATGTCAGCTCGGAGCTTAAAGCAGCAAAAAGCCTTGCCAGGGAATTGCTGCGGTGCAGGGATGATGCTTGGAAAAATCATCCTGTGTTTGCAGGAATCCCCTGTGCCCCCACGGCTCTGCCAGCAGCTCTGATCACCTCAGAAAGGGACAGAAAAGCAGGAAAAAGGGATGGGTGTGGGAGCAAATGGTGCACATGGCAAAGCTTCCACAGGAGGAAAGGCTGAAGAGAGGGAAATGTCAGCTTGGAAGAGAAACAACAACCCCAGGGAGCTCTGGGGAAGGAGCAGCTTCCCTGTAACTCACAAAGCACAAAAATTGGGGTCCAGGTGTAACTGGAAAGCCACAGGCCGAAATCCAGCAAAGGTCTCTTCAGAGAATCCCAGGATATCCTGAGTAGGAAGGGATCATTGATCCAAGCCCTGGCCCTGCACAGACCCCCCAACAATCCCACCCTGGGCATCCCTGAGAGCGGTGTCCAAACGCTCCTGGAGCTCTGGCAGCCTTGGGGCCGGGACCATTCCCTGGGGAGCCTGGGCAGTGCCCCAGCAGCCTCGGGGGGAAGAACCTTTCCCTGAGATCCATCCCAAGCCCTGACACAGCTCCAGCCGTTCCCTGGGCTCCTGTCCCTGGCCCAGAGAGTTCGGTGCCTACAGACCTGTGAGGGACTCATGGATCTCACTGCTGTGGGATGTGGCTGGAGCCAAGTGTCTCATACTTTGGGAAAGGGTTTAAAACCCACCTGGAGGAAGGATCTGTGAACTCAGACTCTGGAGCCCAAATTCAGACTCAAGAGCCCAAAGCTGGGTGAGTTGGTCACTCTCCTGCCCAGCCTGGCCTCACTCCCTGACTCCCAATTCCAGGGCAGATCCAGCAAAGGCAGATGATTTACAGGAGCTCTGGAATTGTGTGCAAGGTTGGAATTGGGGCCCGGATCTGCACATCAAAACAGATTCTCCACAAATGACTCTGTTAAGGCTTTCCATAAAAGTTTCACAGGGGCAGGATTCATGAGGAGCCTGTAATGTTTAATTAAAGGGGAGAAACTGATCCCGCTGTGAAAATCTCCTCAATCCCACGCCAAGCTCATCACTGACCTAATTTATGGGACATCACCAAGCCAGGAAAGGGCATAAGTGGGAAAGTCGAGGAACTTCTGCCAATCTGGGATACAAGGATGTGCAAAGGGAGGGGCATTTACAAACTCAGTGAGGCAAAGGTGGAGGTGCAGCAAGAAAACAGAGAATAAACTCCTGGGCACAGGATGGGAGGATCCAACCTAGACCCAACCTCCAGCTGCTCTTTTTGCTCCTACCCGGAGTTCTGCCCCTCGGCAGGAAGGTCACTGCCATGAAATTCCCTATTGCTTAAATGCCCTGTGTCCTTCAGGCTGGAATCCCACATGGAAAAGTGTCAAGGCCACGATGTCGGGGACATGGACACTGCTCTGACTCTGGGGGAACTGACAGAATGACTCTGGATTTACACAGTTCCACCCCACCCGCTGCCAGGGGAACCTTTCTCCAGTTTTCCTGAGGTTTCCCTGCCCTGTTGATCCCTCTGAGTGTAACAGTGCCCATGGTGGGATGCAATGTGTGCCCAGAAAGGGATTCTTGGTGTTATTCACATGGAAAAAATGCTGTGGGATTGCCTCAATCCCGGAACTAACCGGTCCCATGAGCTCAATTCACAATTCTTGATTCCTGAGTGGAAGAATTTCCAAAAGTGAGGAGGGAGAGGCTGCTGGGTTTGTGGGGAAGGGAGCAGGGAGGTTGCAGTGAGTGACTGCTGGGAGAAGAGACCGGCTTGGAGAGAGCTCAGCTGAGCCTGGCTCCATCCCTGCCTCCCCAGGCCATCATTCCAGAGCAAACCAGGGAACTGGGACCCCGAGAGCCACAGAAACCTGTGGCTGGAGATGCCTTTGATGAGGAATTCACTAAATAGAGCAACTCCCCACTAACAGGGCAAAGAGAGAAGTGAGGAATTCAAAGGCCAGGAGGGAGAGGAGGTCACTGCGGAGCTCCTCCAGCTCAGCAGCAGTCTCACAAATGCTTTAAAGAACTTCAAATAAAACACTTTAAACACCACTCCCTGCTGGCCTGTCCAGGCCTGGGCACTGCAGAGAAAGCTCAAAGCTCAAGGTTTTGGGAAAAAAAAGGTGAACAAGTGGAGAGGAATATCAGGAGCAGCTCCCTGATTGTACAAGGAGATGCCTTCAGCTCCTTGGATGATCCTTGTGGGTCTCTCCCAGCTCAGGACATTCCATGATTCTACAATTCCTCCTTCCTTTGGTCGCTGTAGGAGTCAGGATCTTGCAACAAAGCTGAATTTGAGTGAAGGAAATTGTCATGGCAGTCAGGTGGCTCCTGTCACATCCCTGGAGCATCCCACAGGCAGCCCCAGCTGAGGACCTGGGATGTTCCATCCCTTTGGGAAGAGGCTCTCAGCGAGTTTCAGAGACACCAGGGGCAAAGAGGGGTTTCAAAACAGAAGAAAACAAATCAGAAAGACAAAAATACAAGGAAAAAAGCCCAACCCAAGTCCCTCAGATGCAAAAAGCATTGCAGGAGCCAGGAACGACTGTGCATGATCCACTTTCACATTCCCACAACCAGGGATCATCCGTGATCCACTGTTCCCATTCCCACAACCAGAAATCATTCCTGATCCACTGCTTGCCACATTCCTACAACCACAAATCATCCTCAATTCACTGTTCACATTCCCACAACCAGGAATCATCCTTGATCCACCCAGCCTGTAATTCCCACTCCTTTAGCTTCATCCCTTTCACAACACTCCAGCCAAGCCTCTGCCTTCCTCCTTTGGAAGTGCCTGGCTGTGGCAGCAACTCCTCAGTCAACCTTCAACATCTGATTTTCCCCCGTTTTTAGGGGCAAATCCAGGCCCAGCACAGAACCAGCTCCTGGGAATGTTTCTGCCCTGAACTTTCCCACCTCCATCCCTGCAGTGAACTGGGGCCAGAGTGGGTCCCACAGCACCAGGGATCAGTTGGGAATGCAGAGTGGTGAGGGAAGGCATGGTTTAAAAAGAATTTAAGGAAAGGGAGTTAAAAAGTCATCCCAGCCAGCCTCAGTTCCTAAGGGAAGCGTCTCAGCTGCACAGCCCTGAGATTTTCCTTTTCTTATATCCCAGAAGGTTGTTGGCAGGACCACCAAGAAAACACAACGAGAGTGAGAGCAGGAGGGAAAGAGGAAAGCTGGGCAGCACCGGGAGCAGAGGGAGGAGGGAATGTAAAAGGAAGAAGGAAAAGAATCGAGGACGTGGGCGAGCAAACGAGCCAAAAATTCGGGTTAAAAAGGCAGGGTCTGAAAAAGGCAATGAAAGGAAAACGGAGCAGCCCAGCAAAGCAAATCCCTGGGGAAGAGGCAGCGCGGGCAGCCTTGGAGGACGGGAGTCATGGGAAGGGGGGGTTCGAAGGATGGCGACTGAGAACTGGAGTGTGGCCCTGTCCCTGCCCATTCCTGCCCGGGGAAGTGCCCCCGATGCTCCAGAGGAGCT
>VZRS01017596.1:0-13950 GCA_013398055.1 Ifrita kowaldi
GGGTCGGCCGTGGATGCCTTCTGCTTGATCCCTCTCCTGCTTGGAGGTCCTGCTGGTGTCGCTGGGGTACAGCATGGGTCACAGCTTTCCCAGTGAGCCCCTGTCCTCAGGCTGTGGCATACGTGTGCTTTTTTGTGCATGGTCCAAAAGCCCCAGGTTAAGCGGTGTAATTCTGACTGCCCTGAGAGAGCAGAAAGCCCAGAGCAGCTCATGTGGCCTTGCTGGCCCATGAGTGTGAGTGGTGACAGTGGCCAGACCCCATGTGTCTGAGCAGCGCTGGTCAGCTGTGCCCTGGACAGGGATGTCCAGCATGGATTTGCATGTCCGTATCACCATGGGGTTCTTCCCTGGTCAGGCTTTGCCCTTCCTCTGCTGCCTGGACAACCACTGATGAGAGGCCATGCTCTCCAGCTGTGTTAGGGGAGGTTCAGGTTGGATATCAGGAAAAATTTCGTCACAGGGTGACGAGACACTGGAAGGGGCAGCCCAGAGTGGTGGTGGAGTTACTGTCCCTGGAGGTGCGTGAGGGAAGGCTGGATGTGGCACTTCGTGCTGTGTTCTGGTTGACAAGGTGATGGTTGGGCAAGGCCTGGCCTCGATGATCGCAGAGGTGTTTTCCCATCTCTGTGGCTCTGTGGTTCCATGACCTTGTCCTTCTCTCGCAGGTGCTGGTGGAGGGGCAGGGCGGGCTGGGGGACGTGGCGCGGGGGCCAGGGCTGGCCAGCAGTGCCCCACAGCCGCCCGGTGCCCCTGCCTGCCCGCCCCACGCTGCTGCTCTGGGGCTGCGTGTCCTGGGGGATGCTGGGGAGTGCCGGCCGCAGGGCAGCCGGCTGCACACCCCTCACACCCTCCGGGAGCTCAGGGCTCTGCAGCAGCAGCTGCTGCAGCATGAGGGAGCGCAGCCTTTGCCGGCTCTCCACAGGGCTGCACCATCCGACAGTGCCTTTCAAGGGTGCGAAGGGAGAGCACTCCTTTACTCGTGAGGGCAGGTGGAATGGGAAGGAAGCACCTCTGGGACCTGACCTGTGCCAGGCACTGCGTACAGAACAGCAAGTGCTGTGAGGCCGCTGTGAGCCCCCTTCCCTCTCCCTGCTGCTCCACCAGCTCCTTCCCTGTGGTTAACCAGCCCGGGTGAAAGGCAGGTTGCTGGCAGCTGCACACGGTGCTGCAGTCACAAGGGGAAGTATTAATGTGGGGGCAGGTGGGGGTCACCTAGTCAGGCCCACTTGACCCTGTAGAAGCACAGCTGTAGAGACTGTGGAACTGCAGTATTGACCCCTGGCCATGCCCCTCACCGTGGCCAGTCCTGGCTGGTGCCTGCTTCAGTCAGAGATCAGCCCAGAGGAGGGGATTTTGGCTGGGGACACACATTGGATGCTGAACTGAACTTTTCCCTCAGCATCATCTCACCCTGCAGCTGCCCACAGTTCTCAGCTCTGTGCCTGTGCCAGACAGGATGCTGGTGGCGAGGGCTGGGGTACCATCACTGCCAAAAATCCCCAGAGCCGGTGGCATCAGGGGGCTTAGGGGTTCCTCTGCAGCCACCTGGCCAGAGCAGGACCATCCCCGAGGGTTGGGGCAGCCCAGGGTTTGGGCCCATTTCTCAGTCTATGACTGTAAAAGACTGTACATAGAAGTTTTGGAGGTGGGGAGGAAGGGAAGCATTCCCTGGCAAGCTCTCAGTGGGAATTTGCTCAGGTAGGAATTCTCAGCTGGCGTAGGCAGCAGGAATATTTATCTGTCAGCAGGAATGACTGTCTGTGAGGCGTGGGCTCGGCGCAGTCTGAGGCAGGAGCATGGCAGAGCTGGTCAGAGCTGCGGGTCCTGGGCCAGGGTCAGCTGTGTGGGACACGGCCTCGCTGCCCACAGCCGCCTCCAGGCAGCTGAATGTGCCCGACAGAGATGGTCATGGTCACATCCCGCTGGGCTCCACGTCAGCTGAGAGACCGAAGGAAGCTCCGGTCTGGAATGGGCAAATAAAAGGAGATGTAATTGAATTACCTTCTGATCTGTGTTGTTTGTCGAAGTGGGCTGTGCAAAGGCAGTTTGTAATTATTTCTTAACACTTGTAAGATGTGGATTTAAGAGGTGATTTTGTTTGTCTGGGAAATATTGAACACCTCTGCTGTGTAAATATTTAACTGCTTTCTTTGAGGAAAGCAGGTTGTGAGGAGCAGTGCCAGTGTCTCCAGTTTGCCGGCCGGGGAGGTTGCGGTGCACAGGGGCTGCAGAAGGGAGAGCTGCTCCCTTTGGTCACATCCTGCAGCCGCAGGTGCTTCCTGGTGCTGAGGAACAGCATCCCCCGCTGCAAGGTTCGGGGTGCTCTTGTGCCTCTCCTCGGGCAGCCTGATCATGAACAGCGACGTCTGCTCCAGCTGCGAGGCCAGGCTGGACACCCGCAGGAGAGCCAAGCCCCCTGTCCTGGCGTGTGCTGCTCCCGCACCAAGCCCAAGGGATCCGCCTCCCAGGAGAGGTATCGCCCACCGGGCTGAGCGCTGCGTTCCTCAGCCTGTTCCTGAGGCTGCTGCTGAGGAACCAGACTAGAGCTGGCCCTGGGTGCCCGGTGCCGCACGGTGCTGCTGCCCGGCGCTGCTGGCACACTGTCCTGCTCCGCCTGATGGTGCCTGCCTTAAAATCGCTGCACGCAGAGGGGAGGGGATGTTCACCCATCGAAGAAACTCCTGTGTGCAGTGAGTGAACGTGTGTAAAGCAGCCCTCGCTGCAGGGGCAGGGGCTGCAGTGTGTTAGTGACGCCCTCCAGCCTTCCGCACCTCAGCAACCGGAGCAGCCACCGCAGCAGCTGTGGGCTGACCGTGTTCTGCCACAAGGATGATGCAGCTGACCCCTCTCCTGGCCAGGGGCGTAGCAACAAGCTCCCAGGAGGAGCTGGATGACACTGGTGGGGAGAACGACCCTGACAGCAAAGAGGAGGACCCCAGCCCCACAGAGCTGAACAGAATCACCCACAACAGAGCTGAGCTCGGGGGCCCCATGGAGCTCCTCCAGGGCTCCAGGTGAGGTGGTGGCGTGTGGATCACTATGTTGTCCTGAGCCACCTCATCTGGTCTTCCTCAGCTGTCCCTGGACCACGAGTGTGCTGAGAGATGGTGCGACCTGAGTGGGACATGTTTTCATCCTTAAGCTCCCAGTCAGAACATTTTATTTTAACAGGAAAAACTGGATGGCTTGGTGAAATAGAAACTTGCATGTGGCTGTCATGACTGAGGCTGGCAGCTCTGTTGGTCTGGCAGCTGCAGGGCTGCATGTGCAGAGCAGCGAGGCGCTGGATGTGGTGGCCACAGGGATGGGCAGCAGTGTGTGGGTGCTGCAGGGCAGGGCTGACCCGCATCTCCCACAAGGGCTGTGGTGACGGGGCTGCTGCCTCGTGGGGCTGCACAGCAACAGCAGCCGTGGGGACAGCGGCTGTGGCATCGGCTACGCCAGGCAGGGCATCACTGAGAACACCACCAGCTGCAAGCTGCAGGTGCATCCTACAGAGAGCCGGGACACTCTCCTGTGTATCATGAAATCACAGAATCAGCATGGTTTGAGTGGGAGGGACCTTGGAGACCATCCAGTTTCAACCTGGCAGGGGATTGGCATAAGAAGACTTTCAATGTCCCTTCTGAGCCATAATGTGACTGTGATTCTGTGAATGTCTGCTTGGGCCATCCCAACTAAAGCTTTTTTCATAGGTGACTGAGAACAGGATCTAGTCCTTTCAGGACTGTGGGATTGCTCTCTTTGATGGAGCCAAAGGCCTGGTACAGGAAAACCTCAATTTTCCAAGGAAAATCCAAGAAATCCATCTTACAGCCGTTATCAAATGCAGAGGATTACACTGTCCAAAACAATGTGCTTCTCATCTTCAAGAACAGGTGAGGCCCCGAGCACCACAGATGCAGGTGTGAGACAGAGCCACTGTTGTGTTCCTCTGTGCAGCACTGAAGGGCTCTGCTCTGTCCTTTTCCTTGCATCCCATACCTGCTGCCCACCATGTGTGTGGCAAACCAGCGCAGGTGAGGGGCTGGGTTATTCTATGCAGCCCAGTGAGCACAGGGACTGGTGTCCTGTGACCAGCCAGCTCATCCAGGCTGCCAAGGCACCACTGCCCACAGTGGCTTCTGGCGCCAGGTTCCTCCTCCAGGGCTGTGCTCTGAAACAGGGACTGGGTGTACAGTGGATTTTTCTTTTTGGTTAGAAACTTGACCTCGACTCTTCTCTCCGGAGTGGAGTAATCAAGTAAGTCTTGGTGCAGGGTGTGGTAGAGGACACAGTGACACCAGGACTCACATTGCTGAAAGGAGGTCAGGTCCCCACATTGGTAATGATGCTCCCATCTGGTCTCCCAGACCAGGAAAGTCAGGTGTGCTAAATAGAGAGCACTCTGAGCACCTCAGTCCCACAGCTCCTAAATCAGGATTCAAAACCCAGCTTTCTTTAAGCAGTTTTTGGGTAGTCCCAGTATTGACTCTCCTTCTGCAGGCTCATGCTGCGCTGCCCAGAACTCGCAATCCCTTGGAGATGTTGGCTGTGAGATCAGAGGAAGTAGTTTCTTCAAAAAGCGGGACGTTCAGCATCAGTTCTCCAACGGTTTCTGTCCCACCTGGGTTTTGGAACAGCCCCAGCATGGTGTTGTGTGCCTGCCCTGTTCTGCCTTGTTCCTCCCTGGAGGGTGAACACTGGCAGCATTTCCGTGGCTGCCCTGGCACCACCGCAGTGCCCCAGTGCGTGGGGGTCTCTTCTTCCCAGGCGTGACCTGGCGTGGGTTCTGACCAACCCCAGCATGGCCTCACACCGAGAGGGGACCCTGGGGCCCAAAGCGGTGGCCAGTGCCCGATGGGCTCCCGCTCCCCCAGCAGGGTGGGTAGGAGCTGCCACAGACACGGGAGCATCTTCTGAGCCGCTCTCTGACCCGGAGTGGGGGGTTCTCACCGGCTTCTCTGATGGCGTTTCTCCAGAGCCGTGCAGGGAAGCTGACAGCGCAGGGATGGGGACCCTCATCAGACCAACATCAGTGGCACTCACTGAAAAAAAAAATACCTGGGAAAACAGCTGTTTACATCTCCCTCTTTCCCACTGAGGCAGCTGCTGGGGCAATTTACAAGCAAGCAGGTCCACAGACGAAATGTGCTCCTGGCAGGACCCACGGCACACGTGGCTGGGTCCCAGCCGGAGCTCTGGACAAACCCCTCACCCTGGAGGCCTGCAGCACCACTTACCTGGGAACTGCTCACTTTGGAGCTGCTCTGTCAGCGACTGCCCATGTTTGTGCTGGAAGGGTCAGGGACGGACGCTGTCCCGTGTGTGTCTCTCCAGCAGCCAGCCAGAAACGCCCCTGTGGCAGAGGACAGCAGTGTCTGGGCAGAATTAGGAGAACTGAGGTGATCCTCCTCCTCTGTTCAGCCTGGGGTGCCGTGTCCATCTCTGGGCTCCTCAGTTCCAGAGACATGGACACACTGGGGAGTCCAGTGAAGATGCTGAAGGGACTGGAGCATCACTCCTGCAAGGAACAGCGGAGGGAACCGGGGCAACCACCTGGAGCAGGGAAGACTCAGGGGGACCTTGTCCATGTCTGTAAAGACCCGCAGGGAAGGTGCCCAGGGACAGGCCAGAGCCCATGAGCGCACAGGGATCACAGGAGGCTCCCTTTGAGCGTTGGGAAACACTGCTTCACTGTGAATTAGTGGAGCTCCTGTAACCAGAGACACTCCAAAGTCACCTGGACACCGTCCTGAGCACCTGGCTCTGGTGGCCCTGCTTGAGCAGGGAGGGGACTGGACAAAGACCTCCAGAAGTCCCTTCCAACCTTGACCTCTCCTATTGATTACTTGGAGCCTGGAATTCCTACAGCAGTAATCATCCTTTCCCCAAAAAACAGGATGTTTGTGTCACTGCTAATGACAGGTGTGAATAGTGGGGCTTTAAGGTGTGTGAGGAGATACCAGAAATCCCAAAGGATGTACCAAGCCCAAATTACTATCCGAAGCAGCGACATGTCAGAGATGATTTCTTCTGACAATCCACACTCTTGTTTCACACGCTGGTTTGGAGGTGATCCCATTTCTCACAAGCCCTCCTGACTCCTACAGCCTTACTAACTAAACACCTCCCATGAGGCTGATCAGCCAGGAGAGTGAAAATTCAGAGAAACCAGACTAAAGTATCTCTCCAAAGGACTGGGAATCCGCAGCTGCGGCCTCATACTCACTGCTCCCCCTGAAGGTGATACCAGCTCTGAATCACAGAACTCTCCCTCCCCCAGCCAAGGAGCCAGGATAGGGAACCTGGGAGGGGCCACGAATCAGCACCAGCCACGAAAGTGTCAGGCCAGAACCTGCCAGTTCAAACTGTTCCCTTTTGCTCCAACACAACCTCCATTTCACCCCCCACCCTAGACAAGCTGGAAAAAAAGAAAAGGTTTTATTATAGCTTTTTCTATATAAACAGAAAAAAAGCAGCATTTTAATGAGGTGAAATCCTCAGCCTGGGTTTCAGCAGGGTCAGGGCTGATGCTGGACCCAAACCCAGCAGATGAAGGCATCCCCATGACATTCCGAGGGAGGGGCTGTGTCTCCCCTCAGACCTCCTGGGCTTCTCAGTTCATTTTCCGGCGCTTCCGCTGTCCCTCTGGTGCCTTCTGCGTGGGCAAGGGCAGAGACAGAGTGCCCAGCTTGTGGTTCTGGTCATTCTCCAGCCCCGACACCCCCTTGGCCTTGGACACCCTCAGCCGCAGGGCCTTGGCGATGTCCAGTATCCTGGAAAACACGGGAAAAATGCCGTCAGTGGGGCTGTCGAGCCCCCGTGCCATGACCTCGCATGGACCCACAGCCCCCTGGGAGAGGCCCGGAGGTGTCTCTGTGGCGCAGTGATGCCATGAGGCAGCAGCTGGGAGCAGCAGGGCTGCAAGGCAGAGCCCTCCCGGGGACAGAACACTACTGACTTTTCCAGCAGGTCCCAACCTCCTCCCTGCTTTTCCCCACAGCATCCTAGGCACCCTGTTCCCAGCTGCAAGGCACCACCAACTAAACCTGGGCATCAACTGCCAAAACCAACATGGATTCCTGGAAAAGCTTAATTCCAGAAAGAAAAACAAGAAGGAAAAATGGATGGAAACCAACAGCAAACACTGCTCTTAAACCCACTAAACCCAGTTTAGTTTGGGTACTGATCAAAGAATAAAGAGTGTAACTGTGGGCAAGATAAGTGATGGCATCAAAATCAGTGAGGGAGCTTGAAATCCAAGTGGTGACCAAGGGCTTTGATAAGACCCAGTAATAACTGGAGTTCTGGCCAGATCCAAGGAATGCTGCGGGGCAAAGGACAGGAGCACAGCTGGAGCACAGCTGCCGCTGCCGGGTGGCTCCTGGGAAACGCAGGTCATGCATCCACAAACTGCCTGTCCTTCCTTGGAAAGTCAAAGCCCTACCCAGGTCCAGAGACGCTTCAGAGCTCTCCCAGGGTCCTTCTGCAGGACGATCTGGGCAGGTGTGAACGAAGAAGATGACTGACCTGCTCTCTGGGAGCTTCATGTCGTTCTGCAGGACGGTGAGGTCCGTCTGGAAGTTGTTGATATGCAAAGCCAAGACGATGACGTATGCAGTGATTTTAGCCTTCATGGATGCAGAGACTAAATTCTGGATGCTGTGTGGCAAGAGGGAGAACTCGTGAGATGTGGAGTGTAGGGGGGTTCCTGATGGTGTGTCTGTGGCCCCTCAAGCTGAGCTCTGTCACATGTGTGCCTCCAGAGCCTCACCATCCCTTACCTGCCATTGTTGTAGGTCAGCGAGGTGAAATTCTTCATGAGTTTCCTGCTGATGATGTGTGGGCATTCAGGACCCATTGGATCTAGGGCAGAAAGCGGCTTTGCAGTGGAGTGAGGAACACACACTCTATCTTGCACTGCCCATCCACCACAGCAGCACATGTATCACCCTGACACTCATCACGGAATATCACAGAATACCCACGTGGAAAGGGACCCACCAGGACAACTAAGTCCAACCCCAAGAATCCCACCATTTATTGCCTCTTCCCAGGAACACAAACCTAAAAGGAACCTTGGTCCTTGATTTCTAGGTCTCTTAACTTCTCAGCTCTCAGAGAATCCAAGCAGCTTTTATTTTCTTTGTAAAAGGGATCTCCCACTTCCATACTAAGCAATCTAAAATGCACACACACCTATGCATGTACTTCTTCTGCCACAAAATACTGTTAAAGCTGAGACCACACTAACTAGTCCCTACTATCACCAAGTCTAGTCATTCCCACATCCTCCTTAGACAAGTCCTGTGGGTGACTCCTGTGTTTCCAGCAAGGCAGTAGGATATTTAAAGCCAGGCTTGCCACTTCCTCCTCCCTCAGCCCTGCCAAGGACTGCCAAGGACACTCACATACACAAGTTCTAAGGAAGATGGCAAGTCTGGAAAATTTCAACCAAAATGCTTTGCGTGGTGCTGTTTCAAAAGCAGGACCCTGAGTATGGCTGAGGTATGATCCACACACTCAGCTGACGAGCAAAGGATGCTGAAGACATTCCCAAAAGCATGTGTTTATGAGCTGAAAAGTCTCTTACGCTTCTTCTTGATCACTTTCAGGTGACTGAATCTGATGAGGGTGTCCAGGAACCAGAGGCATCGGGCTTTGTGGTCTCTACTCTTCTCATCAGCGGGCAGGAACTTCAGCTCCTCCAAAACGAAGGAGCAGTGGCTGCAGGAAAGAGAGAGAGGCCCCTTGCTGCTGGGTACGCAACTGCCCCCACGTTACCCAAGGCAGGCGTTGCTCTGCCACCCCTGGATCGAGCGTGCTCCCTCTGCCCCAGAGCCGAGGGACAGCAGCAGCAGCTCCCCTGCCCCCCGGCCAGGCCGTGGCCACGGCAGCAGCGTTACCTTCTCTCTTCTGCCCTCTTGGCCATCTCCTCTGCGGTGAGGCCGGCGAGCGCGGCTGCCGGCACCCGCAGCGCCTCGTACTCGGCAGGAGACAGGACTGGCACGATGTCAAGGAGAAGAACAAGCCTGGGCTCTCCCTCCCAGGTTGGGCAGTTCTGTCCACGCTCACTTGAGGAGAGATGGGCAGGGCAGGGGGGTGGAACCTGGCCAGGAACCAAGGCCTCTAAGAGACTGTGGCACAACCACAGTTCACTTCTGCAAGGCCAACCTCACCAGTATTCCCTGTGGAATGCTGCCCACCAGGAGGCAGAGCATCCTGCTCTCCATAGAAAAGAGGCAGGATATGGGACTTGCAGGCCCCAAAACCCCAAGGTAGCATTACCTTGCTCCCTGCTCTCGCCTTGTGAGGGGCAAAGGCTCAACTTGCTCCCACATGCCAGATGGCTTCATCGAGACTTAAAGGCATGAGAAACCACTGTGACACAGAAAAGATACTGTCCTCAAACTTGTAAACATGCTCTGGCCTGTCGGCGTCCTCGTGGCACGGTGGGAGGAAGGCAGAGATGTTCTGCACGTCGTCCTGGGCCATGTCCTGCATCAGAGCTTAGGAGGGAAGCGGGACAGGAGTATTTGGGTCATGCAAACCAAAATGCAGAGAACAGGAACACAGCCTAAATCCTCCCTTTAGATGCAAGTTTGATCAATGGGTCAACACCATTTTAGTCACAGCTACAGTTTTAAACATTTGCAATTTCTATCAAGAACCTTCTGGCCATAAAAATTTAGAAAGGCCCAGTCCAGACTGGAGAAACATCTAGGAAAGAAAGGCACCAAGATGTCTCTGCTGCGGGTGGGCAGAGCACAGTTTTGGCACCTGAGTTCCAGTGGATACCCACTTGGCACAAAGCAGCTCTGAGAGAGCACAGTCAATATCCACCCTGGAACACAAGGGATGGAAGTTGGGTGGGGTCTACAGTCAACAGACATCTCTCCTGTTCATGCCAATGACACTCTCAGGATACCAGAAGCGCTCTGGAGGGCTCTTGTCTGCCCTCCTGCTGGCATGTCCAGAGTCAGGGCAGCCCCAGCTCTCTCCTGCCACAGCTTGGAAGCCCCCAGGGTTGGTGACACCACGCTGTGCTGTGACCTGTCCCAAGGCTGCAGCACTCTCTGAGGTAGGAAGCTGCCTTTTCCACAGCCATGCCACAGAGTTCAGACCAGGTAAAGGCACTGCTTTTATCCCAGTGCAGTCATATCCACGGACTCCCACAGGAGCTTCCAAAGCAGGCAGAATGGACACTGATGTCACCAGGACCTTCCCTCATTCAGGCAACTCCCACACCAAGTCCTGCAGGACCAGAAAGAAGCAGTTCCTCTACATGTACCCATCTCAGCTGTTAGACCAGCTGCTTCCCCATCACTTAAAGAAAACCCCTCTTCTTCCTGCCACACTTGGCAAGGACAGACAGAAAAAGGCACTTCAGGTTGTCTTGACTACAGCCCAAGACAGAATCCTCTCACCTGTCACTCCCTTGGCATCGATAATGTTTGCTGCTGCTTTTGTCACCGCTGTGCTCACGATGTCGCTGCCCACAGCGTTCATGCGCCGAGAGCTCAGCGCTCGCTTCTGCTTGCTGGTTCCGAAGGCCTCAATGCACAAATCCATCTGCACAAGAGAGAAGCACACATTAAAACACCCTGTGCACCCAAAAGAACACAAAACCTGCTGCTCATTCCACAGCCACGGTCTCTTAACAAAACTTTAAACTCTTCACGTGGCAAAACCCGCAGGCGCAGGACGCGCTGGTCTGCGAGGGGCAGGAGGTCACTGGGATGGTGATCCAGCCTAAAATAACCAGGAAAATACTCCCGACCCAGGCAATAACTGTGCTGCCTCCCGGACACAGGGAGAATCCTGGTCCTGCACACGTTCACCCTCCAGGACACCAAACTCCCAGCCTCAAGACAAGCATCTGCCCCTGTCAGCTAGTTAATCACAACAGAACACGTCACGGCTTTCAGCTTTACCTTCTCTCTGTAGGACTTGTTCTGATAATCCCTTGTGTCGTCAGGTATCAGGTTATCTGTAAAACAACAACAGTTAGTGTGCTTGGACAGAAGCAGCCAGGACAGGAATTCCTTTAGCTCTGTGACTGACAGACTTGGCACAGCACATCAGGACCCCCTCCATGTGACTTGGCTAATTACAGGACACACCAAATATGAGAACCTAGAACAAAAAAGGAGCTTTTGCTACAAAGCCTATGGGTGCAATACACGGACTATGGCCAAACCCAGGCCCTCCTGCACAGGGTAAAAATCAGCTACTCAAAGACACGGTCTTTTGGGTTCTTATCCTGGGTTCAGTGACAAAAACCAGTCCAGCTGGATAAAACCCGGGGTTTTTTGTTTTTCAGGGATCCAGTTCCATGACCTGATGAGTCTCAGGCCTCCCTCAGCAGAACACACCCGGACAAGGCTGCGCTTGAGCAGTGACACTCTGAGGGTGGCTCCCATCCTCCACAGCCCCTGCTTTACCTCCACCCCAGATTCACTGTGCTTCCCTCTCCGCTGTCCCTTTCAGCATGCAGGACTGAAGGAATCGCTCTTACTCCATGCCAGGGGAACAAGGCAGGAATGAGAAGCACAAAGCAACTGAGCAGCTGTGACCCCCAGCACTTCCCACCTGAGAGCAGGGGCTGCATGTTGAATATTTCGGCATTGTAGACCTCCATCTGCCCAGAATTCTTGTCTAACACACCAACAAAGTACCTGGGGAGAGAAGGGGCAGCTGATTAGTCAGAGGCAGAGCAGTAGAAATGATTTAAATTATGTGGTCTTCTCACATCCTGGCAGCTGTCCTGCCTTGCACAGACAGTGCTACGATAAACCAAGCTACCTCCAAGGCATGTGTACATATAAAAACAGAAAGACTTGCTGCTCTAAGTAAATGCAGAAGTCTTAAAACAACAGAATTAGGTGAAGCGTAGGTGCCAGAGTTCTGCTAGTGTCCTTTGCCTTTCTCTGTTGTGCCAGGACTTGATGGCCATAGCTTGAACAAGAGCCACATTTCCTTGTAGCTCCCACAGCTCAGGACCTCCAGAGGTGCACGCAAGCACCACTTTAGGCCCCAGAACCACCTCTTCACCAGTGTTCAGAGGTAAGAGCACTTAAATCTGCCCGCACACAATGCTGAATTAACACCTGTACCACGCACATTTGTTAAACTGCATTTATCTCTCCAAACTCGGGAACAACCAACCCCTCGGTGCTCTTTTTTCAGCTGCAGCATCTCAAAGTGCACACTGGACACTGCTCTGTCTGAGGATCCAGCCCTCCTGGTTTCACTGCTCAGACAGAACAGAGGCTGGTATTGGCATGTTTTGACAGGCTCTGCAGAAGTGAAGCCAGTTCCTTGTACAGAATTACAGAACGTCTCAGCTGGAAGGGCCCCACAGCGATCACCCGGACCAGCTGCCCGACCCCTTCAGGGCTGACCAACTGCTGATAAAGGCAATTCCTTCATCCTAATTTCTTAGTAACAAAGCTGTTCCTCCATCCTGCTGCTACACTAACCCATATCGTCCCTGCAGACCTCACAACACATTTTCAAACTGTTCTGTGATTTACATGTCACAGCTTCCACAAGATGTGTGCAAACACCCGGAGCTTCCTGTCCAAATCCTCCGTGGAAACCTCAGAGACAGGTGCACAGAAGGGACCAGGAACTCTGTGTCTGAGCAGCCCCTGTGCTCCCAGCTCCTGTTTCCATACCTGCACAGGGAGTTGCACTTCATGACCTCGCTGCCGAAGTTGTGCCCCACGTAGCAGAGCCGCTCTGTCTCCGAGACCTGGGAAACCGTGGAGAGTTACTGCAGCAGAGGGCCGTGAGCAGCCTGCAGTGCCTCTGCTCTGCCTCCCCTGCTGCCACCAAGCTCTGCATTCCCAGGCACCATAATTTACATGCAGAGTATGTCACCAAAGCAAACCTGCACAACGCCTCACACTGATCACCCCTCAGTACTTCAGTTTAAAATGGGGTTTGTAATGATTCATTTAAGCTCCAGTACTGTCAAGTGCCTGCAATTCACTAACTGAAAAGCCAGAGCCAGCACCACCAGGAGTGTCTCAGCCACCCCAACGTATTTTCAATGCATTATGAGCATGTGTTGGTTTTCCTGCTCTGCTGCAGGGAATTTCCTTCAAGGATTTGGGCTGAAAACTCGTTTATTCCTTGAATGGAGCAGCTGTAAAGATTAATAACAGCACAACAGAAAGCACATTCCGATTGCACCCTCAGTTCCCTCTCCACTGAGGCAAGTTCATCCCCTTTGGTGTAACCTTTGGTGATGATTTCCCAGTGTGAACAGAACTCAATGGATTTCATGATCAAATGCACCCGACTACTTGGGAAGCAGACACCTGATGGTTCAGCTTGTCCCTGTTCTGCCACCTTCCCCCTGCAGTCCCCGCCAGCCACGCCGGTGCCAGAACCTCCTCTGAAACCCAGAGACATGCCAGCACCTGGAACGCATCTCTGTGCAATCGGCTGGCCTAAACTTTCGATTGTTTTTTAAAAATCTGCTACAAAGCTCAGCACAGATTTTCACAGAATCCCAGACTGGTTTGGGTCATAAGAGACCTTAAATCCCATCCAGTGCTACCCCTGCCATGGGCAGGGACACCTCCCACTGTCCCAGGGTGCTCCCAGCCCCAATGTCCAGCCTGGCCTTGGGCACTGCCAGGGATCCAGGGGCAGCCACAGCTGCTCTGGGCACCCTGTGCCAGGGCCTCCCCATCCTCCCAGGGAAGAGTTTCTCGCTCCAGCCGGCGGGAGCTCCTGAGGCCACAGCCCTGAGGGCAAAACAGGGTCAAAACCCTCCACAGCGCGCAGCAAGAATTGGTGCGGTGGGAATGCATGTGGGAATTCCCTGGGCTGGGGCCCGGCTGCGCTACCGCCGTGGTTTCTAACGGGCCCCGCGGCCCATGGTGTTAATTAACAACACCTGTGACTTTTATCTGACTGCGACCATTACCTGGCTGTGATAAATAAATGCTATAA
>VZRS01017663.1:0-13550 GCA_013398055.1 Ifrita kowaldi
AATCGCAGCCGCCGCCGCCCGCCCACCCGCCAATCACCGCGCAGGAACCCGCGGCGTGCGCGCGGCGGCTGAGCGGGCCTGTCGAGAAACAGTGCCGGGTCACAAAGGTTCCCAGGTTCTTTAGGTCCTCGGGGTAATTCCATGGGTTAATTCCCGTTCGGGTTTGGGAAAAAGCCCGTCCCGGGAGCCAGGACCGCTCTTCACTGCAAAGAAGCTGTGCCTGCCCATCCCTGGCAGTGCCCACGGTAGTACACGGAGCTTGGAGCAACCTGGGCCGGTGGAAGGTGGCCCTGCCATGGCAGGGCTGGAACGGAACGAGCTTTAAGGTTCCTTCCAACCCAAAGCGTTCTGTGATTCCAAGTTAATTCTTGGTGCTTCCGGAACAATTCCTGGCTTCAACAAGAGTCCTCACACTGAAAATCCATCCCAGCCAGCACTGAACACAAAACCCACCAGCTCTGCAGCTCCTGCTGTGAGATAACGCAACAAATCCCCTTTGCTCATTCAGCAGCAGGCAGCTCGAAAGGCCAGTTTGAATTAAACGCACATTGACTATCCCGTGTGCTGCCCCAGGCTCCTTTGTTACACAGAGCTGGGGCACAATTCTCCAGGTTTGCTTTGGCACAGGGAAAAGCCTTTTTAAAAGCAAATGAGGGCCTACAGAACGTGCCCAGAGCACGCCGGGCCAACACACGGCAGCTCCTGCACATCCCACCCCACAGCCCGGCCCTGCCCCGATGGCAATGGAAAACACGTGCCCAAATCCACTGAACGAGCCAGAAAATGTGGGTGTGATGACTTTTCAAACAAAAACACAAGGTAAAAGGTTTTCATCTCAAAGAAGCCTGGCTGAGCTTTTGTTCTCTCTCTGGCTGGGTGCACGTTGTGATCAGCACAGAAAACACCTGGACTGGCCAGACACCGAATGGGGCTGGGATTGAACCTGAACATCCTCACCAAAGCACATCAACATCCAGCCCAGGACACAAAACTCCGTGCCAGGAGGCAGCTGGCAAACGCAGCCCGCTGCTGACAGGGCAAAACCAACCCTTTTCTGTGCCACCTGGTGCTTCCTGCCCCTTCTGTTCCCTGCCAGCCAAATCCCAGGCACCTGCGAGCACCAGGAAGGGCTGGGGAAGAACGGAAGGGCCAAAAGCAGAGGTGTTTTTGTATAGAAATCCATCCAGACACCGGGAAAGATTCCACACACAGGGGCTCGGGTGTTCCGTGAGCTTCAGGGTGTGGAGTCCTCCCGGTCCTGAGCAGGCAGAGAACCCGAGTGGTTCTCCAGGTTACAAACACTGGGAATTGTTCAGGATGTTGTTTCAGCTCTGCCTTGCCCAGACACGGCCTTGGCCAGCTGCTGCTGCTGCTGCGCTTGGTATTTTTTATTTCCTCTGAAGGAAAAGAACAATTACACTTAAAAAATAATTACACTTCAAACAACCCTTCCCCAGGAAGGCAGGACACCTGAGAGGCCGAATTAATCCCCAGGCCAGCGCTGGGGAGAGCTCATGGAATGACCAGGAGGGCAGGATCTTACCTAATGGCCCCGCAAGCTGGCAGCAGACTCCACCAGGAGGAAGATTGAATTAGGAGCAGCATCTCGGCGCCAGGCTCGTCCTGCCCCTGTAAGATGAGCACAGCGGTGCTGCAGAGAGCCAGCCCCCCCTGCTCGGGCACACAGCACCCCAGAGATCCTCTGGGCAAGCTCCAGTGCAGGGAAAAGGCTCCCCACCAGCAAATGTCAAAGCAGGATTTGAGTGGCAGTGGTTAGAGAAGGGTTTAAAGGCTTCATTCCTCGGTCAGATGTTGCACAACCAAGTCCTGCTGCCGACAGAGGAGTGGCCACGGCAGTTTTGGCCACCAGAACCTTTAATCTGGGTCCAGCTGATCTTTGCTGGCTGCTGTTCCCTCAGAAAGGTCCATAACCTCCCTCAGTTGGTAACAGGGAGCCAAACCCAGGGATGCTCCTGCCCCAAACTCCCACGGAGTTTGTCCCTCTCCCTGCAGGAGCCTGTGGACTCCAGGCAAAGCCCCCCGGGCTCCCAGGCACAGCTGGAGTTGTGGGAAGCCCAGACCAGTCTGTGAGTCCCAGAAAGGCAGAACTCCTGCCCAAGTAAGGCCTCCAACAGCTCGTGGGGATCTCGCTCACACACGACAAGGCGCTCATCCCAAGCTTTTTTTTTTCCCAGCCAGATTCCTCACCTGTAAGGAAATCGTTCCTCCCTGCAAGGCTTGCCAGCCTTTCACTTCAACCCGAGGTTTTTCTGTCCATAAACCTCTGGTTTTCATCCATGAAATGCCAGCTCAGACAGGAAGGAGGCTCCTGGGGAAGGATCCGCACTGACCATGCAAATTGGAGTGAAACCCAGATCCAGGGATTTGCATTTAAGCAAATCCCAAACGAGGTATGGTGCTGGAGTCATCCCTAAATTCTAGAAAACCCATTTCCGCCAGGCTCAGCTGGAAGTTTCCCAGGGAATTATGAGCACAGGCTTCACTCTGCTCTGGGAAGCTCATGAGGGACAGACCTTCCCCAAATTACTGCAGGATCCAGGAGCTGGGACTCAGCAGCAGCACCAACAATGGAAACAGGTGAGTTCCAGCACCTCAGGTTCTCCCAAGCTGAGGCATCTTCATGGCAATATCAGGGAAGGAACAAACTGTGCTGTCCTTGGGCTCCTATTGAAAAAAAAACCCACAAAAATTATCTAAAATAGACACGTGACATTTAAATGTCCCAAGAATTTAATGGCATCCATTAGCACGTTCTGCCTTCTCCAGACTGAATTTCTGTTCCTTCACAGTGCAATGGTTTTTTGGGTTTGTTTTTTTTTTTTTATAGGCAGTTAGATCAAAGTGATGTGAAATTGGATTCAATTTGCTTGGAAATGATAGAAACTCAGGCCTGAATTAGCATTTTCTGCCCCAGTGCTGCCGGTGGCAGAGTTGTGTGAAGTTCTGACAGCTCAGCATCAGATGCCTCTGGATAATTCACTGGAAGCAGCAGGTTTGGTTGTGTGATAACTTCAGACCAGGGTCCGAGGGCCCAGCATTGCTTAATTAAAACAATTTGGGCAGAGGAATAACTGAGGGTGTGAGTGAAGTGACTTCACCAGCACAGAACAGCGTGTAAGAGTGCAGGGGCGTGGAAATGCTTTCCTGATGCCTTTAGACCACAGTAAAGGTGTCAGGAATCCCCCAGCAGAGCACCAGGCCTGCTGGAATCCTCTGCAGATCCCTGTGAGAGTTGATGTCCATTTCTGGCCACTTTTGTTGCTTTTTGGTATGAAACTCTCACCTTCACCTCTGGTTTTGGGACTCTGTCCCTTTGCTTTGTGTTTGCTTTGTGCCTGGCCTCGGCTGAACCTCTCTGGTCAGCACTCAAACACCAAAATAAAATTCCAGTTGCCCAAATTTGCAGCTGCTATGACCCAAAAAAAACCATCTGGGGCAATGCCAAGCCAGCACTGTGTTGTTTAAACCCTCTCCTCTCATCTCCTCTTGTGTGTGTGCACCTGGGGCCACAATGCCACCAGAAACGGAGCCAAGGGACACATCCTGAGGAGCAGAAGAGCCAAATGATAAATTCTAGAGATCAAACACATCAGCTGTGCAGTGGCAGTTTGTGCTCCCTCAGGACAGCGTGGCTCTGTGTTTTCCAAGGGATTAGCTTCAAAGTTCGGGGTTATTTTCCAGGATAAGTCAACAAAAGCCCACATGGAAACTCCTCCCAGGCTGCACAGGTGCGAGCTCTGTGTTCAGGCCGGGATAAAAGAGCTGGCCCCGCTATTGTCCCTCAGCTCTGCACCCTCACTTGTGCCACAACCTCTGTGCACAGCGTGGATCTCCCAAAGCTCGGTGCAGGCAGGGGGAGAGGGCAGGTGCCTCGTGCCAGAGCTGGTTTGGGTTGTGCTGTGTCCCAGGCAGGGCAAAAACACGGGGCCAGAGCCTCCAGGAGCCACAGCAGGGACACTCTGTGCCTTCCTTGATAACCTGGGTAGAACAGAGCCCCGAGTACCTGCCTGGGGGTGCTGTGGAGACAAAACAGGCTGAGCCTTTCTCTTCTTGAGGTCCAGAGGAGCCACTCCATCCATGCAGGGCATTTCCATGGGATCAGAGCTGGCCGGGAGCTGTGCTGGGAGCCAGCAGCTCCACAAGGGCTGAGCCACGACCCCTCTGCTGAAAGAAACAGGGACTGAACAATTACATAAACATTTGCTGACCCAAAGGGGAAGTGTGGGATTCTCTCTGGAAAAAGAAAAGCCAGAAAACACCCAGGCAGAGAGGGACCTGCATGGAAAGGGGAGGACACATCAGTCTTTCCTCTGCTCTCGCTGTTGGGCTCCTGAGGGATGATTTTCTATTAATAATTGCAGATTTATATTTTTCCTCCCTGACTCGATGCACAGAGGTGATGAATTTGCTTCTTCCAGCTGCTCTGTGCTTTCCCTGAGCTCTGCATTCCCTCAGTCCCTGCAGATTTCGGCAAGCGCGTGTACCAAGGAGTGCGAGTGAAACACACGGTCAAGGATCTCCTGGCTGAAAAACGATCCCGGCAGAGCAGCGGCTCCCGCTTCAGTGTGAGTCCCATCCCCCCACCCCCTTTTTAACCCCATAAAGCCATGTCAGCCCATCCTCTGCTTTAAAGAGAGTTTAGGGCACTGTCAGTAGTAACAGAGAACAGCAAAACCATTTGCAACACTAATGCTTGCCCCAAAACATCGACGATTTTGATTTTTGATTTTTACATCTGTGAACCTTAAATGCCTCAAAGCCCTTTTTTTTCCCTTTTTGAAGCATAGCAGCGATGTTAAATTCCTCTTTCCTTTCACATCCCATGTGTGACACCTTCCCAAGTCAACTTCCTTTTCCACCAGCTACACTTGGACAAGTCAGTGCCCCGAAAATAGCTGCTCTTCCCTGAATGCTGAGCTCCTTCCAGCTCCTCTCGGAGTGCCAGGGGGAGCTGCAGGGATGTGATGGGCTGGAAAGAGGCCAAGCATCAGCTTGGAAGAGATGATTTCCTCTTAGAGTGGTTCTATGGCAACAGGAAACCCAAGTCCTACTACACTGCATTGTTTTTCTCCTCAGCTGCCAGCCAGAAAAGCAATGCTGTCCCCAGGAGGGGACACAACATTGTGATGGCAGCATGTGGTGGCATCCAGTGGCACAATGAACCATCCCCTGAGTGCTCCTGGGACTCACCTTTGCTGGGAAGCAGCTCCTCCCTTCCAGGCTGGCTGGGAGCTCTGGGACACGGACAGAGGAGAGGGTGCTGGAACGGCATCCTGGAAGGAAAGAGAGCAAGCAGAGCCCCGGGTTACTGGCAGCAGAACACAGAGATTGGGACTTCTGATGCTTTTTCCCCCAAAAGCCATTCACCCCTGGCTGTTTTTGCTGAGGAGACCTCACAGGGACTTACTTGCAAGTGTTTTGCTCGCTGTGGCTTTCATGCCCGTTAACTCTGTGCAACAAAACAGGCAGGAAAAACCAGGATTGGGCATCACCAAACACGGCAAAATCCAGCCACAGATCCATCCCCAGAGCCTTCAGCTGCTGCGGGAAGGCAGAAGCCCCCTAAGCCATGGAGAGGCACTGGGAAAGAGTCATTGGGAAAGACAAGCTCCCACCAGGCAGAAGTTTAGGAAGAGTTCTTTGAGGAGCAGCAGGAAGCAGCTGAGAAAACAACTCCTGGTTGATGCTATCACCATTTACCTGCTCCCTTTCTGGAGGCGGCGGCTTCAACAGCCACAATCAAAATCCCCTGGAACTGTAAAATCCTCCTCGCTTTATTGCCCTTGGCTTTGTGCTCTGCAGCTCAGCAGTTGGGGGTGTCTGCCTGATGCCAAACCAGCCCTGCTGCTCCTTCCCTGCGAGAGACAAAAAATTATTGTGCAGGGCAAACATCCGTATTTGCTCGGACGTATCATGAAAAGAGCAGCTGTAAGTGCAGCTCTGTTTGTCTGGCAGAATATGACCCAGAATCAAAGCCAGTGGCAGATAACTGAACACCCCTTTGTCTCTTGATGATGTGGGGTAATTTAGCTGCATCTTTTGTTTCAGGGTGATCTTTGCTCCAGAAAAAATCCCTCGGCCGTTGTTGGTGCGAGGGGAGGCCTCTGAGGAGGCCTGAGCTGAGCAGGGAAGGTCAGGGCTCAGCAGAACAGAGCTTTGGGCCGAGGGTTCAACAATTTCCTGACAGCCAGGCCCTGCACACATCGAGGGATGGGAAATGAGGGCGTGCTGTGAGGAGAACCCCACGAAATCAGGGATTCTGCACCAGCTGCAGGGCTCGGGCCCAGGCTTTAGGGATGCTCTGGCTGCTCCTGTGCATGGGTATGAACCTGCAGCTGTCCTCTGCAGGGTAAAAGGATTCCTGTCCTCTCCGAGGTGTGGAAGTGGATTCCTGCACAAGTGAAGCACTGCAATGCTCTGGTTTGAAGTGTTCATTGCTGAGGGCCCAGCAGCACCCACAGACCAGGGCCAGACCCTCAGCAGTGCCCTGCCCAGGCTAAGCTTTGCTTTTATGGAGAATTTTTGTTTCTTCAGCTGCTCTGCTACAGACTGGGCCCAGAAAGGTGATGCCCTGGAGCCAAAGCACTGCCAAAGGGCAGCCAGTGCAGGGCCAGGTCATTATTTTGAGCTGGATCCTTGCATTTAGGCATTTTTGTAGGTGAGTTAGGAGGCAACAGAGCTCTCTGGAGTAATCCCAGGCAGGGTCTGTGGCTGGCCATGGGCGAGGCAGGCTGAGCCCCAGCTTATCAACAGCTGGACATGCTCTGGGCCCCAGGGAGGCCAAGCAGCCCTGCAGGAGATCCAGGCTCCCCATTCCCATGGAGAGGAAGCAGAGCAGGGAGGAAATGAACTAATGGGTTTCAATTAAGCCCGATAAGGAGCAGGGAGGGGAATGAAACGCAGGGCTCTGCTCTGATGAGCCCAAGGATGGGCTGCAGTAGAGGCTCCTGCACTTGAGCTAAGGCAGGTAAAGCCCTCACAGCTCCTGGCACCTCTGTGCCTCAGGTGTGTGCACACAGCCAGGCAGTTCAGTGGCTGTTGAACAGACAGGATCAAAGATTAAATCCTCTGATAATTGGGAATGATTCCTGCTGGAGGCTGCCAGCTGCGACAGGGACCTTCCTGTTCTTCCAGCAGAGCATCCCAGCTCCCATCACTGCAGCCCCTTGTCCTTTGGGCAGCACCTGCACTACTGGAACCTCCCTTTTTCCTCTGAAAGTGCCCTGGATGCTGAGAGAGGACCTGGATTTGCATGTGATGGCTTTAGCTGGGGACAGGTGTGAGCCCTGCCCGTGTGACACGAACACTCCTCTGTCCACAAGCCCAGGGGCTCCTTCCTGACACCTCCTGTCACCTCTGCAGCCCCTGTGGCCTGTGCAGGCTCAGAGCTCATTTCCATGACAGAGCAGGGAGCAGCTGCAAACCTTCCCTCGGCAGTAAAAGGAAGTCCTCAGAGCTGGCAAATTTAATTCAAATCTAAACCTCTAAATTTGGTTGCCTGCTATGGCAGGAACCTCCTGTTTGCACTATGCAAACTGGACCGAGCACTGGCCAGGGGACTCAGAGCTGACATCACTGCAGCTGGGGGCTCTGGATTCCTGCCCTGGGGATTTGGGGATCCCAAAACCAGAACTCAGTGGGATTCCAGAGGAGGAGGTGCCTTTCCCAGGGTGCTGTGTAAGGAATTAGGCTCTGGGAGCATCAGGGGCACTCCAGGGGTGATTCTCCTTGGTCTCCTGGGGACCAAGAGGAGATTATGATGATGATTAATGTTATTATTAATATTATTATTATCATCATCATAACCATTGCTGTAGGACCCAAACAGGATCTAGGAACTCTCTTTCCACCCAGCCTGCTTGTGCTGCCAGGAGGGGCCAGGTAAAGCAGCTCTGGGGCAGCAAACCCAGCACAGCTGAGCTGGAACACGGGCTGGAACCTGCCCACTTTGGCCACTCCAGGGCTCAGATCTCACCTTGGCCGGTTTGTGCCAGCACCCAAAGCACTCCTCAGCATTCTGCCTGCTTTAAGGGACGCTGTGGGACAGGAGGAAGAAGCCAGTTATCTTGATACTCCTCCTCTTATCAGCTCTGCACAAGACCTTCAAAATCTCTGCTTAGCCTACATCTGTTAATACCTCCAAGGCCCCAGGCTGGAAATCAGGGAGTTAAACCCTTCACAGCACCCAGGCTCAAATAATGCACGTGAATTACACTCAGAGAGCTGTCTTGCTTTGAAAAGTCATTTTTTAAACATTTCTTTCTGTTTTGCAGGGCAGCACCAGCACAGTGCAGTCACCCTTTGGCCAAGTGCCAGGTGAGGTTTTCCCTCGGCAGATAAACACCTTCTCTGCAGGTGGGAGGGTTGGCACAGCCCCGTCTGTTCTCCTCCAGAGGATATGAAACAAGCCCTGCAGCGGGGCCACCCCTCAGAGAGAGCCCAGGAGGAAAGTAATTAAAAGAATCAAAAAAAAGAACAGCAATAATCTTGTGTAAAATCCTTAAAGACAGTAATTAAAGCACTTCCCACCTCTTTCAGCAGAGGAGCCACACAGAACCCCTCCTTTTCCTCCTGTGTCTTCCAATTTTCCCTGGAGCTGGAGAGAGAAAACACAAAATCAGGAGCTGACCTGTTTTATCCCTTGAGCTCTCGGGCAGGGAAAGGGGAGTGAGGCTGGAACCTCCTCCCCAGGGGCTGTAGCAGAGCAAGGAAGAAGCCCAACCTGGCTGTGCTGACCTCGATCTCCCTGCCCTCCTGTTTAAAGCTCCCCACACATGTTTGGTTTGCTGCAGTTGGAGGTCACCAGATGGAACCCAAAGCACCTGGGCTCACACATCTGTGTCGAGGCAGGATGGATTCCTGGGTGATGCTGGACAGAAAATGGCTCTGCTTTGCACCCACAGAGGTGCCCATAGTTCTGTGGCTGCTGTCAGAGTTTTCCTTACAGTTTTCCACCCTTTTTTTCCTGGCCCCCAGGCTCACCCACCACAGCTGGGTACTATGGCGTCCGCAGATCCTTCCCGGCCGAGCTGGATTTCCACAGCACCAAGCAGTTTGTCAGTGATGTCTACTCCTCCCCTCTGGGCTCCAAGCCCTTCTCCTGCGACTCCTCTGCCCCCCAGGGCTACCCAGCCCTCCTGGAGCCCTATCTCAGTGAGCAGTTCGGGGATCACCGTGCTCCTCCTCTCCCAGCTGGCACCGGCTCCTTCTTCAGCCCTCCGGCCGTGCCCCCTCTCCTGCCATCCTTCCCCAACGACACGGGGCACTTCCTGCTCGTGAGTGGCTCCATGGTTCCGTCCCCCAGGGCAAGGTCACCCCATTTAAATGCGGGGTTAAGTCAGGGGCGCTCGTGGGGGAAGGATGTGGCTGTCACAGGAGCAGCCGCAGCAGCGGGGCCGGGCTCTGGGGGAAGGTTTGTTCTCTTTGGTCCCATCTAATTCTCCCCTCTTCCTGTCGGGGACATCCCTGGAGCCATCCCGTTCTGCTCGGAACTGGGCACTGCTCCCAGCCACAGGGTGGGATTGTTGGGGTGTCCTGTGCAGGGCCAGGAGCGGGATTTGATGATTCCTGTGGGTCCCTTCCAACTCAGGATATTCTGTGATTCTATGAGTTGATGAAACCCTCCCTCCTTCAGTTTCTAGAAACAGCCCTTGGTGACTCCAGGCTGTTGCCTGTCCCTATCCCTGCCAATTCCCAGGAACCAGCTGCACTCACAGCCCAGGACAGAGCTCCTGGATCCTGTAGGATCAGGGCTGGTCAGTCCTACTGAGCCCCTATTCCAGGCCCTGCCCATCACTGACAGGACGGATGTTTCCTTTCCGCAGTTCTAACACCAAACACTGCTCCAGAGCCACAGAAACCCTTTGAGTGTTCCCAGGGACAGATATTCCATTACCTGCAGGACAGGCTTTTGTTCCTAAGGGTTTTCCTTGCCTTCTCTCCCTGTTTCCCTGCAGAGAGAGCCCTGGGAGCAGACCTCACCCGAGAGCCTCAGCCAGGCCGACAGTGCCTGCTCAGACCCTCTGCAGGCACTGCCCACCAGCTCCAGCTGCCTCTCCCCGCCCGAATCCGGAGGTGTTTCCCCGTTCCGAGGTTCAGGTTGGAGCCCGGCCATCCCTGGAGCCCAGCCCTACCCTCTGCACCCCCTTGAAGATGTCCACTACTCCCCCAGCTACGCTGCCACCTCGCCCTACAGCTTGTCCCCGTTCATGGCTGTGGCCAACGAGCCCTCCAGGATGAGCCACCTGTGCCCGGAGCAGCCCTCGGAGCCAGCGCACCTTCCCGACCACTCTGCCTGGGCTAAAGAGGATGGAAGTGCCCTCTGGGGGACTTACGAAGGCAGGAGAACTTATTGAGCAGAGAGAAGTGCTGGAGGAAAGAGAAACAGACCATTATCGAAGCAAATTTTACGCTCCTTCCTAAAACTGCTCCTTCAAACGTGATGCTCTGTGCTCTGGTTAGAAGTACAACCCCTCGGACACACCACGTTGAGCTCGGAGTGGTGCCTTCTAGTGCCTCGTGAAAGGAATTTCTCCCAGTCCCACTGTGCCACAAGTAAAATACTCAGCCTGAAAAACGTCTGCGCTCTGCAGGTTTTTTCCTACCGACACGGATCCCTCCTCAGAGGGCTCTTCCAGCCTCAGTGGTTTAGAGGGGAGGAGGGTGTGGGCACTGCCGTGCCTGCTGACCCGCGCCCGAGGAAGCCCGGCCATCCCAGCCACCTGCAGAGCACCAAACGCGCCCTCCCCGGCATCCCCTCTGCCCTGAATCAACCTGAATTTACCGCAGAGCCGCTCCCTCCTTGCCCACACCACATCCACACGCACCTGGTGGGCACGGCGCAGGCTGCTCCGGGGGGCACCCAGGTGGGGCTGTCGGTGGGAACGGGACCGATTCCCAGTCCCGGGGCCACTCCGGGGCCCGTGGCCACTAGAGGTAGCTCTGCACACGCAAACACAGCGAGCTGGAACCCTCACAGCACATCCCGACTGCTCTGTCCCACGGGGGAGGGCACCCCCTTCGCCCCCTCTCGCCCACTCCCCCCCCCAAGCCTGGCACCCACAGCAGCAGCAACAAAAGCCTCTGCAGCATTCCAGCCCCATGGAATGTGTAGGGATGAGACGCTTTAAATCCCTCCTTGCCTTTTCTCCTCAAATCCTGGGGCTGGGGGGGCACCTGAAGCCTTCACAGCACCTTCCCCTCCCACGAGTGGCAGCTGTGGAGCCTCCTGGAGTGGCCCCTGCCCACCCATGGCTGTTCCCCGATCACCGCAGGGTGCGTGCAGGTCTCCTGGCCCCACAGCCAGCCCTGCTGCCCCCAAACCTGAGTCCTGCTCCAGCCTTGCTCCACTCCCCAGCTGACACCACTGAATCCCAGTGCCCATCTCAGCTGTTCCTTCTGCCAGGGGCCGGCGGGAGCAGGGCCACCAGGCCAGCGCGGCTGTGTTGCCGTCAGCCTCTGAGGGAGAAGCAGGGACAGGGTTTTGAGCTGTCTTCAAAGTGCTTGACCCACTCAGGCATTCAGCTCCCACCCAAGGCAGCGTTTTTATCAGCCTGGAAATGCTCGGAAGCCCGGGCCCTGCAGGAACACCCAGAACTCAGCTGCCTCCTGTTCCCTGAGGGCATCCAGCTCCCCCGGCGTTGGGGCTGGGCAGCGTTGCAGGCTCTGGGCTCTGCTTGCGGGGGTAAACACCACCCCAGCTCCCGGGCATTCCAGCTCCCTGCAGCCTGCCCGGGCCGCACCCACCCACAGCAGCTCCAGGAGGGAGCAGCCCCGCTGAGGGAGGGGTTTCAGATCCCAAATTCCTCAGTGAGACGCCCCCGCCATTCCCAGCACAGCACATTCCTTTGTGCTCCGTGGCAGGCAGGCTCCTCTGCCGATGGGATGTGTCCCTATAAAGCTGGCCCAGGCAAGGCTTGGCCTACCAGGAGCTGCAGGGGCACATTTCAGAGCCAGGAATGGCCGCAGAAATCCAGTGTTATTTGTTCAACTTAAAGGAAAAGAAAAGATTCGGCCGTGACAGCAGCCGGCCTGAGCTTGCTGGTAGATGATTAACAGCCCGGCCTGCTCTCTGCCTCGACTCCCTGCCCGTGGCAGAGGCCGTGGTCCCCAGGGAAAAGCTCAAAGGCAGCCTAAAAACCCAGCTACAGCAGCGCTGTATGGGATGGTCACCCCAAAGCTCTGAGCCACACACTGAACCCCAGAACCTGCAGCTCGCAGGGCAGGCCAGCGCTGAGGCGTGGGGGGAAAAGGCCGATTTGTGCAGCACAGACAAATAGCCAGAACTGGGGGAAAACACAAATAAACTCCAATACGAGCCCAGCATCCGGGCAGAGGGAGGGAATGCTGTGGGAGCAAGTGGGGTTCAGGCAGCTTCAGCCATCTGGGTGCCCAGGGCAGCCTCTTTGTTAGGCCACGCCTGCCCGCTGCCATTTTGGCCCCAAACCCTCAGAATTTAGCCTTAAAATGTGAAAAAATGTGCAAAAAGCAAGTCGGTCCCTTGCAGAGCCCTCACTGCAGGTAGCAAATGAAATATGAGAGGGCTGGAGCCCAGCCTGTGCATCTGAGGGGAAAACACTGAGCTGCTTTGGAGGCATCTGCTTCCTTCAGGGCAAGATGGGTAAAACCCTGCAAATGTCCCAAAAGCAAAGGGTGGGGAGGGTGACCCCACCGAATCCTATTCCCCCAGACCCTCTGCTAGATGGGGATGTGCTCGGTTTCGCAAAAAGATAGCCCATTTTGTGGAGCCTTTGAATATTCAAATTGAAAGTATCGCGCAATCATTGATTGTCAAATCATTGGTTTCTAGAGGTTTTAAATACTTGGCATTAGGAGAGAAAAACTCAAACTTATACCCGTAGGGATAAAACAATAATATTGTCGGGATCCACCTGCCATTGCCACCAGGCACGCAGGTCCCTTCACCCCCAAATTTCAAGCCTGACTCCTCTTGCCCCCTTCACCAGCTCGTGGGGCCGGGGCCGGGGCCACCTCTGCTGCTGCACCGGGCACCTGGCGAGGTGCTGCCCGCTCCGGCTCAGGATGTCCGGTAAGCCCCGCTCCGGCCCCCCGCCGGCCCCCCACACCCCGCTTTGGGGCCGTTTCGGGGTTCCCGGGGTCACTTCGCGAGCGAGGCGATCCCGCCTGCCAAGGCAGGAGGGAGCGGGGAGGGCGGGGAGGAGGGAGGGAGGAGGCAGGGAAGGATCGGCTGCTGCCCGCCGGGTGCCAGCGCGGCCGGCTCGGGACGGGGCTCGGCGGGCACCGAGCGGGGCTCTGCCGGCTCAGCTGCGCTGCGCTGCGACCCCCGGACCGGGGGTGACAGGGGACCCCCGCGCCCGTGTGTGCCCTCCCTGCATCTCTGCGTGCCGCCCCTGCACCTCTCTGTACCCTCCCCGCACCTCTGGGTGCCCTCCTCACGCACTCCGTCCCGGTCACGCTGCTCCTGAACCCCAACCCTGCTCCCCGACGCCGAGTCCACCCCCTGTCCTTGTCACCCTGCTCCTCCTCACCCCGTGCCTGACTCCCAGCCC
>VZRS01017730.1:0-13724 GCA_013398055.1 Ifrita kowaldi
AGAGCCGTGTCTGGCCAGTGGCTCAGTGCCGTGCTGGCCTCTCTTAGGCTTCTTTTCTCCACAGCCAACCTGAGGCTGCCTTGGCAGCAGAATCATTTGTGATTGCTGATGGAGTCAAGCCTGACTGCTCTTGGAGTAATAGAGTAGATGAGCCCATGTGAGCATCACTCTGGAGCTCAGAGCCTCCTGACGTCCTCCCCTCCTATCCCAGCAAAGCCCTCAGAGGTGTCTGATGTGATCCAGCTGCATCTCCTGGGGCAGTTCTGTGATTTCTCCCTGGTAATTCCCAGCGTCTTTCCATGACTCCGAGCTCACCAGCCTCAGGTCCCCGTTCTCTTGCTCACCAGTTTAACGTCACTGGGTCACACATGACCTTCACTTATCCTTGTTTACACTGTTGGTGGCCCAGAGTCTCCTCACGTCACTGCTCATTCCAGCTCATGACGCAGCAGGGGACAAGGGGACAGTTCTCGCTTGCCCCTTGTAGGGCTATTCCCACCTGTGCCCAGGTGACGGGAAAGCTGCTCTGTGACAGTTCCTGTTTGCTTGGGGCAGAGTCCCCCGTGGGTCTGACTGCAGGTCCCAGTGCTGATCCCCTGGTGCCATGTCCCGGGGCTTTCCCAGGGGATGTTCCCTGGTGCGTCCCTGGGAGCTGGTTCCTCTCTGCTCTGCCCACGTCTCATCTGTCTGGGTCCCTCCTGCTTCAAATTTCTGCCCATTTTATGGCCATGCCACCTGCTCTGTAAACTGGAAGGCACTACTCAAACCCCAGGGCCTGGGGCTCCTGCTGTGGCTTCCTCCCCTTGGACTCTGCCAGGGCATGAATTAATTCTGCCTGCACTGCTCTGAACATCCTTAGGAGTGCATTTTGTGCAGCACTGATGGTGCTCGTTTGTCATTCACTTGTTTTAATGCTGTCATTGGGAAAAAAACCCCTTTTTATATGGGCCAGGACGAGCCTACTGTTCCTCAGTGACCCCAAGCACAAAGTGGTTGCTCTGCAATTAATTATGGTAGGATTTTAGTAGGGCGCAGACACGGGAAGGTTTTCCAGCTCTTGCAGAAGGTTGGATGGTTGAGCTGACATCCCAGTGGCTGCAGGGATGTTCCTCAGAGTGTGACGGGGTAGGACCTGCCCTGCCCTGAGTGCTCCCATGGCCATGGAGCTGCATCCACACAGCCACGGGCGCTGCTCCAGCTCCAGCAGTTCCCACCCAGCTGCTCTCAGGAGGGCAGGGTGGAGGGTGGCAGCTTCGGGGGCAGTCACAGGAACACACTGACCTTTCAACCCACTCAAAAACCAGGATGACTGTGTTTCTGCTGCCTGATGGCTGCATCTGCTCACTGCTTCCCCTTACAGCCAGTGATGACATCCCAAAGCACCAGTACATACTGGTTCCATACTGGTTCATGCCTGGTTGTTCAGTATAGCTTACACTGCCTCCCAGACTGGTGCAACACAGCCCCTCAGGTGACTCTGAGCCCAGATTTCACAGAACCACAGACAGGTTGGGGTTGGAAGGGACTTCAAAGATTACCCAGTGCCACCCCCTGGCACAGGCAGGAGCACCTTCCACTGTCTCAGGTTGCTCCAAGCCCCATCCAAGCTGGTCTTGTCCGGAGAGCTGGACTGCTGCAACATCAGACTCTGGAGCTGGGGTTGATCTCCAGCAAGGGTCAGCCTTGGGTGGTTCTGCACAAGCCTCCCCTGTGTCTGTGCTCCCCACAGTGCAGCTGCTGCTAAAGGATGGGATCTTGGTTTTGGGGGCCTCTTCCCTTACCTGTAGTGGATGATGGAGTGGCTCCAGGGCCAAGCCCTGCTTGGCACCGAGGGTGGTGTTTGTAGGGCTCTGGACATGTTTGCTGGGAGTTGTGCTCCATGGACTCTGGAGCTGCAGGGGGAAGGAGAATAATCTTGGATTTTTGGCAGTCTTGGGTGTCCCCCGTGCCTGTGCTCAGTGAGGTCATTGGCTGCAGGACTGTCACCTCCTGTTCCTTATTTTGCATGGGGCCCAGAGTGACCTGGAGAAGTGAGATTGTGGTCACCGAGTGTTGCAACTGGGCAAAATATGCAAAGTATTCTGAAAATAATGCTGAAAGGATTGCAAACACTGTGACATATCTTAAAGTGGCAATTCCTTAGGGAATTGGGAGGATGGATCTGTCTGGATGGCAGCTGTGAGGTCAGGTCCAGGCACCCAGAGCAGGGTTTTCCTATTCCACTTTTTGCTGCTGATGCCAGCCTATAGCACAAACTGCTCGTTGGTCTCTGTGTGGCTTGCTGGGCTCTCAGCACGTGGGGGGTGAGTTGTGGACTAACAGGGAACTCTCAGCAACATAAATCTTATCTCAGGCTTTCGCTGTGTCCAGCTGTGAGCCCTCACATGGATCCCCAGGACAAACTAATTTCCATGGTATCTCCCCTCAGAAAACCCATCCTGGTGTGTGCCAGGAGGTTTTGCTGGGATGTGGCTTTGCTGGGGCTGTGTTTGTGTTTCATGGTGAGAGTCACCTGCTCAAATCACCTGGCATCATTTAAACTGAGTGGAGGCACCTGCAGCCTTCCCATGGTAGATTGAAGAAAATCAGCAGCAAAAGGGTTTGGACCCCTCTTGTGGCAAATGTCAGATGAGCTTCACCCAGAAGCAGTTTTTCTCCTCCTTAAGGCTTCCAGGCAGCTCAGGGGAAGGTGTCCCCACTGCTAATGTCCTGGTTTGGGCAGGGGAGCCCTGATGTTCAAGACAAACAAAGCCTCTTCCTTCACTGCTGCTGCTCTGAGGGGAACAAAATGCGCTGTGGAGGCAAAGGGGAGCAGCTGGTCCCAAACTGTGGGGGGCACTTGTGGATGGGCTGGCCAGAGGCTGCCCCCAAAACCAGGGCTGGGGAATCCCAGAGGTGGGGTCTGCCAGCTGTGGTGGTTGGAAAGGGCTGGGGGACCCAGAAAAATTGTAGCCAAAGATGTGTCATTCCTGACGCAGGGGCCGAAGGGGCTGGTGGGCTCCCACGCCATGTGGGGCTCTGGGGCTGGCAGGGGGTGCTGCTGGATGTTTCTGCCCTCCAAGGAAACTCCTGAACCAGGTCAAGCCCTCCTCCTGATCCAGGGGAAAAAACAGGCTCTGGAGAGAAACAGCCTGTGTCCTTTTAAGGCAATCCAAAGGCTGGGACTGGAAGAACCAGGCTGGGAGGGATTTGGCACAGTGGGAAGCCCAGCCTGTGGGGCCTTTGGAAAAAAGACTTCCCAGCTGCTGTGATCACACCCCAAACACGGCTCCCAGGAGCCAGCACAGCCTCTCCAGCCCCTGCTCCCGGCACCCTCCACTTCTCTGTCTGTCTGTCCTGCACTGAGACCCTCTTGGCATCTGGGAGCTGTGGCTGGGATAAAGTGGGGTCAGCAAGTCAGCTCTGACCCCTGTCCTGACCCCTGCCCTGGTAACTAGGCTGGGATCAGTTTCCCTTTTCCTAACAAAATCCTCTCACATCGGGAAGATCTCAACTTCCCCATGACCTGGGAGGTGCAGGGATCTTGCTGTGCCTGTGAGCCCTTCATGCTCCCCCGTCTCTGTCTGATGTTTGTCCAACCCCCAGTCCTGCTGGGTTTAGTACCCACCTCCCCAGCTGGGACAGCCACTGGGATTGGAGGCCCAGGGATGGGGCTTCAGCTGCCTGAGGTGCCCCAGGGGATTGAATCTGCTGCAGGGGAGGGCTCCAAGGCTCCTGGTGTGCCCTGGCAGACCCGGGTCCCTTCCTCATCTCCACACAGCTGAGCTGAGGGAGGCGATGAGATCCTACACACGTGGCGGGCTGGCAAATCTTGTACTCTGAAAATGGGGTTTGGTTTTGGGGACCTTGTCCTGGTGCTTTAGCTGTTCAGGAAGCACATGGCGACTTCTGCTGCCTGTCCCCAGGTGAGAGCAGGATGGGGAATTACAGAGGTGTTGATGGAAGGAGGCCCCTGGAGACCTCTCAAGCTGCAGCTTGTGCCTATTGACCTTTCTTGTATCATTGGGCCTCTCCAAAAAGTGTTTTATTGTCTTTGCAGCAACCCCAGGTTGCTGTTTGATCCTCCTTAGCTTCCTCTTGGCCATACTCAACAAGCCTGGCTCCCTCAGAATCTCCTTGCAGGACTTTATTGTGTGAGTCTCGAGGTTTATGTTAACCTGGCCTTCACAAGTGTCAAGGCCTGTCTGGGCTGGAGCTCTGCTCCTGTAAGCAACTCAGTATTTTGGGGATATCTGCAAATCTAGGGGCCTCTTGATGGTGTCTCATCAGACACAGTTCAGGAAAGAGAAACAGAAGCATTTATAGCCTGCTGAGGAGCTGGACGGTGGCCTAGGCTGGTGCCCAGGTCTTTGCCCTGCACTGTGTTCTTGATGTCGGATTCTCCAGGCTCCGTGACTCTGCCTGCAGTCCTGGAGGAGACTGAGACACCGGAGTGCAGGGGGTGCCTGGGAGGGGTTGGCCCCGCAAGGCGGGAGCTGATGGTGCTGTGGGACACGGTGCCAGAGCCTGGGGTTTGGTGGGGTCAGGGGTCAGCCCTGACTGTCCCCTGCCCTGCAGTGGCTGAGATGGAAGAGTTGGTCAGGGCGGAGAAGCTGGGACTGTGCCCAGGGGGTGACAGCTGTCACTCCAGCACCAAGGCTCAGTCACAGTCTCCCTGGCCATGGCATGGGGTGACAGCAGGGCTGTGACCTGACGAGGTGCCTGGGTAACTCTGTGAGCGCTGTCTCCCAGCATTGTCCTGCTTCCTCCCTTTTCCTGGTGCTGACAGGAGCTGTGAGGTCCCACGGCTCCAAGACAGGGATTTCTGCTGCTCCTGGCAGACAGGACCCGTGGTCCCTGGGAGGCAGCTGGCACTGCTGGGTGCTGGCTCCCTGAGTTCTGCTGATTCTGCTCATTGCCAGCCCTGCATTGCCAGTCGTGTAAGGTGTCAGCACCCTGCAAACACGGCGGGTGCTCTCTGCACGTGGGACATGGGAAAGCTGCTGGAGCTCCGCTGCCTGCTCCAGCTTCCCCGTCCCGGCCCCACAGAGCCCTGCTCCTGTTCTTGACTGTGCTTTCCCCTGCAGGATGCCAAACTGGGGAGGAGGGAAGAAGTGTGGGGTGTGCCAGAAGGCTGTGTACTTCGCTGAGGAGGTGCAGTGTGAAGGCAACAGCTTCCACAAGTCCTGCTTCTTGTGCAGTGAGTATCACCCCTTCCCTGACCCCCTCTCTGCTTTCTGGGCGTGGGCTCCTCGGGATCTCTCCAGACCCCCCAGTGTGGCAGGAACACGGATCATCCCAGGACACAGGGGCTGTCCAAGCTGTCAGGGCTGACCTCAGCCAGCACCCACGCAAAGACTTAGTCTGTCCCTACTCCTGGGAAAGGCCAGGCTGGGTCCTCTGGTCTGTGTCCAGATGTTCAGGATTGGAGCATGAGACAGGGCCTCTCCCAGCAGTGGTGGCAGGAGGTGGCACATCCCATGCAATGCTTGGAGGTGGTGCTGGCTTTAGCCTTCTAAGTGGCTTTGCCACACTAAAAGGTGGTTGAGCTTGAGGAACTGGCATGGAATCTCCTCGTATGAGGGATGATGGGAAGGAGATATGGTCCTGTCCTGGCCCTTGTGCTGATGGAAAGCCTCCTGAGAAGTGCTGAAGCGTCACCCCCAGCCTGTCTGCAGATCCACTCTTACTCAGGGTGTCTCTGGTGTGTGTTTGGACCGAACATAACAAGTGTCAAGTGCTCCTCCAGGGAGGGGCAGCAGAACAGGATCTGGCTGGGAGTGATCCAGTGCTGAGCTCCCTTCCTCTGCCCCCTCTGCAGGATCCTACAAATACTGCTGGAATCCTGCTGCAAGTCCCCAGACACCCTTCCCTGCCTTTGGGGATCCCAGGGCTGGTGGTGTTACAGTGCTGAGAGCAGCTCCTTAAACCTGGGGCATCCAGAGGGGCTGCAGGACCTTTGAGGCAAAAGATGAGCAGTGTCCTCAGCCTGTGTGCTACCAGATTACTGTCTCCTGTCCCTGGAGACTGCCACGTGTCAGAACCAGTGATTCTCCTGTGCCCACAGGAGATAGGGCTTGGAGCAGCCTGGGTTAGTGTAAGGTGTCCCTGCCCATGGCAGGGGGTGGAACAAGATGAGTTTTAAGGTCCCTTCCCACCCAAACCTCTCTGGAATTCTGTGGACAGGAGCACACACGCTGCCTGTGTCTGCTGATGGCTCCTCGAGACGTTGCCTCTGCCTCTGCAGCAGAAGTGCATCTCCAGAGTGGCCCCACTGGGGTTTAATGTTTCCTCAGCTGGTCCCAGTGCCCTGGTCCCAGTGTCACTATCCCATCGCAGCAGGGAGCACAGCTGGGATCTTTTCCGTAGGGGCAGCAAGCAGAGCTGGGGGCTGGAAACAGGCACACTCTGGAACTGATCTCTTCCAGCAGGGAAACATCAGTGTCCTCATGGGATGGTCCCTGCCATGCTCCTGTGTCTCCCTGGCCTGGCTGCTGGATACTTCTTGTCCAGCCTGACTGGGATGCAGCACATACAGCTGGATCCAGATGGGGAGAGGGAGAGAGGGAGGCTGCTGCTGTGCCTGTGCTCCCTCCAGGGTGGAGGGTGGCCAGCGTGGCCAGGAGCTCCCATATGTGGGAGTTTCCAGGCTGGAAACTTGCTTTGGCTGGTAGGGCTCTGCAGGGGAGTTGTAGAGAGGCTTTTCCTGGGCAGGAAGGGGGTGGCAGGCTGGGTTCTTATGGCAGCTGCTCTGCAGAAGGAAATCCTGTTTGTTCTGCGGCCTCAGATAAGGAGGGTGGCGAATGTTGCCCTCGCCCCCTGTGCACACAGCTGGTTTGCCAGGGAAAGCTGCTGCCATGGGATGCTGGCACCCAGAGAGCAGGGCAGGCCTCCAGGAGCCACGAAATGAGGCTAAAGGCATTGCTTCCAGGTGGGAACACACATGGCCAGAGAGGGGAAGAAGGTCACCCTGTGTGTGTTCATGGAAGCAAGTGCCCAGGGAGCACTCCTGGGCTCAGGGCTGCTGTCCCTGGCTTTGCAGGCGTTTGTTATGCGACTCCACATGTACCCAGCAGCGCTGCCTGTCCTGGCTGTGGCTCCCCAGCTCAGGCTGTGGCTCATGTGCCAGCCCGCCCTGCTGCCCACTGTTCCCAGTACGTGCCACAGGCTGTGGGTGGTGCTCCTGAGCCCCTGCATTCCCAGCCTGTTCCCCAGTGCTGCATTTGGGCCCCGTCAAGGAACTTGAAACCATTATCTTTAGGGGAGAATAACAAATACTTCAACCAGATCTGCCAAAAACATCATCTAAAAGGAGCCAAGCCTACCACAGTGCATTAGAGCTCAGGGAGCAACTTGATGATTGACTCCTGGCCCTGATCCAGCTGCCTGGGTAGTGCAGCCGAATGAGCTGGAATGAGCCCCTTGGCCTTGGAAAGCAGAGGCAGCTCTTGTCTAATTGTTTTGCCGAGCAGCTCAGCTGCTCTTAGAAAAACAAAGGGTCCTTAACTCCGTGAGTGCAGTGCACTGGAATTTCTGCAATGCACAAACCCGGGGGCTGGGTAAAAAATGTTTCTGTTGCCTCTCAAAGCTCCGTGAGTACAGATGAGGGACTGTGAAAGCTTAGGCTGGAGCTCCAAATCCATGTGGATGCCACTGAGATCATTCACTGCCACCCCGGGACAAAGCTCACAACAAAGCCCTTTGAAATGCCAGTGAAAGTGCCCAAATTCCCCTCCTGAGGGCCTGCCTGAGCAGTGTCACTCCAGGGCAATGCAGAGACCCGCTCCGCAGCCCAGGAGCTTGGCAGCTTTGGAACCAGTTACCAGCTCTGGTCTCTCCCAGCTGGGATCCGTTCTCCATCCCCAGCTCCTGCTGTGGTGGGAGCGTGTAGCCAGGAGAGGACCCTGCCAGATCCTCCTTAGATGGCAGGAGATGTTTCCCTCTCCTCTCCTTGTCCCAGCAGAGGCACATGGGGTTCTCCCGGCCATATTTAGTCATGGAAGGGCTGCCTCTGCCCCTGCTCAGTTTGTGCTGCTCCGAGGGGATAGCTCTGCTCTGTTTGCATTCCTGTGATACTGGGAACAGCCAAGAAACTGCTCTGCTGGCCAAGAAGCTGCTGGAAGCCTCGACATTTAAGGCGTGGAAAGCAAGATGGGGGAAGCTGTGTGGCAGCTGCAGCCGGATCTGTTTGGGGCTGGCTGCCAGCACTGCAGGCTCTGCCCTGGGAGCTGGGATCCTGCACGGGGCACGTGAACACTGCAGATCACCTGGAGTTTGGGTGCTGGTGGCCTCCTGCTCCTGCTGGCTGGACAGAGTGTCCCAGGAAGAGCTGGGAAGGGACGTGGCAGCTGTGAGCAGAGCTGGGACAGGGCAGAGTGACTTCTTAGATAATAACAGAGCAAGGCGGGGTGGTTTTAAATGGAAAGAGGAGCAATCTAGATTAGATATAAGGGAGAAAGTTAGATTAGATACAAGGAAGTAATTATTTGCTCAGAGGGTGGTGGGGCATTGCTTCCTAGAGAAGCTGTGGCTGCTCCATCCTTGGAAGTGTTCAAGATAAGGTTGGACGGGGCTTGGAGTAACCTGGGACAGTGGAAGGTGTCCATGGCAGAGGGTTGGAATTGGATAATCTGAATTGAAGGTCCCTTCCAACCCAAACCAGTCTGTGATTCTGTGGAAACCTAAAAATCAGCAGACAGCCTGAGGCCAGCACCAAGCTCAAGCTGTGGATGGGCTCAGCAGGGCCCCTGAGCCTGGCTGCCGTCTCCTCCTGTCCCATCTTACATCCCATATTGACCCCCAGGGCTCAAACACCCAGCTGAGTTAGCATTCCTCACCTGAGACCCCTCCTATGCACACCCCCAAACCAAGGCTGAGGTGTCACTTGAGCCTTCTGAGCTCTGGAGAGGGGACTGTGCCTAATGTGTGAAGCCCTTGCAGTGCCTCGGGTGTGGTGATGGCCACAGGGCTGCTCTTGGTCCATCCAAACACCAGGAAAACCACATTTGCTCACATTTCTTTGCCCCGAGTGCTTCCTGCTGTGGATTTGCAGCGGACAAGGCGTGGGGCCAGGACATCCATCCCCGGGCTTGGGAATCCTGCAGTAGGGAAAATTCACCCTCACGGTTTAAGTGCAGCTGCAGGAGAGCAGCACCCAGAGGGTTAACAGAGCTTTCCTTCTCTTGGTATCACCCTCTTGGCTTTGGTGGTTGCTTCCTTTTAAAGCCAGACACTGCTCTTGTTGTGATCCTTATCTGCCCTGGTTTGCATGTGCTCCCTGCAGCTGGATCCTGGCGAGGGTTTCCCTGCTCCTTGAAAGCCGAGCTGAGCTGTCCCTGTGAGGGCTTGTTTTCCACAGCTCATTAGTGAGCTCTGGCAGAGCAGGCTGATGCCACACCCTGCCCTCTGTTCCAGTGGTCTGTAAGAAGAATTTGGACAGCACCACCGTGGCCGTGCATGGCGAGGAGATCTACTGCAAGTCCTGCTACGGGAAGAAGTACGGTCCCAAGGGCTACGGCTACGGGCAGGGAGCAGGGACCCTGAGCACTGACAAGGGCGAGTCCCTGGGAATCAAATATGAAGAGTGAGTCTGGGTCTTGTTTTCGACATCAGATCAGTGGGCACCTTCTCCCCACCCCTGTCCTGTGGTGCTCGGCTGTGCAGCCTGTGCTGAGCTCCCAGCACTGTCTGTGGGCTGCCCGGCCCCTCTGCCCCTCCAGGGAATCCCACTGAACCCTGTTTGGTGGGTGGGATGGGATGGGACATGTCCCCATTGTCTCAGCACGCTGCCCACCCCCTCCCAGCACACAGCCCTCAGGCTGAACTTTCCGTGGGGCTCAACACATTGTTCCTAAAGTTCCCTCCTAAACTGGGCTGGGGTTTGGGATCCCGTAGTTCTTCCCTGCTCCATCTTGCCTGTGCACCCCTGATCATGAGCTCCCTGCCATCTACAGGGGCCAGCCCCACCGACCCCCCAACCCCAACGCAGCCAGGATGGCCCAGAAGGTGGGAGGAGCTGATGGGTGCCCCCGCTGTGGCCAGGCCGTGTACGCGGCCGAGAAGGTCATCGGAGCTGGGAAGGTAAGAGGGGATGGCGGGGACAGGGCACAGGGTGCTGCATGGCAGGGACACCTTCGGAGAGGGTCTGGGCCTGCCCCTCAGGCTGGGCTGCCAGAGCCTCAGCCAGGGCTGGGCTTGGGTCCAATGGCCACGCTCACCTGGAAGCCTGGCACCGAAAGGAGATTCTGGCATGTCTGGAAGCCAGGTTGTCCAGGCTGCAGTGCTGTCACAGACTTATAGATGGGGGAGAAATACATTTTATGTTAAATATTCGCAGCAGAGGCCACAGTGGACGTCCTGCTGTGGATGTGCTGGGAGGGTGAGCAGTGACATGTGCCATGGCCAGTGTCACTGTTAACTGAAAAGTGCATCCTCCTCCCCTCAGTGCCACAGGCCGGGATGCTGCAGCCGGGATTTGGGGCAGGCAATGAATTCCAGTTGTCAGCACTGCCCACAGGCCGGGCGGGTGTTGGAGCTGTGGGCATGGGTTTGGTGAATGTTCCGGGGGCTGTTCTGGTGGTGGCTGGGTCAGCTCAGGGTTTGGTGTGAAGGTCACTCTAACAGCCCTGGCACATCCATTCACCTTCTTTGCACCCCGAGCTGTGACCTGCTCCCAGCCCAGCTCCTCTGCAAGGCCTGGGGACACCTTCTGCCCTGCCAGCCCTGGGACCCCGGGTGAGGCCCGTGCCTGGAGCTGCCTTCCCTGCGAGGTCAGGCACCTGCAGAGCTTGTCAGGGACACCAGGCCAGGCTGCTTGGCTTTGTGCCATGGGGACGGGGTGGCCCTGCTGGGACAGCCTCACCTGACTGGTGGTGAGGGGTCACTCCCTGACCTGGCTGGGCTCTGTCCTCCTGGGCCTTTGTGCTTGTCCTGCATCCCCAGAGTGAGGAGAGGAGTCAACAGAAAGGGCTTCTCAGCATCATCACCCCCCTGCCGGCTTGTGATGGACACGTCGAGGGTCAGCCCAGGGTCAGAAGCTGAATTTACCCTTAAAACCATGATCTGGGCTTCCTGGTTGGCTTCTGGCCCCAGTGTTTACAAGGAACCAAAGCTGGGGAAGCAATTACATTAAAGTAGACCCAGAGAGGATTCCAGAGCGTGTATTTCATGTGCTAATGTTTGCTGGATGACTCCATCCAATACCTCCTCCTCCAGCCCTCGAATTTCACATTTTCTTCCAAAAAAGGTTTCATGTTTTCCCAAGTGTTTACTTAAATTCCTCTGTGAGCAGCTCTGGCTACTCAAGGTCTCCCTGAAGGCTGTGAGCTCATTTATCTCCAGGGGACTGCTGGAACCGTGGGGGGTTATTTTTAAACACTGGCTGGTTTTGGCATTCTTCCTCTCTGTTCGCTGCCTTCCTTGGAGCTGTGGTTGTGTGGGGCAGTTGTCCCATCCCTGCTGCCACCCCAGCCCAACATCCAGCAGCCGTGGGGCTCAGCTGGACAATGGAGGGGATCTACTTTGCTGGTTAGGAGAGGACAGACCCCAGAGAGGGGGGGATTGCTCCTTACAAATTATTGTAGAAATTACTACACAAATGACTTCTGTGAGTGCGGGCAAAAGGTCTCCAAGACCGGATCAGCACAGGAGCAGTGACCACACCTGGTGTTTCCTCTCTGTATCTTCCCTGTGGGGCTGGGAGGTCAGTACTTTCCAGGGAAAAGCTTTTATCCCGTTCAGAGCTCTTTGCCAGCCCCTTTGAATCAGAAACAGAGCAGGGAGCCTGGCTGGTACCAGAGCCTGGCTGCCCTGTCCCTGGGGTGTGACCAGGCTCTGCTCCTGTCCCGCAGTCCTGGCACAAGTCCTGCTTCCGCTGTGCCAAGTGTGGCAAGAGCCTGGAGTCCACCACCCTGGCAGACAAAGATGGGGAGATCTACTGCAAAGGTGAGCTCCACCTTCCCTGCTGGCTTGTCCTGGGCTCTGAGGGGAGGGGGTGAAGGCCCCTGTGCAGGGACCCGGGGTGGGATGGAGGCTGGGGAAGGGGTGGCCCAGCAGCTGCATTCAGGGACTGGCTGTGCCAGCCACGGAGCTGGGGAATTTCCTGCTGAGCCAGGGCCTCCCTGTTTGCCCAACGAATCTGGCAAACCTTGTTCTGTCCTGTGCAGGCAGGGTGTGCCCCTTGGGGAGGACCCGCTCCTGTGCCAGCCTCACCTGTGTCTCCCTTCCGTCCTTTGCAGGTTGTTACGCCAAGAACTTCGGTCCCAAGGGCTTTGGCTTCGGGCAGGGCGCCGGGGCACTGATCCACTCGCAGTGAGCTCCAGGGCTGGGCCCTGCGCTCGCCCGGGGCTCGTCCTGTGCTGCCCGCCCGCCCCACACCCCAGTGAGTGCCCCACTGCCACCCCCAGCCACCGCTGCTTCGCAGCACCAGCCCCTCCCGCCCTGCCCCAGCGCTCCCCGGAGCCGGAGGGGTCCCAGCACTGTCCCCGTGGGGTCCTGCTGGGGCAGGTGGCACGGGGGGGTCACTCCCTCGCACTGCAGCGAGGCCCCAGTGCCCAAGTCCTGCTCCGCGTTGCCCGTCCCGCCGGCCGCGTGCTCAGCCGTGACACCGAGCAAGCAATAAAACATCAGAGACATCAAAGCTCACCCAGGCCTGGCCCTGCCAGTTACTCGCTGTCTGGGGCTGAGGACGGGCCCTGGGTGCCCGGAGCTGGAGAGGTGTCAGGAGGTGACGGGAGGTGATGGGAGGTGATGGGAGGTGTTTGCAGTCCTGTAATTACAGCGCAATGCAGGAATGTGTGGTGCGGTTTGACACGGCCCAGCTGTGGCCAGCTGAGCTCTGCTGCTCGGCTGGGATGGGCTCCCCCTCTGCTCCCACCAAGAATCGGCATGGAATGGTTTGGATTGGAGGAGACCTTAAAGCTCATCTTGTTCCACCTTCCACTAGCCCAGGTTGCTCCAAGCCCTGTCCTTGAACACTTCCAGGGATGGGGATGGCTATTCCAAAAGCAGAGGTTGGTGCTGGGAGGCCCAGGACAGCCCTTCTGGGGTGTGTTGGTAGCACCACACATGTGCTCACCCTGTCAAAACCCCTATCAGTTGCTTTCAGGTGGCACCTCTCCAAGCAGGCATGCCCAGCAGTGCCAAGTAATTAACAGCTTTTCACCTACTCCCTGCTTTTTTAGCAGCTTGTGGATCATTAAGCCTCCAGTTTGGCAGCTGCCCAGGTTTAATTGGTTTCCATCTAAACTCTTCACTCCCTTTCTGTGATTCTCCTGTTGGACCAGTGGGACAGACTCGAATCAGCCTCGCTGCAGCTCAGAGTTACGGACTCTACAGGGAATTGAGTTCTGGGGTTTTTAAGGTTATAAACATTGTGGTTGAGCAAATGAGGTGGGGAGTGTTCTAAGAAGCACAACAGAGGCAGAAATCCCTTTTTAGGGCAGGACTTGGGCTCCTTTATCAACTTCAGCGCTTTCTCCTGTTCATCACATCCTTGGATTTACATGGTGTTTTTGAGGCTGAGATGGGGAATAAAGTCTTTACCATCTGCAAAAACTTCCCCCCTCTAGATTCTAGCAGGTCCCACTGCTCTGGGCTGTGCAGTGGCTGTGGTGAGGGGTCTCGTGGCACTTGGTGTGTGCGGCAGACAGCCCAGGCTTGAGTAGGGTTGGGAGCTGCAGCACAGGGGGCTCAGGTACCACCCTGGTGTGGAGACCCAAACCTGCCTCCCTTGCTTGGCAGAGGCC
>VZRS01017803.1:0-15331 GCA_013398055.1 Ifrita kowaldi
GACACCGCCGCCCAGCCTGCCGCAGGACTCGGCGGCGGCCCGCAAGGATTCGGCGTCCAGCACGCCCGACACGGACCCGGCCAAGTCCAGGCTGTCTTCCAACTTGTGACCTCCGCGCCAGGCACGGGGACACGCGCACCAGAGGGGCGGCGGCGGGGAGCCCCATCTCACCTCGTGTCCACCCTGCGCCGCCGGGTGAGGGCCACGGCCGCACCACTGGCTGCCACCCCCAGCCACGGCGCCAGCCCCGCTCCCCGGTCCCTCCTGCCACCCGCTGCAGAGCGGAGCAGCTGCGAGGGTGGGCCTGGGGCTGCTGTGCCCACCCCCCCCGCCACCACGGGGTCACTGGGCTGAGCCCCTGGGTGTGTCATCTCCGACCAAAGTCTGACCCTGTTGCCCACACCCCCGCGGCGAAGCCCCGCTGCCCCCTGGCCTCCCCGGCTGCCCATAGAAGCCACAGCTGCATCCTCGCCATGACCAACTCTGTGTATGATATCTATGACCTGAACACATCCCTGTGTGTGACCCGCAGGACACCTCCCCGGGGCTGTCGGCGCAGCCCCGGCGCCGCGCGTGTCCCTGCGCCCCTCCCACAGACCCAAGGCGAGGGGTGACGGTCCAGGACTGGAGGTAAGTTGGGAGGGGTCTGAGGGATGGTCGCCCCGAGGCTTGTAAGCACCCACGAACACACTATCCCCCACTCCGGGGCTGGGGGTGAGCACGGCCCCATGTCCCCGTAGGCAGCGCTAGGACGGAGGCAGGCGCTGGAGCCCGAGCCCTGGGGCTGGGGAAGGCACCCACCGAGTGTACCAGGTGCCTGTGTGTGTGTTGTGTGTGCGTGCGTGTGTGGGTGCGTGTGCAGGTGTGTGTGTGTGTGTGTGTGCACGTGTGCCACGCTGCCTCGCACTCTGGAGCCTTCCACATTGAATGTACCGTGAGCGCGGGGCCCGCGCCAGCCCCGGCACCCTGCGGCCGAGCAGCCGGAGGGACAGGGCCCCACTCCAAGCGTCCACCTTCCCATTCAGCCCATCCTGTGCAATAAACGTCAGCAGCTGACAGAGCTACGCACGACTCCGGCTCTGCTTCTTCGCCACCGTCCCTCCCCGCCGCGCCTCCCGCTCCTCGTGCCCGGCCCCGGGAGCCGGAACACTGGGCATGGCCCCAGCTTGAGCTGCGGGATGCAGCTTTGTCCTTTGAAGAGCTGCCTTCCTTGCCAGGAAAGCCACAAGGTGAAAAGCCTCTGCCAGCAGCTTTCCCCTCGCTCCAGCAGCGGCCAGGAAGAAGCCGGGTGCAGGCTGACTGTGAGCCTGTGGTTATAGGGCACAGCCGAGAACTGGGCCAGACACAGCTCCAGTTGCGAGGTGCCAACCATCTCCAGCACCAGCCCTGTGGAGAGGAGGGCTGGGAAGCCACAGTCCAGTGAGAACGGGAGGCTCCTGGCTGGAAAAGCTGCAGTTGGCCCCTGTGAGAGTCCAGTTCCCGCTGTGGCTGCACTGGCACAATTCCATGTTTCTGGTACAAAAGCATTTTCAGAACGTGCCACCCCTGTGAGCACTCAGTCAGCAGAACAGGGCAAGGCTGGAAGGCAGCAGTCCCACCTCCCCGTGCCCCTGGCTAGGCGAGGCAAGAGCCCAGGCACCCCACAGGCTTCGGGCAAAGACTTCAAGGAGGACACAAGTCCCATCTCGTATTTCAAAAAACATTTTATTTACAGTATTATCCATGTTGACCCCCAAGTTCGTGGTTTTTCCTGCCTCAGCCCCAGTGAGCTGGAGCAGGGCACAGAGCAGCACCTGCCCTGTGGCTGAGAGCAGGGCCAGGGCTCCTGCTGTGTCCAGGTCAGTTGCCTGCCCCACCACATCCAAGCCCTGCTAGTGGAGAGGGAAGGAGAGGGAAAGCACCCCAGGACAGGCAACAGCCAGGCAAAGGATAGTGCTCACAGCACTGGGGTGAGGGCTGAGGGGAGCCACCCTGTCTACTGTCATACCCCTTCACCCCCAGCCCAGAGCTGCAGCCCTCCCTGGGGCTTGGTGCCCTCTCCCCATGCTGGACAGACAGTGACAGCAAAGAGTGCAGAGCTCCTGTCCCCCTCCGGCTGCTCCAGCAGAGTCTCAGTTTGCCCGAGCACCTCAGAGTGGGGCAGGGCTCTCGCTGGGCTGGAAGCTGCCTCCTTCCCCATGAGATGTGGGACAGAAGAGCATTGTGGGCCAGTGCCCACCACAGCTGGAGGTCCAGAGGTATCCCAGGGCCCTGTGGGCTGCCAGGGCTCAGCTGAAGAAATAGGTGGAATCCATCACCTGCTTCAGGTTGAATTCACCTGAGGGGAGTGAAGGAGAGGTCAGAGGAGAGCAGGGTGGGGATGGACAAGGGGGAGAGAAGTGGCTTCAGGGTACGAAGGATCCCTGCCCCTGGACTGTTGCTGCCCATGGAGCACTGGGCCACTCCACACAGAGGTCAGGCAGAGCCAGATGGCCTGGCAGACACAGGGCTGAGGGATTAGAAGGAGTTAAACTAATTGCCTTAATCCCATTGCATGTATATCATCTAGATCCTGGCAATTACCATGCTGAGTCCCTCATTCCCATCTCCAAGCAAATGCTCATGGTTGGAAACAGATGGGAGCGGAAGAAGAGCAGGATGGGAAGAGCTGGGTCAGCCTGGGGGAAATCCCAGGGACTCAGTGAGCATGGCAGGGACCACTCACAGGGATGCTACAGGGAAATGTGGACATGCTGGACTGCTCTGCCCCATGGCTCTGCAGCCCAGCACAGGAGGGGAAACCTGATCCTAGGAGACAGCTCTGGCTTTGTGTCTTTGGGGGCCACTCCATCTCATTCCCCTTGTCTCCAAAATGCTCCTGAGCTCTGCACGTTCCTGTCCCACGCTCCTACCTGTCCTGGGGACATTCGACAGCTGCTCCATCAGTCTCTTCTGCCAATGGGCGATGGGCTCTGTGCTGGAGCTGGATGAACTAGAAGGAAGCAAATGAACACAGGTTATTTGGAACGAGGCACACCCTCCTCTGCTCCCCAGAGCAGCCCCCGACAACAGGATTCAGCTCTTCCAAAACAGACCACGCACCCCAGAGTGAGAGCAGGAGCCCAGCCCCAGCCCCAGCAACCCAGGGCAGGCCCTAAGGTTGCCAAACCCTCCTCGGTTCAGCAGCAAGGGTGTGCAGAGCCCTTGGTTTTTAAGCAGCTGTTGAAGGTGATTTGGGTGTCAGACAAGAAGGAAGGACAGCTTCCCCCAAGAGCAATCCCCAGGCAGGTGACACAACCTGTGAGCACCTGGACACGACCTCTGGGAGGTGGAGGGGGAAAACCAACAGGTCAGGAATACCTGCAATATTTCTCCAACATGAACTCAGACAGATCCTGCAGAATCTTCTCGCTGTGCAGAGCCACGAACTGCTGCCGACAGACCTGACCCAGGGAGACAACAGTGAGCTGCAGCTTAGCAGGCGTTTTCCCTCCTTCCTCCAGTGACAGGTCAGAGGTGAGGGGCAGGGGAAGCAGCAGGAGTGGGAAGGGGGGGCTGCCAGACAAAGGTGAAGGGAATCAGCCGGGAAGGTGTGAAGCAGAGGTCAACCCTCATTAGCACAAGGAGGATCCAGGGCAGGGGCACCAGCTCTGCCAGGGCTGTGTTTAGTGCCTATTTCCACAGATTCTCCGCCACACGCTCCCTGCAGAGTGGGAGGAGATGGAGCACCAGGAAATCAGCTGCGACTGCCAGCAAACATCCCAGGTTCACCTCACCCGGGTGAATCAATCAGCCTATGGAGCAAAGCCCAGGGGAGGCGAGGCCTGGCATGGGCCCAGAGCACAGATCAGCAAGATCTTGCTCACAAGGGAGCCAGGAGGACACTTTTACCTGGTTCATGACATCCACGGTGAGCGCGTGAGTCCAGTAGCAATCGTGGACTGAGACGAAGGTCAGGCCCTTCCTAGGAGGAGGCAAAGGTGCCATGAAGCAGTGCTGAGACCCTCTCTGAGCGATGGACCCACCCCATGCAGAACCTCTGGCTGGGACAGGAGCAGGGACCACACAAGGAGGGGGACTCCCTGCACGGCAGGTCTTCAGAGGGAGGTGGCCAGTGCCAGGATCTCCCTGTCCCTGCCCTGCAGCCTCCTCTTCCTTCTCTGCCAGGAACCCCAAATGCCCACCCACCAGGGACTCCTCGCTCCCATGTGATGCCTTGCCCTGGCAACATTCTCCTAGAACAGTCCAAAGCCGGGGAAGAGCCAGGTGAGAGCCCAGCTGCCCACTCCCTACCTGAGGCAGTGCAGTGCTGTGAGCATCATGTGTGTGGAGTCCAGGGAGTGGATGAAGTTGGGGGGAAAGGCGTTCTTCTGCTTCACAGTGTCAGGTTTCCTGCAGGACAAAGCAGGGCACAGAGGAGCTGGGGCACTTCAGGGCCAAAGAAGACAGCACTGGCACGGAGGCAGTGCCACTCCAGCCTGGGAGTGAGGGGCCTGCCTTGGAGGGCCCCAAGGCCCTGCTGCTCTGTCCAGCTTTCTGCAGCTCAGGGGGACAACGGGAGCTCTGGAATTCCTTGACAGCTTCCCTGATGGGAAGGCCCTGTCCCTGGAGCACAGGCTGGGGTCAGCAGGGGTGCAGTGCAGGCCATGGTTTTGTACTTACTGGCTGCTGTTGGAGTTTTTCACACTCAAGCGCTGCATGCCACAATTCAGCTGCGGGGAGAGAGGGGAGCAGCTGTCACCCTGCACTGCCCGGCAGCACGGGGGGCTGGGCACTGCCCTGCTCTCCTGGAGAAAGGCCTGTGCCTTTCCAGGGTGTCCCAGCACCACGGCAGCTGCCACTGCCCAGCGACACCTTGCCCAGCTCCTCTCCTGAGGGTGCTGGCAGGCATCTGAACCCCTTCGCCCTCGCAGGGTGAATTGGCCTGAGAAGGGCTGCTGGAGCCGGGCTGGGGGGCCGTGAGTCAGCGCAGCAGCACGTGGGAGGCGACAGCAGCGAGACTGAGTCACACGAGCCCCGAGGAGGCTCTCAGAGCGGGGAACGGCCCGTGCCCCAGCTGCCTGAGTGGGACGGAGCCGCAGAGCTTCCTCACCAGCCCACCCACACACTCCAGGCTCTGCAGGGAGCCATGAGGCTGGAGGATGTGCCTGTGTGCACAGGGATCCTACCTGCTCTGCAGGCTCACCCACCGGTGATGCCAACCTGCTGGGCTCTAGCCCAGCTATCTTTTCCCTGCTCCCACAGTGGCACAGGGAGAGTGGGCCACGAGACCTCACACTGGATACTCACCACAGTGGACCTGGAGCGATAGTAGGGCTGTATGATGGGGAGCCCCAGCGGTGTGACCCACTCCACCGTCCGGCCCGACTGGGCGATGAGCTTGGCGCTCTCCGTCAGCCAGTTCTTCAGAAGGGGGGAGGAAGCAGCTGGAGTTAGTGTGGAGCTGGGAGACCCCATCCCCTCCCAGCACAGGCCACCCTCACTCCTGCCACAGGCTGTGACAGTCCAGCGCTTACTGGGGAGTTTGGCACAACCTCACACGTCTGGGCTGGGGCAGGAGGATCCCCTCTGGGCCAGGAGCCAGGAAAACCAACTCTCCCCATGGAGCACCCCCTTGTCTATGCATGAGTGGACCAGGGAAGAAAAACATGTGGAGGTAAGGAGCAACAGGCTCCTTACCTGGATATCTCGAGTCGCTGAGAACATCTCCTTGATGCCGTTGAACACCTGTTTCACCAGGTAATGAGACGCTTCCCACAAGTACTCCTGGCACAGACCAGAGGCAGAGCGATGGGTCAGGCAAAGGGACAGCCAAAGACATAGAGGAAAGTGACAGGATCCAGGGAGGGGGACACACAGGAATGCTACCTCGGGGAACTCATCGATCTCCTTGAGGCGTTTCTCTATCTGCAGGCGGCCGCCGTAGCGGGTGACCCCGTACACCACCGTCATCACCGTCTGCTTCACCACCTTGCGGCTGATGAAGCCCTGCAGCACCTGGGCGATCTTCACCCCCCGCTCAGCATCCTTCTTCCGAAACTCCTCCACCTGAGGAGAGTGCTCCCGAGTCAGTCCCAGCATGAGCCACGCTGGCTCGAGCACCTCTGTGGCTGGTGGCCTGTGGGACTGTTCCAGCCATGCACTGCCTGGCCTGAGCTCCCATCAGAATCTCTGCAGCCCATTTTCACCACCCTGGATAACAGAAGGCATCTGCTGAAGGGATCCAGCACAGATAACCGTGCCTGCAGAGCCTTCCCTGCTGCCTTGGCACTGTCCCTTGGCAGTTCAGTGGTGCCAGCTGGGACAAGGACATAGCTTGACTGTGGCTCAGAACTTGGGTTCTCCTGCCTCTGCCCCCCAGTGATAACTGAGCAAGCTCTGCACTCCCATGAATGCTCTCTGGGGTGGTGCTGCCTGGAGAAAACCTGCTGAGACCCAGACCAGACAGCCAGGGTCCAATGGCAGCTGAGTGGATCTGCCAGGCTCAGCATTCTCCCAGTGGCAAATTTCATATCATGTCTTGCCAAAAAAACCAAAGACTTGGTAGCAGGAACAAGACTGAATCTCTCCCCCCTCCCCTCCTACTCAGCTCAAGGAAGAAAAATCTCATAACCCATGGGCCAGCCAGCTGTGACCAAGGGAGGAGGAACACACTCTGCTCTCTTCCACCTCTCCAGCCTAGTTCTCCCAGGCTTCAGGAGAAGTGAGGACAGCAGAAATCCCAGGGGATTTCTCACAGCCACCTCTGTGAGGACCGACCTCCAGTCAGATCCCACTCGGGGACAGAGAGTCCCTGTCTCTGACCAGCTCATGCCTCCCCAGCCATCTGCACACTCATCACCACCTTTCTCCTTGGGAGTGGGAGTCACCCTGTGCACACCAAGAGGAGGAGGCAGGTCCAAAAGGACCCCGTGTGTCCCCAGTGTGACTCACCTGCTGGGCCACTGCACTGTAGACATCCTGAGGGAGCCCACAGGGCACCAGGTTGACAGAGGCAGCACCACTGAGGTCCCGGCCAAGCGCTGCATAGTGCTGCAGCCCATTGCAGGAGCCATCCTGCAGGAAGAGCATGGGGGAAACAAGGAATTAGTGTGTGGACGGAGCCCTGCTCATCTGCCCCCTCCCCATGCACACGTACCCTGGGCTCAGGTGGTCATTATTCCCCCCCCCCCCTTTTCAGAGCAGTGACCATCTCCCAGCAGTGACCATTTTCCTTCTGGCCAGGTTTCCTGCCTGCGTCCATCCCTAACTACTGTGACCTCTGAGGTTTAAAATCAGAAACCTCACATCACCACCTCTGCGGGTTCCCAAAGACATCAGAGCTCTTTGCAAACACTGAAAACCAGAAAAATCGGGAAAGCATTGAATATGTCTGGGATGCTAAAAGCAGCCCAAAGAGCCAGCAGTCAAAACAACCTCAGCAGTGGGATCAGAGGCAGGAAAAGACAGGCCAAGCCAAAGATCCCTCAGGAAGCCCCAGCTGGCTCTGCAGCTCCAGCCAGCTGCGCTGCCAGTGGATGAAAACATCCCTCTGACAGAAACCAGCTCCCACCCAGACTTCCCAAAGCTGCATCAGAGGCACAGTGAGCACCCTCCTGGAACCAAGAGCAGCTTGGGTGAGACAGGCAGGACCTGAATGACGGTGCATGAAGACCCTGGTGCTCCCCAGACTGCACTGGCAGCAATGTTTGCCCCAGATGTGCTGCCTTTCCTAGCCCCCTGTGCTCAGGCTCTCCCTGCTCACAGGGAGCCACAGACACCCCAGGACTGTCAGGTCCCTCAGACAGGGCCCCCTTTCTCCTGCACCCTCTCCCCAATCCCTGCAGTGCGGAAAGGCAGCGCCAGGACCTGACGGCTCCGTTAATTGAGCGCTGATGACTCAGGCAGAACAAGACTCGGGTACCCTCCAGAAGAAGTCCTTGCTGGTATTTCATTAGCTGCACCCTCCACACACCCCCAGCTGCTCTCTTGATCTTTTGTTGTCATCAAAATATCAGTCCTGACTGTCTCATGCATATTCCAGACCATTGCTACTGGCAGAACCACTGCTGCCCTCCCCACTCAGTCACAGCCACTCCATCTCATAAGAGAAAGGAGACCCCTCACCCATGGCCACTATCAGCCACGTCCCCATATAGTCAGGGAGGACAGGTGCCTTCAGGGAGCTGAGCAGCACCTGAGCAGGGACAGGGCACAAGGTGACAGGCCACTGAACATGGGGGAAAACCACCTCTGTCCCCGTGCCCCTCCTCAGAGTTCCAGACCTCCCATATTGGCTCCTGCAGAGCTGCTTGGCTTCAGCCTTGGAGCAGGAGTGGAGCAAAGGCCCCCCAAAGCCCAGCTCTGAGCACTCCAGACAGCCAGGTGTTGCCATGCTGGGCCGACTTCCAGTCCTGATCCTGTGGCTGCAGAAGGTGAGACTGGCCCGGCTCTCACCCTGCACCAGCTGCCAGCGATCTCCCAGCTGGGCTCTGCTTGAGCCAAGGGAAGCGAGGCAGCCCTTGGCTGTCCTGGCTCATGGATGGCTGCAGGCAGCAGCAAATCACCGGAGTTCTCATGCCAAGATGCTCAACACTGCATTCCTGCATTCCCATTCCTAAGAAAACCCAGCCACGTGAAGCAGAGACTGCTGGAGACCTGGATGCTCCTTTCCTGCCCTGCTGAGCCTCACACAGGCTGTGTGGATCTGCCGGGCTCCCACCTGGTGAACCGGGAAGTGAGAGACGTAGGCTGCAGGATCAGGGGACCTCGAGGCTTTGGCGATTTCCATACAGCACGCCAAGGCTTGCCAGGGCTCATCGGTGTCCATCCACCACTTCCTGCCCTGGGAATGAGAAAGCACAGGCTGATAGGAGCAGGCAGTGCTCTTGTGCCCCTCAAATCACAGGCAGGAACCCCCGAGCTCCTGGGACATGCTGGGCACGGCACCTCCTCCCACCATGCCTCCACTTCCCTAGTATTTCACCATATTTTCAGACAAGAATGTATTATTTAGGAATCTCTGCATTGCTTTGTTCCCTCTTTACCTCTCAAGAGCGTATTTTTCAAAATGCTTTTGTTTCCAAATCTATTGTGATTTCCATTTTATTTCACTTCCTAGAAGCTCCCACGTACCGTGAGCGGGTGGTCAGCCGAGTCCAGGATGTCCTCCATGATTTCATTGGCATACTCCAGCCGCTCCTGCAAGGCGTTCTTCTTCTTCAGCCCCGTCAGGTTGATGAGGTGGATCTTCAGCCAGTCAAGTCCCCTGGGCCCCAGCGGCCTCCCCTCTGCGAACAGCAGGATGGCCCGGGTGACATCGTTCCCCAGGTGGTTGAAATAGGGCGGGCATGGGTAAGTCCTGCCACGGAAGTCCATGTTGTGAGGGAACCAGAACACCTTGTCCCTGACGTAGTTGGCGATGGAGAGCTTGTAGAGCGCGTCCATCCGCAGGCTGTGCATCTCTGCAGTCTTCTTCTTGCACAGGAACAGCTCGTGCTTGAGGGACTTGCTCCAGGTTGAGGAATGGCCAGGAGCCGTGGGAGGCTTGGGAGCCTCAGAAAGGGGCGGTGGGATGTCCAGCTTTTCGTCCCCTTTGTCGTTGAAGATGGAGATGATAATGTCCAGCACTGGCTGGTTGATCTTCCAGGCGCAGTTGCCCAGCTGGTTCAGGGCATCCAGCACGGGGTGGAGGTTCACGAGGGGACACTGGTCCAGGAGCAGCTGGTGGTGGATGGTCTCCTCCATGAAGCGCATCAGCTTGGTGTCGTTGAGGACAAAGGCGCCGAAATGGGGGGAGGTCCAGGGCAGTGGGGGGCACAGCATGGGCATGGCAGAGGAGTTGAAGGTCAGTGTGGTCTCTGCAGCGTTCGCCACAAGCTGGGAGAAGATGGGATGGGGCTTTATCAGCCCGACCTGGAGAGGAGAATTAGCAGGAGAGGATTAGGGCTAGAATGTGGAAGAACCTGCAGTCAGTCAGCCATTCCATAAGGATCATGCCAAGTAAGGAGAGCACCCACACAGAACCAAGGGCTCCTCAAAGCATCCCTCAGCAGGAATGGCAGCAAGGACAGAAAAGGGCCTTGCAAGGGTCTGATTTTGAGGAAGGGGTATCCTGCACAGCCCCAGAGCCCCCAGGATGAGGCTCACCTGCCAGGTGCTGTAGAAGGAGTAGACGTGGTAGAGGACAGGGATAGGCTTGGACTCCAGGCGACGATTGAGGATGTTCCTGGGCATCTTGACTGACTTCACCAGGAGCTCCAGCATGTGCATGCCCAGGCGCATGAGGAGCACGCACGGCCAGCTGCAGCTCTTCAAGTTAAGGGAGGGCCCGAAGCCTGCTTCTGCCACCAGCTTCTCCCAGTACTCCCGTGGCAAGTACTGTTTAGGCTGGGAGGCAGAAGGAGAGAATGGGGTCAGCTGGAGAGGCCAGCCATGCTGTTCCCAGGGGGTTTGCTGGATGGGATCTATCCGCCTGCGAAGTGGCTCTGAGAAGGACTCTCCTATCTTTGTGTCCCCATGAGGTCCTCCCTGACAGGAGTGTTCAGGGAAGGAGGGCTGGGGAGGCTGGGGTGAGCCCAACAGTGAGAATGGGAACAGTGGCACTGCAAAGTCCTTCCTCTAGCCACATGCCAGTGCTGACACCCTGGTCCCACAGCATCCTGCCCCTCCTGCCCAGACTGCAGACCTGTCTGCCCCCATGTGCACTCAGCTCTGGGAACAACCTGCTCACCTGGTCCTTGAAGTGCCCAGGGCAGTGGCCTTGGCCCCTTTCTCCCATCTTGTCCCCTCCTGCCCTGCAAAGCCCAGAGCTTTCCTGCATGGGACATGTGGCTCCAAGGGCTCCTACCTGGCTGTCCTTTGCCAGCAGCTGGATGTAGTTCTCATAGATCTCCTGCACCTTCTCCAGCTGGCAGCTGCGCAGCTTCCTCTGGATGATGTACCTGTCGTAGACCTTGGAGCCCAGCTCCCTGGCCAGGACTGCCAGGGACACACCTTGTGGAGATAGATCATTGAGGATCTGGGGAAGGGGAAGGCAAAGAGGGTCATAGGAAGGAGGAACAGAAACACAGCAGAGAGACAAAGCGGGGGTTAAAGCTGCTGTGCAGGGAGCACAGGAAGATGCTGATTTCCATGATGCTGAACAGATGGTGAGAAAGGAAACACAACCAGGACAGAGCAGGATTTCTCTGGCTGCTCTGCACAGGGAGCACACAGTCTGCACCTAATAACCTGGTAAAACTCTCAGGAAGCTCCAATCCTGCTGGCTCAAGTGGGACGTTGGTGCTCTGTGATAGCCCCATGGTTGATGGTCCAGCCCCACTCCTGTGAGGGCAGGGCAGGCTCTTACCTGCAGCATGATGTCCACATACTCCTCATCCGGCAGCAGGCACAGGTAGGGGTAGAGGACGCTGTACTTGGACTGCCTCTTGGGCCTGGCCATGCTGCGCTTGGAATTCTGCAGGGCCTGGAGGATGGCGTTGTGCCACTGGGAGCGGAGGGTGCCCAGCAGCTCACGCTGCATGGAAAAGGAAGGAAGGGAGCTGGTCAGCATAAGCTGCCCCCTCTTTAACTCATGGACCCCCAGCTCTCACTCACAGGTCCTGAGGGCTGCAATGGCCCCCCTGCCCCCAGAGCTTTACCGCTTTGATAGCCTGCGGGGTCAGGGGCTTGGCTGCCTCCACTGACTCGATGGTTATGGTGTTCTTCAGCTCCATCTCCAGCTGCTGCTGGAAGCGCTCCTGCAACTCCTTCACGGAGAAATCCAGCTTGGGGTACGACACCATTGTCTCCTGCAATGGGAGAGAGGCAGTCAGTGCCAAAAGTGGGAGGAAGAGAAGCCGTGCTCAATCTCCCAGCTTCCCTGCAAGAGGCTTGTGGTACAAGTCTGGGCCGAAAGCATCTTGCTGGGACCTCTGGGTCCAGAGCTCTCTGGCAGAGAGAGCCCAGAGGCTGCTCTGTTCCTGTGTTATGGCCAAGCGCCTCCCCAAGCACCCCCTCCAGTGCATGGAGGCCATCTCCAGCCCCCTGCAGCCCTCTGCTTTGCTATTCCTCTGTAAGGCTGTTGGTAACATCATTCATTTGATGATTTGTGTGGGATATTGAGCAGAGATCAGGCTAAAAGGTTCTTCCCCTTTAGCCCTCCCCTGGGCAGTACCTGACAACACCTGTGAACACCACCTGGCCAGCTTCAACACCTCCCTGAGCGCTGTGGCTTACTCTGGAATAGAAGTCCTGGAGCAGAGAAGACTTGCAGATCTGGGGGCTGGGTGGAGGAGGCAGCTGGTAGTTGGGCTGGACAGTCCTAATGGCCCATAGCACCATCTCCTTCTCATCTGCCTCAAACAGGCACTTTTGGAAGAGCTCATCCACGTGGAAGCCATCGCTGTTCAGCTGCTGCAGGTATCTGAGGAGGGGCAGACAGGACAGGCTCAATCTTCCCCAAGGGCCTGAGCACGTTGTACAGAAGCTGCTGGAGCAGGAACTGCCTCAGCACAGCCTGTCCCACAAGGTCACCCGCCTCAGGTTACAGGGATCAGGTGTCCATCCCTCTGCCCGCACCGCTGCGGAGCTGCCTGGGCAGAGAGGCCGAGCTCCAGCCACTGCGGGACTGAGCTGCCCGCAGGCAGCCCCACAGCCTGTGCTGCACTGACACAGCTCCCACGCCATCCAAGACAGTCACTGCCAGCCCCCTCGAAGACAGCTGACTGAATTCCCTTGAAGGCATCTAGAACTTGTTAGCAGCCAAAGCACAGAGAGGCCAGTGATACATCCCTAAGGTTCAGCACTAGTGCTTCAGAAGCTTTCTCCATGCTCTGGAGAGAAGCTGGCTGTGCCTCCAGCCCCAGGCACTGCCCCTAGGCTCAGCCTGTGGGAACTTACAGGGCTCCTTCAGCTCCCTGCTTTGGCACGGACACTTTCCTGTCCATCATGCTCCATGACATCCACCTGAATCTCCTGACCATGCTCCTCTGAAGAGCCCTGCAGGAATCAGCTTTGTGACTGAGCCCGCCAAAAAGGGCAAACTCCACAGAAGTGCCATAAAAACAAACGGAGGAGCCAAGCCATTCCCAGCAGGCAGCAATGGAGAAGCCAGAGGAGCGAGATGCCTGTGATGGGTGTGAAACCAAGGAGTCCCTGACTGGAGAGGGGCTCTCCCAGCCCAGCTCTGGGGGAGCAGTGCCTGCTCTCACCTCCCACATCTCTTCTCCCTGCACAATCTCAGACAAACTCCCCAGCAGCTGAGGGTGGCAGGGAGGGTGCTATGGGAGCTCTGCCCACCCCAAAACCTGGCCATGAGAAGTGGGTCAGAGTATCCAGGTGGGCACACAGTAGGGGAAGCTCTTCCTGACCCCGACCCGCTGCATCTCCCAGTTCTCCAAGCACAGGATGTGGAGCTGCTGCTCCCAAAGCTCAGCAGCACCTGAGGCAGGCGTTACCTCAAGATGGCTTTGGGAGGCGACTGGTTCCGGCCCATGCACTCCAGGGCCACCGCGTAGGAGTCCAAGTTGGGCCGGAGGCCAGCGGGCTCCAGCAAGGAAAACAATCGGTCGATGCGATTCAAGCAGCCCTGCAGGTGAGAAGGGAAGGAGGCTGTGGACATTGACACCAGCGGCCCCAAAATCACAGCTCCACACCCCTCTGCTCCTGTTCAGATTTAGTCACGTCTACTCTGCCCTTTCCCCATTCCCTTCTTCCCCTCGAAGCCACCTCACACAGATCTGTGGCCTCGTGCCAGCTCCGTCCCCCTTGGCAGAAGCACTGCTTGAACACTTGCTGAAGGCAGGTGTGACAACCACAGGTAAAACCAGCTGGGGCCTCTTCCTCACGAGCCAGCCCCTCTCCCACCCGGAGCACCCCTGGCTCTGTACCTTCCTGGCCCAGCAGCGCATCACAATGTTGTAGGCACCAATGTCCAGCACCTTCCTCTTCACCGGAGAGCTGTGGCACAGCAGCAGGTGCCGCTCGGCCTCCTCCGGCTGCTGCAGGAACAGGAAGCACTCCAGGTTGGACTGGATGGTCTGCTGCAGGACCTGTTGGTTACTCTTGTCCCTCGGCATCCTCTGAGGTCTCTTCAGCTGGGCGCCTTCCTTCCCTTCCACTACCCTGGGCTTGCTGTGAGGGCCACTGGAGCTCTGGCTCCAGGCAGCGGCTGCTTTCGTCTTTGGCATCTTTGGGCTCTTCATGATTTTTGCTTTGGGTTTGCCTTTGGCCTCTGCCTTGACCTCTAGCTTGGCCTGGCCCTCCAGAGCCAGCTGGGAGGCAGCACTGGGCAATTCTTGCTCCACCTTCAGCCGTTGGATGTACATCTCCTTCTGCAACTTTTTGGCCCAGGTGCTGGACTGGGCCAGGCCATCATCCCGTGCCCTGGGAACGGGCTGCTTCTCTTTGGGGCCAGGGGCCACAGTCTCCTGGTACTTGTCATTGTCCAGTGGGGCCAGTTCCACTTTGTTTACCGTCACCTCTGGGATGTTACTGCCTTGGAGTTGCTTTGCTCGAGCTTTGAGCACTAGTGGGAAACAGAGAGAGGTGATGGGAGACAAGGCACAGCAGAAGGCTCTGTCCTGTCCTCACTCTGGAAGTACCAGGATCATGTTCAGAAAAAAGGGTTCACACAAGAACTTCATCCCTCCTTGGCCAGCCCTGCTCCCAGACAGAGATACCAACCGCTGTCTCTCTGAGATCTACCTGCAAGCTGGGGCCCACCCCAGCATCCCAGGAACCCAGCAATGTCACTGCCAGGGGAAAAGCAACAGCTCAGGCTGGTCTGATGCTGTCTGCTCACTGCAGCTCTCCCAGCACTCACCTTCCAGCAGCTCTGTCCTCTCACAAGTGCCATTTCTGTTCGCCTTCTCCTTGGTGCTGGCAGAGGAGTAGCTCCTGAAGATTCTCCATGGGATCCCTGTCATGGAAGAATGCAAAGATGTGGGGATCAGAGAAAGCTTCACACCCTCGAGCACTTCCTGACCCCCACTCTGCCCCATAGCCCCAGCTGGACACAGCGTGGACACAGCGTGGACAGAGCGAGCGAGGGATGCTTCTCAGCTCAGCTGCTCCAGCAGCAGCATAGGAGGGCAGGAGGGACAGGGACACGCCTCGCCCCTTGATCCAGAGGCTCAGAAGCAGCACGACCCCAGGGACAGCACAAACCCCAGCGCTGTGAACGGGGTGCCAGCACCGCAGCACCCCCAGAGCAGGCGGGCTCTATCCCACAGCTGGGACGGGACCCAGAGCCCCGCTATCAGTCCTTTGGAGAGTAACAACATCCCAGCACTTCCACAACCCCGACTCCATCCCTGGGCTGCTCACGACGCAAAAAGACCCTTCCAGCCTCCGGGTGTGTCCCAGAGAATACTGAGAATCGTGGGACGTC
>VZRS01017843.1:0-20673 GCA_013398055.1 Ifrita kowaldi
GGAGCCCGGGCAGCGGACCCGGACCACCTCTGGGACACCCTCCACCACCCCATGAAGCCTCTCTGCTTCCCCACGAAACCCTACCGGCACCTGACCAGGTCTTTCCTACACCTCACAAGGTCTCTCCATCACCCTACAAAGCCCCGGCGTTGTCCCACAAGGTCCCTTTAGCACCCCCCGAGGCCCCACCATAAGCCCACGAGGTGTCTCCACCACCAGCTCAGCCGCCTGGCAGCCCCGCTGTGCTTTACCCTGCAGCCCTTTCCCCTGCCCCACACAGCCACCGTGCCCCTCCGTAGAGGAACTGCCCTCTTGGTGGGTAACACTGTGGACCAAGGCCACTGCCCAGGCTGAGGAGACAATGCCAACCATTCTGATGTGTCAGGGACTGTGGCGAGCACCTGTGGCCCAGTGAGACGCCCTTGGAGCAGCCACATGCCAGCAGTGCCCACCCTGGCAGCCCGGAGCATGACCACACGCAGGGCTCCCAGTGGGTGCTGCGAGCTGAGGCAGTACCCAAATATTGTGGTTGTCATGGAGCTCCAACACAACCCACATCCCTTACTCACTGCCCCACCTCAGCTGTTTGCCCACAGCCCGCTTTGATCCCAGTGCTCTGCTGGCATCGCTCCGGCGGGCGCAGGGCATCGTGGATGATCAGCTGCAGCATCAGCAGGAGCTGTGCACAGCCAGGACACACAGCATGTGGTTTGCTGCTGCCTTGGGGGTCCTGGGGCCAAATCAGCAGCTTTGGGAACCAGGAAGCAGCTCAAACAACACAGTCTTTGGCAGCCTGTGGTCTGTGTGCCCTGGTCCCTGTGCAGAGAAGCTGCAGGTTAAGGACAGACGCAGGTGTCCCCATGGCTGAGCTGTCCCAGGGCATCAGTTCTGCTCATGCACCCAGAGCCTTTTGCTGTGGGGCACAGCCCCAGTGACAATCTCCCCCTCTTTGCTGAGGGGCACCTGTTCTCTCCTGGGACACTGTTGCCAGTTTTTGACTGGACAAAGCCACAAGCAACACACTCACAGATTCTCTCTTGGAGGAGGGTCTGGAGACCTCCAGAGGTAACCACCAGCCAGTTCCTGGGAGTTTGGGATCATTAACTTTACCTCCCACTTCAGAGGTGAGTGCCAGGGCTGATGCCAGAGGCCGGAGGTGTGTCACAGCACCTGGCCATGCTGGGTAGCCCCAGCTGGTCAGACACATGAAGGACCCCACTTTGTTATGCCCCCAAACCAGCCCTGTGGCCCCTCCATCGGGGACTCCACAGGAGCTGCTCTTTCACAGCTCAGACAGAGGCAGGGTGGCAAGGACAGTCCAGGGTGGGAAGGGCAGGTGTGGAGGCTCATCTGATGCCAGAGTCCAGGCAGATCTCTGCAAGAAGTGTTCTTCCTCTCTCCGGTTTGTCCTGGTAGAGCTCACACGTGGCCAGAGAGCCTGGGAGCTGCGTGGAGGAGGTGCCACCAGGAGGACTCCCCTGATCACACATTCTTCCGGCTCCTCAAACAGTATGAAAGCAGCTCCCAAAGTGCAGGGCACAGAGGTGACAGCGCCTGGCTGTGAAGTGGGAATTTAAACCAGCCTCTGTGCAGGCCAGCAAGGACCCAGGAGTGCCATCCCACCTGCAGAAGGTGGAGAAGAGCTGTAAACTTCTCTCTGGTTTAAGGACAAGGGAATAACTGGGGGTTGCCACACAGAGGAAGGTGGTTAAGTCTGGATTAAGCCTTATCCTTAGCTTGCCCTGTAGCTCCCCACCGAAGCGGGTGTCTTTGGCTCTGCTTCCAGCTGACAGCTCCAGAGAGGAGCCAGGTAATGTCGGCTGGAGCATCCAGCAGGACTTGGCAGCGGTGGGCAGCGTGGATTCTCCGAGCCGGCAGCAGGTGGAGGAGGAGCTGGGCATGTCAGCAGCTCTCCTGTAGGAGCTCCAGCTGATCCTGGGGCTGCAGAGCCCAAAGAGCCAAGCGATGGCACACGGGGAGAGCCAGGTAAGGGGGCGCTGAGCCATGGCTGGTGAGTTGCCCACGGGGTCGGGTTGAGCGGGTCAGGTTTCGGTTTCTAAGGGCTGGGGTTTGTTGTGCGTTTGTTGTCACCATGACAGACCTGTTGGGATGGAGCATGGTCCTTGGCCGGCTCCCGCTGTTCCTCACGCAGCCCGGAAAAGGAAGCCCGGGAGGGGGCTGTGACTTGGTCCGGAGCCCACGGGACGGGCAGGAGTTGAGAGGGAGGCTGCACAGGGCCTGTGATGTGGTGGAGGAGCATGCACACGGCCCAGCTCGCCGGGGACCTTTCCCTTCCAATCAAGGTCAGGATGTTCCCAGGCTGTCTCCTGCCCCAGGGACCTAAATGAGCCGAACACTCCAGCGCTCACCCCAGACACACCGAGGCCCACACGCAGCTGCATCCCCGAGGTGCAGCTTCGGCTGCTGCGCTAGTTCCTGCTAGGACTGTGTCCCTCTGCCCACCCTCACACAGAGTCCGGAGTGCTGTGACCGCTCAGGGCGCAGCTCAGAGTTTGCAGGAGGGCACAAGCACGACCTCAGAGCACCCTCTGTGCTCACGCTCATCCTCTTTGCCTCTCGCTTCCCCCGAGGCTGGGCATCGCAGCCTCCCGGGAGTCATCCCGTTTCAGGAATGAGTCGCTGGCTCGGCCGCGTCTGGGGTGGGATGAGGTTATGCGGGAACGCCGCTTCTCTAGCGCGAGTTGCTACAAACAGAGGGAAGTGTTTCGGAGGTTGTGCAATATGTACACGGTCGCCTCAGCAACGGCGTGTCCACAAGGCATTAGCGGGGCTTAGCTGCGGCTGCTGAGCGGCGCGATCGGGGACCGGGGCGTGCTGTGTCCGTGCCGGGTGTGCCACCGAGCACGGGCTGCAGTCGTGCCATGCACAGACCGGGCGCAGGAGAGGGGGGAAAACTCCATCCTCTGGCAGGAACTTCCTTTCCCCCACCCTGCAACTCAAGGCAGCTCATTGAGATGCTCTCAGGATGTGTCAAAAGCAGCGCAGGAACATACTCACACAAAATCATTTCCCAAAGGAAGGTCCCCTTGACTTCAAAGAGGAAACAAAGAAACTTGAGCCAGGCCCAAAGATTAAAGTAAGCACGACGTGCATCCCATGCCAAGGCGGAGGCTTGGAGCAGGCACTGCGGGGCCTGGCACAGCTGCCAGACAGTGGCCAGGGACCATGACATGATTTCAGAGAACTGTGGAAAGCTGTCATCCTGCAAATCATTGCATCTTGCTAATAGAAAGCCACAGTGTCTTGTGGTGGAAACAGCTGGTCCAGGGCACTGCCTCCAGCTGATGGGAGAGTTCACGCCCCGGCAAAAACCTTTTATTTAGTGCTGGTGAAGGGGCTTGAGGATGTCAGACCTCAATGTGCCTGCAGCGATGCTGAGCTGAAGGCATCAGGACTTCTGCTGTCAGGACCTTAACCCAGCTCTCTTATGGTCTTGGGCTGCAGCTTGTGGTCATTGCAACCCTCTGGTGCTAAGCCCAGGATGGCTCTGCCCACACGCTGGACTCTGCACCAGCACCCTAATGTGACTCGTTCCTTTTGCTTACTGCCACAGGTCTGCTATGGACCTTCCTCAGGCAGAGCAGCAGAAATGCCATTTGCACTTGAGCCTACAGGGTATCAGCATTAAAGGCCCAAGAGGACAAAAGCAAGGTTGGGAAGGAGAGTCCAGGACCTAAAATCATCTCAGCCTCACCATTTTCACTCTTGGGTGCCCACTGTGCATCTTCAGCAGTGCTCCTTTGATGTGGTTGTGGCAAAAACATAAACCCCAGCCCATTTCAATCACCATGTGGCACACACAACCCTCCTGTTGCCTGTGAGGTTTAGGAGATCAGAGTCCAACACTGGCAGTGCTGGGAGCCTGTCCTGCTGGAGCCTGGCTCTTGGCTCAGCACCCAGCTGCTCCAACGCACGGACACAGCCTTGCATGTTTGGCAGCCTTGAGTTATTCAGCAGAGTGGAGCAAATGTTCCAGCTGAAGGATGTCCCTGCCCAAGGTCCCCAGGGCATCCTCTTGGCCCTCAACAAAAAGGGTAGGCTCCCACACCTTACAGCTTGCTCCAGCACAAAAACCAGGCTGGGTTGCACAGCTCAGGGAGAAGGTGGTCTGATCCCTACCCCTCAGGGAAGACACTCCCATCTAACATCCAAAAGGCCCTGTGGAGAGGGGACTGCTGTCACCCCCACACCAATTACAGTGCTGAGCCCTTCTGGGACTCCAGAGGCTTGGGGAGAAGTGAAACAAACAGCCTGGGGATCATCAGCTGGGCAGAGCCAGGAATGGCTGCAAAAGAAAAGAGGAAACTATTTAGCAAAGAGTATAGAAAATTTTATTGTGGCCAGAGCTGCTGAAGAGCTCCATAAATGATTTTGGGACTGATTCTGCATGGACAGAGTAAGAAAACACACAAGCTCTGCTCAGGGGCACCTGCTGCAGAGAAATTACCAATGCTTTCTGGTGGAGGGACAGCTGGCCTTGGAAAACCATGAGCCCAGCATTGCTGCAGGATGTAGTTTCCTTGGATGACAGCGGACGTGAGGAGAAACACTAGGAAGGACTCTGTCTAACTGGGACCCATGGGTGAGCAATCCCTGGTCTCTGCAGACACCCAGTGCCATGGCTGCTGGTCCACACTCACCTGCTTTTCCAAAGGGTCACACTGCCAGTGGGTACCACTGGCCACAGCAGCCAGGGAAGCTGCAAGGAGTGTGACCACAAGGCCAGTCCTTCCTGCAAACTGAGACAAAATGACTTCAACAGCGACATGAGACTTCACTTTTTCTGATCAACAGATTGTGTAATTTGATGAAGAGTCAAAGCTCCTCATCCCAGCTCTTCACAACAGAGAAGAGTGGTAAGGCAGCCCTTTAAAACACCTCCCAAGTCTTTCTCCCAGGCTAGTCTCTCCCACCAAGGCTGGGAGTCCAGCCTGCCTGTCCAATGCTGGCTGTGCCAAAGACCCCCTGTCCAGCTCTGACCCAGTTCCAAGGAATGGTCGCAGACTGAGCTAGACAAGGGGAGAACAGCTTAGCTTGACTCTCATAGCACCCTGCTTTGTCCTGTCCTTCCCTAACTGGCCCCCACTGTAGCCTGGAGAAAGGTCAGTTGTGCCTTCCATGCATCAAAACATTTGGAAGAGTGATGAAGACTCCCCTGGCTTCCTTTTCTTTGCTGGTGCACCTGTTTGTTCACAGAACCAACAGGGTGCAGTGCTGGGGATGTGTCTAGAAATGTGCATCCAGCCACACCAGTGCTGCTGCTCAGGGCTGTGCCAAATCCTGTCAGACAGAGCCATGCCGGTGGCAAAGCCCATGGAGATGTGTGTGTAGCTGCTATCTGGGCTCTGAGATTAGCTGGCTGCTAGGCAGATCTGGGCTTGCTGGAAGCCCAGCCTCAGCACTCAGCCAGGAATCTGGAACGGGGCATGCTGCCTAGGGAAGCCACAAGGGCAGGGAGAGCCCAGGAGCTCTAGGATGGCAGCCCAGACAGCTCTCTGCAGCTCACCCCCAGCACAGGGTGCTGTGGCTCAAGGAACTGGCCATGTGCCCCTGTCTGCTGTGGGATCTTTCTGCACTACACACCCAGGCTTGGCTGTGGACTAACACAGATCTGGCAGCCCAGGAACTGGAAAGGTTTCAGGGCCTGCTGTATCCCAAAACTTCTGATGAGAATGCTGCAGCATGGGGCACCCCAGACTGCTGGGAACGAGGAGCACGTCAAACTATGCTGCCTTACAGAGAACACGCTGGCGGTGGACTTGGCTTGAAGGTGCACGGTGGAGAGCGGTATAGGGATGGGGCAATCCTGAGGTTACTCCCTGACCACCTGCTGAAGCCCCTGAGCATGATCCAAAGACTGACAGGGTGTAGGCAGATGGGAAACACAGCTTTCAGGGTGCAGGGAATGGCAGAGGTACAGCCTTGTTCTTCCCCATACACTCTGCTGGGAAGTTACTGCAGTACCAGTGTGCAGAGGGCCCAGAGGGGTTGGCCCTTTCCCAGGGAAAGCACTTGAGCTCTCTTGAGCAACAAGTCTACCTCAGGTTTGCCACCTTGCTGCCTCTTGCCTTTGCTTGACGATGAGAAATGTCCCGCTGCAGCCTGACAGCATGAGCACAGTGAGGAGCGAGTCCTGTAGGCCTCTACACAGCACTAATGCTGTTCCCAAAGGCCATGGCTTTGGAAGGATGATCCCTAGGCCGCTGTGGTGCTTGTCCTTATGTCCTTTGGGCATGGATCATACGTGCCCACATGCTGCTTGCTGGTGCATTTTCTGTGGTCAGGCTCGGACGTGCTCTCACTGGGCTGGGGCTGAGGGACAAGAGGTTCTCCACTGCTCTTACTTACAAACACAGCAGGAATCTTAGAAAAAAGTTCCAGGTCTCGTTCCACATGTCTGTCCTGTTGGCAGCTTCTCCTTTTGCCCTTGTGCTCAGAATACAGATTCTTCCTCCTGACTCCTCCGGGATTGTCTGTGGACAAGGGATAATGTTGAGAGTTGCTTGAGCTATTCTTAGGAGGCCCTTGAAGGACTGCACACCCAAGGCGAGTCTGAGCCACAGGAATCTCATCCATGGACTCAGCAGACTCTGAGTGATAGTCAGCAGGGGGTCCTGCTGCCTGGATGAGGCCCATGCTGCTGGGGGACACAGCAGCTCTCAGAGGAAAAGCTGGCACTAAGAGGTGAAGGCTGTGGGAAGGTGAGGTGGCAGCAGCCGTGGCTGGGAATTCTGCAGATGGAAATAAAGGGAGAAGAAAGCTTAAGGAGAGAGAGATCTCTCAGCCTCACAAAGACATCAATAAGCTCAGGAACTCTGCAATGCCTGATCCACTAATGTTAAAGCAAATCACACATATATTTATGCCAAATTCAGTAGAGAAGCTGACTGGTGCACTCTCACCTGCCTGGGGATCTGCGAAGGAGGGCCGAGGTGTCCCATGTGCTTTACATCCACTGTCCACTGCTGAGGAAGAAGCTTTCTGCATTTTCTTTCTTCTTTTCTTCTGTTGCTGTGAAAGCAAGTCACCCAAGAGAAGGGAAGTCACTTCACCAGCCCAAAGTAACAAGACAATTTTTTTACTTGTTACCTCTTTTTAATTCTTCCTACTTTGAATAATGAGCACCAGGTACAACCAAAGACCAAGAATATTTGATCGTTCAAGACTGAGCTACTATGAAGCAGTGATAGAGAACAGGCATTTAATGAACACACCCACACATTATCTGCCTACAGTGACTGTGTGTAGGTACCTTTAAGCTGTTGTCTCATAAAGCTGGGGGTTGTACGAGACACTGGTCACTTGCATTTGTAAAGCCAAACTGGACCCAAAACTCACAAAGCACAGTATGTCCCAGGAAAGGGACAGTCCTTGTCCCAAATACAGTATCGATGAAAATGAATTTTTCTTACCATCTAGATGGAAAGACTGATTAATAAGTTTGGAGGAAAGAGGAAAAGCACCACCACCTGCCATTTGAGCAAGAGGAGAGAGCATGTGGATGCAGATACATGAATATCAGGAGCCCAGTCCAAGACTTTGGAGAGCTGTTCCATATGCTCAAGCTCCACATCCACACACACCATCTTCCCCTGGGCAGGTGCTTTATTTGAACATTTAAACTGTTGGATTTTGCTCTACAGAAATATGCAGAGCTTCTTACATCAACAAACAGTACAGCCAGAGTCACTGAGCTGCACTGGGGCAGCAAGGCATTGGGTTACAGCTGTGTTACAGCTGTGAGCTTATGAGGGGACTGTAGGATAGCTCTGATCATGCCTGTAAGGAAGAGACAGGAGAACATCACCTGGATTTGGTGACTGCAGGGCACAGCCACACCTGCAGACACCCACTGAGGGGAGGCAGAGCCTGTGTGAGCAGGGAGTAAGCACAGCCTGCTCTAGAGTGAGCATGGCCGGGCACCTGGGTGGGTTGTCAGCAGCAGGTTGGGTGTGTGGCAAATCCTCCTTACCTGGGAAGGGGCCACAGAGTGAAGAGATGGAGGCTCAGGGGATGAGCTCTGCTTGGGGTCACCTTCTTGCTTGTGTACATAGAGCTTTGGAAAGCTAAAAACACAGCAGACACACAAGGTGATTCCCTAAGACAGGACTTAAGTCTGATGCCCTCTTTGCTTGCACGTACACACCAGCCTGACCACAGCCTCCCCTGCCTTACACAGCATTCCCAGCAAAACTGCAGGGGAACTTTTCCTGCACAATTGTGCAAAATAAGAAGGAAATCCCCAGGGACACAAGTTAACAGGAAAGGATTAATTAAGAGGCAAGAATCCTGTTTTCCCCTGAGTGCTTGCCTGTGTTATAAACTTGTAACTGTTGTGCTGCATCTCTCGACAACCTGAAATCATGTAACTATAATGAGCTCAATATAGGAGTTACAGGACAAATCAGGCAGCCTTAAAGTAATTTTAATATAAAACAATTAATAGAAATCTGTTTCATTTAAAATATTTAACATAAAACAGCCTAAAGAGAGTATTCTAGGAATGATATTTTCCCAGGGGAGGGAAGGAAGGAAAGTATTGCTGCAGGTATTTACCCTCCTGAAACTCAAAGATTTCACCATGCCTTGCTCAAAACACTGGTGCTCCCTATCCTCCTAAGTACTTTTGTCTTAGGGCCCATCAGTGACCTTGATAACAATTTCCCATTCACCACACATGCTGCTGGGAGAACCTTATCCTCGACTTTTCTCACCTTTTTCCTGAAGTTACTGTTGAGAATTCCTCTACTTGAATTCCAGGGTCTGTATAGCCAGGATTACCTGACAATAAGTCTGCTTCCTGGAAAAAAAAAAACAAACCGAAACATTTTCAGACCAGTAAGAACACAGAGGGGAGAAGAGGTATTTTCATTATAGATGTATTCTTCTTCCTCATGCCAGACATTTTTTTATCCTTACAGGTAGCACAGCAGGAATCTGCTCTTTAAGAAGATGGAAAGCCAAGATTGGCACAATTAGAAGGCCTTGATTCATTTATTTAGTCCAGCCAGTATTTCATGTGACTCAAAACCAAATCACACTTACAGAGATCAACTTAGTCATTTCTTGGGACCACATTCAAAATATCACTTAAAGATTCCATTAGTTACACAGGTCAATCTGAGGAGCTATGCAGTGAATGCAAAATATGTCTTTTAAATGCAAAATGGAGGGGAGGAGGATGGAAGCAGCAACGTACAGGAAAAACATTAAGTGTTTTCTATTTCTTGTGTGATCCTGTATGGCTAGGACCTGCTGATTTTTAAAAATGAGTGTAATATATTGCTTATTTGCCTCAGGTATAGATGAGCTCAGAGTAATGACAGTTGAACTTGAAAACTGCATATTTTCAGAAACATTACAAGAATAAGCCTCCTAAATCCAAGTGCTGCATTACAGGAAAGGACCCCAGTTCTCCCTCAAAAGCACCCAGTTAAGATGGTCAGAGTACCAAGGAATGAAGGGTATGAAGCTCTGCTCAGAAGAACCTTGACACCACTTATCAGCTGCTCTTAAACTTGAACAATCACCAAGAGAACTTATTTGCAAGTGTGCAGTGACTATAAAGATATTTTAAAGTAACTTTCAGGTTAAGATGGAGGGATTTAAAATGTGATAGGCATTTGCTTCAAAAATAGCTAAAACAAGCTCATGAAGACTTATTTTTCTGAACAGCCTGATCAGCAAATTTGAGAAAATGAAGTCAAAGCTGGACACGCCACAAATGGGTTCCTGAGAGATCCAGGGCCTCTGCACTTCAACAAATTCATAAACAATCAACAAAAGAGCAGAGCAGTGAGAAGCCTGGTGATGACACTCCCTGATGTAAGGCATTAAAAATGAAAGCCAGCCGCAAAGAGCCACAGAAGATCTTTGCAATATTGAATTACAGGGTGGTAAAATGGCACAAAAAATCAGTCTTGCTAGAGGTAAAGATGGAAAGTGAAGCATGTGGGAAAAGTAGTGTAAATTTTATATACAAAACAACAGTCTCTGAACTAGAAAAGAATCCTTGGAGCTGCACATTCAGTGGCAGCCAAGAAATAATTTCAGATGTTAGGAATAAAAAGGAAAGGCAAATAAAGAAAAAAGTAATAATTTCAGCTGTTTTATAGGTGGTAACATAACATTTGAAGGGAACTGGTTTAGCAATCAAAAACATGACTTTCTGATTTAAAAATTTATCCAAGTGCAAGATTAATAATCTGCAGAAATTTACTAAATGCATTTCAATTAGAACTTGTAACTCAAGTCAGATCACCACTCATCACCAACTGAACACAAAGTGTGCACAAATGTCTCCTCAAAGCTCCTTGGGGACATTTACAAGCAAGATTTGCATTCAGGCCTCATGCACCTGAGTCACGAGGGAAGGAGACCAGACACAGTCTTGTGTCACTGTGAGTGCACAGGCAGGAGGTGCAGCTCATTTCAGAGGGAAGCAGGTCATGGCTGAAATGAGCTGCAGCAGGAGACATCCCACTGCACAGAATAACTGAAAACAATCAGGATTCAATGTCCACAGCACACAAACAAGACTGCAGGACTGGCATTTCAAGGGAGCTTAATAAATGATTCATCTTGAGAATAACATGGACAATTTCTTTCCAAGCAGGGAATGAAAGAGCCTTTTAAAATCCATTTTGTTCATTTCAGCCTTCTATAAATAATGTAGAACCAAAGCAGCCACATAAATGAAAGTAAAGCATTAGAGCTGACTACGAAAACAAATGAGACTCAATCAGTAGAAAATACAGTGTTCTCTCACAGTGTGACACAAACTACAGCCACAGCACAGAGTCCAAGCCTCCCTGTGCTCCCAGGCATTTAGCAGGAGAGTCAACATCCTTCCACTGCAGCATCAAGACAAGCCACCCTTTGCAGCTGGGTTGTCAGGATTCAGCTGCTGCTCCTGCTGAAAGCAGACTGCTGGATTGTCAGACTGCCCAAGTTCTGCCCCTGTGCAAATCCTGGCCATGTTCACCAAATTCCAGCTGTGACCACCCCAAGGTTCATGGTTTACAAGGCCAGGGTGGATTCAGCTCCCTTGCCCACTGCAGCTGCCCTGATCAACCACTTCAGTGACAGGAAGTGCCCTGAAGTGCTGTCTGGCTGGAGGGGATGCAGAATTGAACAGGAAAAATGTTCTTGTCCCAAGGAAAGTGGGTCTGTTGCAAGTGTTGAGGCTGACAGTGAAGACTAAGTTCATCTTACATTGACATTGGAAGAAAGAAACAACACTGAAAATGTAAGGGAAGCTGAGTAAAATCTGTGTTTAGTATTTAAAATCAAACCTCACCAACCTAAATCAGTTTCCAAAGCAAGTTCAAAGCTTTAGGAATGCGAGAAGAATCACATCCCAGCTGGCCTCATATGAAAGTCAGCTCCCTGGCATGAATGCAATTATGCATTAAGGCATAGGGTTTGGTTTAGTTTATATTTCTTTGGACTGCAAATGACTACAGAAAAAATGGTTACTTGCACATCCTGCTTTAGGTATGGTAACAGAGGCAAAGGCTCAATGTGTCCAACTGTTTTGCATTTTTTGTGACATCTGAACCACTTAAATGTGCAAAATTAGGGCCTTTACTTTGTGGATCCTAAAAGTACATAAGAAACCTTTATCCTGAACAAGAATCCTTTAACCTGAACATAGCCAAAGACTTAACCACAGACCAACATGGAAAACTGAAGCCAAAATCAACACCCAAGCTTGAATAAGGATCAAAAACAAGCATTAAAGGGGAAATGCATGTTTCTTCTTCGTCCCTAAAATGAATGAACAGTTCAGACAAAAGTGGGAAGAGGATGATTTCCATTTTATGCTTACAACATGTTGGATCAATTACAAAGGGTTGCAGTGTTCAAGCTAAAGAAGGCTGTATTCAACACAGCTTACAAAAGGCAAGTCACTTGGTGTCCTCCTACTCCAATCTATTTGTTTGTGTTTATCTGTGGTTGCTATGTAAGAAACAAGGAAAATCTGGTGGGTTAACATTTTTCTGAACAATGTTACTGGGCATCATCCAGTCTTTCTTGTTCCCCAAGGTACTAACTGCAGTCCTGAAACATCAAACTCCTTTTCACCCTGCTCTTTCCAGGCTTGCTGCTTCAAATTAACCATATTCACACATTTCTACATAAGAACCAGTGCAGACAGGAGACCATCATTGAATGCCAACATCCCAAATGTGCACACACACATGAAGTCCACCCCTGTTCAAATACGTTTTCAGTATCAATTAAAATTCAGTAATGAGATGATAGAGCTAATGGTTTATTATTGCTTTAATTTTCATAGTAAGCAAAGCTCTGTGAAACAAAGTGCCAAATATTTTTGTTGTTATGGAAACCTCTGTTTAAACTGAAAGTTCAGCTTTTCCAAAACAGTAAAAAATATATATGAAAAGCTAGGGACTTCATATTATACAAAACTGAATGAGCTCACTTTTCCCTTTGCTTTGATAGGGAAGAACTATGGATGAACCCAGAGAGATCCCAGTATATCTACACAGAACACTTGGATGAAGCTTTTATTTAATTAATTTCTTATGAAATATAAAACTGTTTGTATAGTAGATAACCTACTTGCATAAAATGAAAAGTTACACATGACTGAGAATCACAGAATAACTTAGACTAGGAAGAATTTCTGGAAGTTTCTAGTTCAATCCCCTGCTAAAGTCAGTACAGAATGTGTCCAGTCAATATTTGAGTTAATCCAATAATTTATTTTGCCTTGTAGCAAAATAAACTACACTGAACCTCTCAATTCAGAGCCTGCTATATCTGCCTCTGCAGAGCCTAGCAGCATTTAAGAGCTTGTAGAACTCTTTTTACAGAGATATAGATCAACATCATGGTAATAACAAGGACCCTTATCACTGTATAGACTCATTTCAAAGAAAAGGACATATCTGGGTCATTTCTGAAAAACTGGTGTCCTTTTCACTTTCCAGACAGTTAAATTTTTGGTATTATTAGCTGCTCAATTATTAGCCCCAGTTTCTCCAGCCTTAGAGCCTGTCTCACTTCAAGTCATGACACAAGCCCCCAAGATGTGCAGTGCCACCCAAACAGATGGTCCTGTCCTTTTCAGGGACAGGATTCTTCCCACTCTTCAGTCACCCTCATTTGTACTAAGCCAGGCATTTATGTGACTGCTTGGTGAACCGAATGGGAGGGAGCTGGGCCAGCTCAACTATATTTTTTTAATAAAGTTTATTGTTACTCAGATGAGTTCCCCCACCCTGTCCTAACAAACAGCTGTGCTGGCAGAAGAGACAAGATAGTGCAGGGCCCAAAACAAGTGGTGGAGGAAGAGAGTGGGTGGGATTGATTCCTTTGAAAGCAGTACTTGCTTATACCTAAAGTGTTCACGGAATTACAGGCCTTGCACTCTCTCACATCCTACTCAACTCCATCAAAGTACCTCTGAAGTATTATCTCTAACAACTGCCTTTAAAATATGGAGCTCAAGAAAGTGAAGCAAAGTTTACACTGCAAACAAGCAAGGCTGTTTTTCAGAAATGGACTGAAAGTAGGCTGAGTACCTGACTGGGTCTCACTTGGGAGGAACAAGACCCCTGTTTCTTGTCCACCTTGTCTGGCTGCTGCTGGGGACGCTGCTGCAGGATGTACTCGTACGTAGACAGCTTGTGCCACACTGAAAGGGAAGAAAGAAACCTGTCAGCACAGGAAAGGCCCCTCCCTGCACTTACACAAACAGGCTGGATGACTATACAATCAAATAGTAACTATAAACATGAAAAACTGATAATCTAAGCCAAAAGTACCTGTGCACTGTACATCCTACTATATCCTTTACTGTCACCATCACAATGCTTTCTTATAGTCCTGCTATTCTAAAGTGTCCTAGAATGGGACAGCCTTCTATACTGTAGCAATTTGTTCAGTTCATTTCAGAGCAAATCCATTATTCATGCCCAACAGGGGTAAGATCTGTACTGTACAAAAAGCTCGGTGAGCAATCAGAAGGTATGTGGTGCTAAATGGAGAGAAGAAATCGAGCAGGTTAGTGTGTCCTGTAGTGATTGAGACACTTAATGTGCAAACCAGACAGCATCAAATGCATAGCTTGCCTCGTGCCAAACAGATGTGCCCAGAGTTCACATGTCCCTGACTTTATGAGCTCTCCAGGTCCCCATGCAAACTCATCTGCTTCCATGAATGACCAAAAGCATGTGACATTTCTGAGCAACTTGGTTTCTTCATGAGACCCAAAATCTTACAAGAGTCCAAAACGCAGACATTCTTCCCATAATGACCTTAAGTATTTTTAGAGAGCAAATCCCAGAAAGGGATGCTGAAGGGTTTTAGTGCACAGCCTGGTAGTTATTCCTCCTTTTTTACAGAAGCATAGCAGTTAAAGGAGATGCCCAGGATCATCTGGACTAAAATCCTCCCTCTCCCTGAAGACATTTTTAGCCGTGATATCTTACCTCTCAAAACCATGCCCTGAACACAGGACTACTTCATAGAGAAGTGGGGGAGAGCAGAGGAGAGGTGCCCCTCTGCTAAAGCAATCACCTTATGAAGAACTAAAAATTCAGGATCCTTTTGGCCAGGAAGAGAGAACACAGAGATGAATGTGAGTCAGCAGCCAAGTGATTACTTAACGGGGACTGTGCAGGCTGCTGGCAAGTGCTCCTAGAATGGCACCCTTTGCTTTCTCAGAAAGACAGAATATTGCTTCATAAGCAAAGGCTTATCAGCCATTTTTAATTTAGATTTTGTTGGTTTCTGAATACTTACAGTGTAACTTTTAAAATATTTTAATAGAGCTATTTACTTAAAATATTGCATTTTTAGGCCAGATAACACTGCAGCACACAACATGCAAAATACAATCACAGTCTGTGAATAACCCTATATGCTTTCCTATAGTCCCTTCCTATTGCCTACCATTTTTTTCTTTATATTCTGCTATCAGCCTCTTAGTATTGAAGAAACAAATATCCTCCCTCCAAGCTTCTGAAGTGCCCTGCTTCACCAAATGCCTCTAGAACTGAGTCTGAATCAGGACTAATGATTTTGAATACATGGACCTACTATTTTGAGAATAACCTACTTCCTCTGAGTGATCAATCACAGTGAGTAGTTAAACCCAGGAGAGTAACTCTGAAATTTTCACTGCGCTTGTAACAAAACCAGATACTAAATTTTCATAGTCATACATGACTTAAGCCATTTTTTTATGGGAAGCCTAAGGGCAGTACCACTCACATGGGTGCTATTTAATTTCTGTAATTTAATTACTGAAAAAACTAAAAGGTATATGAAGAAACAGTGACCAACAGTAATTACAGTTGAATTGGTAAAGTGTATTTCTAGTCCCAAAAGAGGGTAGACAGTTCATTACAACACTGTCTACCTTAAAGCATTCAGAGGAGACTATTAACAATTACAGATATGAAATAAGAAGAGTTTAAGTTCAGACATACTTTGTCTATCTCCCTGAAACCCAGCTGTAAGTGTAAATGCAGTGGTAAGTGCAATGCATACTCATGTGTGGCACACAATATAGGCTTCAGGGTGGTAACATCCCTCTTTAAAGCAAGGGCTTACACACTACATTATGCACAGCTGGGAGCACTTTCATTAGGGCAGCAGATTATAATGTAATTAAATGTTAAATAAAATAGCAATAATTCTGTTTCTATGTAAGTAATAAAGATTTAGAATTAGGCCAAAAGTAGAAGTTAATTTGGCTCGGAATTTATTCTGAAAGAGGAAAAAGAATCACCCCAAGACAAGAGCAGCAAAATCTCCCCCAAGTCCTGAGCAGAACTAGCGGCACACACGGAGGTTTCTGTCCGACAGATAAAGCAGGTCACTATCTCAGGCAGGGAGCACCCTCTTGTGGAAGCTGTACACAAGGGCAGGATAAATACCACTCAGGACTAAAATGAATAATCCTTTTTAATCCAGAAGAAACCTTCCTGGAGTGGCCCCGGCTTTGTTATGCTTTTGTCTTTCCAAAGACAACCTGCTAGATCAACCTTTTAAATCTCCAGGCAGTGCCATTAACCCAGAAAAGCCAACTGTCAATTCTGCCAATGAAGTAAAATTGCAGCGTGCCCAAATTTCAGTCAAGCTCAAAGAGGCTCTAGAAGGAAAAGGATTGTCAGAGTCCTCACTGAGTGCACTGTCCATGCCAGCTGAGGAACACTCACCTATCAAACACTACACTTCAGCAGGGCAACTGTTTTGCTTCTGGAGCCGTGCTGGTTTGTGCTGACCTAGTTTGTGTTGGCATCTGTAGGTCTGTAAACTGAGAACCTGAAAATCCATCCAAGGATCCTCTGTAACTGCTGTCCTCACTTCTCTTCCACCATGTCCCTTCTTCCCTAGTTCTGGCACCACCAACTACTGCAAATGTAAGATCTTTCCCTATCATTACTTTCATCAGCAGCCAAAAAGCATTGGCTTAATTCTAGACGATGGCTGAAAAAAGGTTTTTGATGCCCATCTCTACATAAACAAACATAAATATCCTTTCTTGACAGAGAAACAAGCACTAGATCTAAAGAGGAGGCTTTCTGAAAGCCTCTTCCTCTAAATTCCACAAGTCTGCTTGTATCAATATGGTACAATTTCCATAAAGGGACCTTAACCTGGATGGCAGTGCTCCAATCAGAAATTTAACTCAGTACATCCACATTTCTCTGGGGTAAGGGAAAAACATGCTCTCTCACACAACAGAACTCCTGGGAAGCACGGTGAGGAGACTCACAAAGGCCATATGCGAAATCAGCCTGAATCTGCCATCGCTGGCACCAAGCTGGGATTGACCAGTTCATCCCACCTGGCCTCTCCAATACTCTCCCATGTGCTTTCAGTTTCAGGATAACATACTTTAAACATGGCTGCAGAGGCCAAACACAAGTCCCACATTACACACGCACTGATAAGCCTACCTGGTACTGGGGGAAACTCAGAAATATAGCGTTAAATCCCAATTTTGTACCTTTTCAATGGCAATCTTGCACAATCGGTGTGTATTAGTGACACGGGTGAACACACAGTGAATGCAGGATGAGTAGAAGCTAAGCAAGAATGAAATGGGGGTGTAGATGACAGGAACAAAACACCTACAGAGATAGATGTGAAAAGTCAAGAGGTGGACCAGCAGGATCATGGTCACTAGGCTCAGAAGAATAAAAATCCCAGCTGTGACCAAAATGGCAGGTGCTCGAGTCTCAACAGGAGATGCAGGAAGAAACACAAACCAGCGGTCCATGTGGTTCCTCAGAGCTGTAAAACAGAGTTGGAGGTAAGTAGATTATCCAGGTATGAATTATCTCTAAATAACAGCTGGAAATCTTGTTAACTCAAAAGTAGCTGCAGACACGTTGTGCCCTGGAGGCCTAAGAAATCTGGTGCCTGCAGGGCTTTTAGGAAGAGCAATTAGCTCTGTAAGCAAAGACATTCCATCCAGATGAGCAGAGATACTCTTAACAGAAATATATAATTGAAGCAGTAAGGAATGGAGTTCCTCCTCAGTGGAAGAGCTCACAGAATCCAAACCCTCATCAAGATATGCTGGCTGATTCCCAGGATGCTCATGTGAAGCACTGCTGTACCATCAAAGTGCTGGTCAGAGCGAAGCACCGTGGGGTCGACAAAGAACTCCACAAAGACGTAGAAAGCGACGAGCAGCAGAAGCCCCAGGCCCAGAATGGCAGACAGCACACTGTTCAAAAAGAGCCTGCCAGAAAGGGGAGAGGTCTCAGTGGCTTCAATAACATCACACATACAACTCAATATCCCAGCCTCTAAGAAAGATTGAGATAGAGAGAGCTATCTCAAATTACTGTCATGCTTTCTACACTTATGATAAGACACTGGTGAACAGCTTTACTTATTTTTTTGTTACCCTGAGGGACTAAACTGTGACCCTTTAGTGCAACCACGGTTACAAAACAGTCAAGTATACCTAGGACAGACAAAGAACTCCCTGCACAAGATATGAAGGCAGTGTAACATGGCACCCAGCAACAACAACACTTTGCTTTCCACAGGGTTTTAGTGCAGGAAAGTAAACTGAGAAGCATCAATGATAGTCTCCTTATTCTTATCTAAACCCTGGCATGGATTAGAGGTCCCTATATGCTGCTTGACTCCTGCCAGCTGGCAAGTCTCATAGGCAAAGCATGTGATCTGGATGCAGGTTGTTTCAGATTGGAACAGCACCATCATGATTCCATTCCTATTCCAGCTCTCAGAAGCACTAAGGACACCAAATTAACACCCTGTAAGCTTTTCCTAATACCACATAATAACTCTGTGTTCTCTGTTTTAACTTACAGATGTTCAGCTACAACATTCTAAATTTAGGAATTTTATCCCCAGTTATCTGAATGTCACGATTATGCCTGTATTTTCCACCTAGTTTTCTCATGACTGATTCTATTCAGCCAGGGGATAAAAGAAAAGTGGTTCTGCGTGGCTAAGTACAGACTGGACTGAGGTACAGGAGAGCCTTGGAAAGAGAAGGAGCCACATTATTAATGCAGTGTTGTGCTTCTGTCACAATCCTAAGATCTTACCAGTAATTCCTTTCTCCCACACAGTTGTTGAGCCATTTGCAGTGATGATCAAAGCCACACACACACTTGTTGCAAGTTCCACAGTGCTTTGACTTGGCACTCCTGCCAAAGAAAGGGTGGCATTAGCGTGGCAGCATCAGCTCACTACTGTGACTTTTCAGTGACTCAAACACAGGGGGATATAGAGGCAGAGATTCTGGTAATAGTGAGTAAACCTTCTGCATCAGGAGTACTTCATCTCCCAAACTCATCTGCCACTGCTGGACCACAAAATTCACCTTTGCATGATTTTTAATTTGGAGATTGTTGAATTCTTATTTGAATCCCTTCAGCAGTTCTACAGAGCTTGATCTTAATGCCTGCCCTCCAAGCATTTCCTGCTACTGGTCAGCATCCAGCCAGACAAGCACACACACACAAGTTACACACTGTCAGGTAAAACACCAACACCCAGGGAACATGGAACACTACAGCCCTCTCCACACAACATGAGCAATGAAATAAAACACAAAACCCTTCTGCACATTTGACAGAAGGCCCCTACCCAATTACCTGAACCCTGCCACAAGATGAAGTTTAACTTGCACTGTAGCAATTCAGGGACTCAATTTCAAATCTTACAGTCTGACATTAAGGACTACTGGTGAAGTGCAATGGTGAAGAAGACAGAGCAGTAGAAAGAAAAGATACTTACACATCTACATCACAGACATGGCAGTGATGGTTCTCAATGACATGTGCGTGTTGGCTGCGGTTGAAGGTGGCCAGAGGCCCCAGATAGTTTTTTTCTCTCACGTTTGCATCCGCAGGATCAATGGAGACTGCAGTAAGATGAACAACTAAATGGTAGATAAAACACACTCCTGGACACTGAAGTACACAGTTAAGGATTTAACACGTCTTTTAATCCTTAGTACACAAATCCCACACAGATGAGAAATTTATGATGTAGAATTGCTACGTAACTGATTGCAGCCCATTAATCTGAGCTTTACTGATAGTGATGTTTGCCTTGTAATAAATATCCCCTGGAAAAAGACAACGAAATCTACAGGAACATCCCTCCTCATTTTGTACCACTCTGCCTTGCAGAAGTGTCCTTCCTAGCACAGGGTGTTACCCTTACTTACCAGAATCTGACCCCAAGTACAGACTGCTGACATAGGTCCAAGTTTCTTAGTCCATACAGACTCCTTGGAAAGGAGAGTGGTTAAGGCTGTGCACATGCCCTTTCACAAGAAAAAAAAGTCACATCGAGGAAGTAGTATTGATTACCTTGCTTTCCTTTTCCTTAGTCAGAATCCCAAGGAAGAGGAGCACACCTTTAAAGTAGGCTCCTTCACAATTTACAGACAGGACTCAGATTTGTCATCGTTTCTATACACCCAGATGTGCACATCATTGATCATACTAAGACCCATGGAAAACAGATCAATGCAGTAAGTTAAAAAAGGAGGCCTTTGAGAGGTCCAGCTCACTGGAGCTCTGATGGCTGGTGGAGCAGAACAGGAAGGGATTTGCCTTTGACACAGAAGAGACATTAGTGCTTTATTAACTGGAAGTAAAACTTGAGGAAATATTAATCCGTTGAATTAAGAGTAACTTTAGATTGCATTATGAAGACATTTGGCAGACAAATTCACAAGGTTTGAACTGTGGTAATATCGAGGATTTGAGCAAGCTAAGTAGATGTAAGACCACTGAGCTAATTACATTAATGTCTAAATAATGCAGGTGTAAAAACTGAAACAATCATAAGCAAAATCATCCCAAACATATCAAAGACTTAGAGGCATCTGTAAGTCAGATATATAAATTATATAAGTGCACATCCCATCTCTTCAGAACAAGGCCTGGTCTTGAGGATGTTCCTTCCCTGGGCACAGGGGATAGGTCAGGTGGCACTGGGAGTATTGGGAGCACTGGGATCGCTCCCCAGCTGCTCCAGGCTGAACAAGCCAAGCGTCCTCAGCTGCTTCTCCTCTAGATCCTTCACTGTCTTCCTTAGATGTGTACTAAACTGCTGCTCAAGACTGTCCCATAAGAGACCTCTCCTCTGAGGTTCACACCACACCACCTT
>VZRS01017890.1:0-17696 GCA_013398055.1 Ifrita kowaldi
ACACAGAAACCTCTCTTTTTTAAGAAAAGCAAGTGCCATAGCATCTCTCCAACAAGGCAAAGCACTGTGAATTACAGAGGTTAACTAGTTTCAAACAGGTCTCAGAACTGAAATTTTAATTTCCAGTTCATGGACAGTTGCCTGAAATTTGCTTAGTTCACTGCCCTTCATTTGACCCAGACTATAATTTTCCTTTAGCTCAGATTTAGTGTCATTCTTTGCATGACTGTGGGAGAAGTATAAAATGCCATTTCAATGCTGGGCATGGATGCACTTGTACTACAAACACGCAGTGGTGCTGTAGTTTCCCAGGTTAAAAGGTGTAACAGTATTTCCTTCTCAGAGATCTGTGTGAAGACTGTTCCATTTGTGTTTTGCAAGACATTCCAGCCTCAGAATGATAGAGGTAGTACTAATCCACACACTAAAAAGTACGTTTTTCTCTGTGGTTATTCAGTAACAAGGCAGAATTCTCTTTTCATAATTCAAAGATATGAACTGACAGAATCAACTAAAGAAGTCATCCATATGTTCTGGTGGAAGCATTCCTGTATGGAATGTCTTTTTAAAAGAGACAGAAACATTTCATAAGAAAGAAATGAAAAACTGTTTAGTAAAGAACAGCCATTAAGAAGAACTCAGTTAAGAACTGTTTCAGCTTTAAGTGGCTCAGCATAAACTGCCTCCTGTAGCACTGTACACAAAGTAAAGCCTGACCACTTCTCAAGCATTTCTTTTGCTCATTTCCTATGAAGGGAAAACCAAATCCATACAGAGTGATTGAAGAGGTCTTCCAGAAAAACAAGTTTTTTGAACAGGTTTATTTGGACTTGCCTGTTTAGCCCTCCTCTAGAACACAGTTTATGCTAGAAGCAGAATTTTGTTGTGGAAAAAGAACAAGATTAAGAATGTCAAGTTTCACTAACACTTTAATGAAAAATTACCTACTCAGGCTTGTTAGATCTTTTTTCCCTTCAATTGAGCTGTGCATTGGGATAATTCATTGCATAGCTTCCAAAAAAGCTTTTAGTCAGCAGCACTTCTGTCTGCCTTAGGGTAAGAAAAGCCTCCTGCCTCCATCTTCCATGCAGCTTTAAAAGCAGGTCTGATTTCTCTTCATGTGGAGAGCTGCCATTTAACTTTCACTAAAGGCCAGATTAGGGTTAGATCTGAATCTGTGTCTAGTCAAGGAAAAAAAACCCCAACAACGCAGGAATGAATAATGCCAGCCTGAGGGAAATGCTAAACAATAAAAATACTGCATCATGCATCTTTCTTTCCTTCTTCCTGGTGCACCAGCCTCTCTGACTCAGAGTTCACTACGCTGCAGATCCTTGTTATTGCATCAATTCTTTCCATACTCTCATTCAAGGGGTTATCTGTAGGTTTAGAAGAAAGTGACTACAGGTTGTGTTGCTCTGATGCATGACAGCAAAACCTAAGGTGTATTGTCATAATGGTCCATTCAACAAAACCACTCCACTCTCCCTTCTCAAGAGAAGTGACATTTGTGTGACTTGGAAACAAACAGCTCCTGGAGCCAATCGGCTGAAAACTAATTGCTAGTGAGAAAACCCAAAGTTGGCCTAGATCAGTTAAGCCAGCTCACCTTAGGGTCAGATGCACGGCAGGGAAAGTGGACCTGCAACCACACAAAATTACAACCGGCTTAAACCACTGCAGGCTCATACTGTCAGATTCCCTTTGCATGCCTAGATCAACTAAAGATAAAGGGTGCAGGCAGCCAGATGATTAGATGTTCATTTCTTTCCAAAATTGCATCCCCATTTTATCTCAAAATTAAGTCAGGCCCATGCTTACACCCTTCAGGTTTTGAAATTCTTTAAGTGATATACTGATATGAGAGAGAGCGAGGATGATGATATTTTGCTGCATGATTTACATCCAGACAGGACTGCTATCCCTATTCTGAGCTCTGAATTCACTCACTTCCTGCAGCCACATAAATTGCATTCCCTGTAACGAACTGAATGGAGTTACTGTTCTGCAGTTCCCAGTCACAGGTTTTTCTCTCCCGAATTTCCCTAGTGTATTTGAGTCCTCTGCTGAAATATGCAACATCAAGTAAATATGTATTTTGCAGAGCTGTGTCTAAGAGAGATTTTGGAGGTCTGTCCAGCCTCCTCATCCCCCAAAGAGATTGGAAAAAAAAAAAAGACTATCCATGGATATGAAGTTTTAGAGTCAGGGAAGTCTTAAATCTAATCATAGCTGCTAAGATTTTAATCCGAGTGTAATCCTGAGATAGATCGATCTATCTATAATTATTTACATAATTTCAGTAGTATATAAAAGCCAGCAAAGTCTATTTTATTGTAAAAGAAGATAGGCAGGAAACTACTTGCACATAGTGTTAAAATGTCAGTTCAGTCCTGTTTCTCTTAAACATCGGTCACTGAAAGATTTTTCTTTTCTCATCTTTATCCAGAAAATGATTACATTTTCCAAAGCGTATTCTGAATTTCAGACCTTTACTCTTCTAGGTACTGCTCATAAAGGTTGAAAGATGAATAATCACCAAACCCTAGAACTGGAATGGGCCACATGCTTCTCAGCCGTCCTTCCATGGGACAATTTCTGCTTGACAGAGGTTAAAGCAAACTGTTTGGTTTTCAAACTTAGTGAACATCGGGGTCATGCTACATAAGGGAAAACAAAGTTAAGACTCCTTTAGTGATCCCATTCGAGGCCTGAAAACCTACAGGAGGGAGGGTTTGCGTGCTGAGGCAGGAGCAGGGAGAGCATCCTCGCTGCAGCCCTGCTTCCCTGTGCTCAGCCAGCAGCGCTGCTCCGGCTGCCGCACTGCTGCTGCCTCCCCTCCTCGCCAGCTAATTGCTGCACTAAATCCTGGGGATTAAGGAGTTGTGAGGAAATATTGAGGGATGCAAGACTTAAAAGCTGAAGAAAAGAAGTGAAATAAAAAAAAATTCTCTTTCCATCTGCTGCCATCCCCTCTCTCTCCCCCTTAACCCCCAGACTCCCAGCTGCAGTTGGGAACGGCTGGGAACTGCTTCTCCCAGACAGCCCAAGACTGCCACCTGCAGGGCTCGGGAGCCAGGACGATGGCACTGGGCAGCACGGAGCTGAAGAAAAACAAGCACGAAACAGGTTGTATTTTCCATGGAAATTCACTCCATTTTCTCTTCTTTTCCTTCTCAGTACTCCTCAGAATATTAATCTACTGTTCTCAAGTGCAGGAAAAGTTAAGGGCTCTGTGCTGTGGCATAGAGAGATTAAGCAGACATGGTAAAATTCTTCTACATATTCATGCCCCAGTTCTTATCATTTTCTTATAGCTCCTGGAGATTGCGATAGGCTCTTACCTTTTAACTTTTTTTATAGTTTTACTTTCCCTGTTCATATTTTGGCAATAAAGCAGAAGCTGAGAACATATCCACCAGGACTCTCATACATGGCAAACAAGATAATAATAAAATTGACTTGGTCCACACTGACTTGCAGAAGGAAACGAGGTTTTTATTACTAGTTTTATCTTGGACTGACACTGAAATTATTTTTACAAAAACTATCAGCATGCCTGCATCTGCAGACAAAAGCCTATGTACTGGTGCACCCACAGGGAATACCAATTCCACATAATATTATCAGGAAGGGGGAAAAGACACTGGAGGTTTGCTTCATATATGCTCTGTTTACAGTGGACATAAGTTTGGAAAAATCTTTTTATCATTATATTTTTCTCTGTAAGACACTGGAGAAAATTGGCAAAGTGATGACCAATATGTCATCAGCTGGTAGGAGGCATGTAGGAGTCAAAATGGTCAATTCTACACACCTCATACACAAGGAATAGTTAAATGCTGAACATTTTCTGCTTCAGGGACCAAGCAAGCAGGAGGAAAAGCCCTTCACAGCAGCAAATCTAATCCTTAAGACAAGAGTTACATTAAGTCGTGGCTCAGAGCATATACTGAAGCTCAAGAAAAACAAATGCTACAGGGATACCAATACCCTCTACAAACCAAGCACCACAAATGTTAGATTTTCAAAATGAAACTAACTACATTTAACAGGATACAACCCTGTAAGGGTAAGCAAGTACACTGCTAATGCATCAAGCAATTTCAAACTCAGCCTGAAGCAAAACCAAACCAACAGCTGGTGCTTCTGGATTTACGACAGTACAGTGATTTTCTGGAGAATTGTATTTTCTGTATTTTTATGCTTTATGAATAAAGTCAATCAACCCACAAAACTTACTCCTAGCTACCTCATTAAAAATCCAGAAGCTTGGCAAGTAAATGAAAACATCTTCATAAGGAACTATGCACTGTCCATAGAAGGCACATCTTCTGAAGTCAAGAAATATGGGACAAAAAAATTTAACTGAGTGTATTTTCTATTTCCTTTTTTCACTGTTTTTTCAACTTCTAACCAACCATTAGAGATTTCAGTAGTTTACCTGAAACACTGAAATCATCCTGCTGGTTTGGTCAACAATAAATCAAGTACCAGAAACCAATGATACATGAGTAACATGGTCAATAGGATGATAACATGATTTTAAGAAAACAAAGCAAAGTCGAGTCTATTTTAGCATAATACTTTAACCAGTTTAGATTAAGCCACTTTAAGAAGGGATAGAGAGATGCAATTCTAGGTTTGGAGAGGGGGCAAAACGGCACTGTTTCATTTGGTGAACTTAGAACTGGGGCATTTTTTTTCTGGATACACTGGCCTGCCTGTTAGTGGCTCGTGAGAAAGTGGTGAAGAGCTCAGTGAAGACTCTATGACTCCCATCCTACATTAACTTATTCTGATAGCTTGCTCGTTTTCACACAGAGAAATAAACACTACCATGGAAATAAATAAGACAGGCCTTGCTGAACACTCAAAGCTTCAGCTGAAGTAAGTGGTGATGCTGAGCCCTTTTCAGTCTTTATGGTTTTATCTAGAAATAAAAGCAGGGATTTATCTGAGAAAGCAGTGGAGAAAGGACTCTTACCAGCAGAGTAGCAGCCTTTCTTAAAGCAAAAAACCATTAACTGAGCAGTATCAGTGTCAAGAGAAATCACCAATGTGAAACCAGGTTGCAAGAAGTCACCTGAAGCAAGCTCTATGTAAATATAAGCCATTGTTGTTTATTCTGTCTGAATGAAAACTAACTTATTCCTGTCCTTCCCCAGCCACCATCTACAGTATGAAGCAGAAAAGATGAACGCTAATCAAAGGCACCAAGCAGAAAAAAGGTGGAAAGAGAAGCATCAACGGATTGCTACTAGGAATAGCAAACAAATTCAGAACAAATTAATAGGAGACAAGCCTGATCAGAGCCAGGCACACAAATGAAGGAGTGAAGTCACAGATGGGCAGAAAACTGATCCCACAGCAACAACAGCAGATGGACCACACAAGTGACAGCACAGAGTCCTGAAACTAGAAAAGTCATGATACTTTGATCTCTCAAAATAAAAAAAATTACCTTTTTTTTTTTCAAAAGCAAGGTGACATGCTCAGAGGGATTGAGAAAATTTTGAGAGTCAAGAAATGTGGGGATTTTTTGACTGAAAAAGAAAAATAACAGGAGACCTGAATTGCAATCCCTGTGCCTTTAACAACTTCCTCCTTCTTCTAAATGCTGGGAGTAGTCAATGGCAAGCAAGTTTTTATAAGAGGAGAAGCAAACATTAGTACTTTGTTCTCTAGGAAAGAGGGCAAAGTATGCAAGAGTTCTTAAACAGATTGGATTGAAATACCTCTGTTTATTCCCAAGTATTACCTGGGTCCATGTTTCCCTTGCACTCATCATGAATAGATGATTCTAAGCTCAAATGGAGCACATGGCCCAGACTGCTTGTGAATATGTAACAGACAAGCCCAGAACCTGGGAGGTGCACCAGCTGTGGGCTCCCAGGCAGCTGGAGGCTGCAGCACAGCCTCCCCTAGCAGCTATCACGCAGTCCTGCTTAAAGGAGAGCTAACAGCTCTAGTCAACCAGCATAATATCTCATTCATGTTTAACCATTACAACAACTTAAACAATTCTTTAATTTCCTGGTGTTTATCAGAAAAATGTCTCAAAATGTCCAGGGATAATAAAAGCACAGGCTGAGTAATAGTGAATACTCTGACAAAAGCATGACCCTCCTTTCACCCTAGATAATTCCCAAGTATTTTTGGTAAAACCGTCTTACATCATAATGCATAAGCAATAAATTTATTTCTTCTACTTTTCTCCTTTTACCAGGAAGGAAGCAAAAAATCAGAAACACACACACACACACACACACAGAGCTCTATTTCTAGTTTTCTTTTAGAATATCAGGGACTTTTGCTCTTTTCTCAAGAGCCATAGCTGGAAACAATGGGCAGGGATCAAGGGCCACAGCAGTTAGTTACAGCTGGTAAAGCAGTTCCATGAATGTCAAATCTGTGCAAGGCCTGTGTTCCTTACTCACAAAGGGTGCATAACAGATTTATGAACTTTGCAGTCCCAAGAGAAGATCTTACCTGCCTCTGCTTGACAATTGCTTTCATTTTCCTCAGCACTGGCTTGCTTGGCCTCTCAGTTCCTATTACCATCTGCTCCCTATATCTCAAACTGCAGAATACGGGGGGGGGGAACAAAGCAAGAAATCAAATGGCCCTTACGTACAGGAAGCCAGCTGCCTTTTCTTCTCCACATCCAAGGCTTCTGACCACCACCATTTTTCATTAAATGTATTGATATTCCTGCTCAGCTGAGGCTTAACAGTATTTTCATCAAAGAACTTCGCGGCTGCCTCCTAGTAAGTTCTGGAAGAGGGACTAAGGAAATACGATATCCATCATAAAACCATCTCTGGACACATTCTGACAGTCTGATGTGCTTATTGTACTGAGGCACCCAACACTGCACACAGTTATTCAGGGTGGGGTCATGTCAGTGCAGGGTACAGTGGGACAATCTACATGTTACAACTACAGCATGTCATGTCTGCTTCCAGAAAAACATAATGTCTTCAAGATACATCAATTTTCTCTGTATAAAAGAAGAAAATTATAATATGTAAAATTCAGATGAAAAACCATATTGTTAGGACGCTTAAAGCAACATCTTCTAGACAACCTGCATAATTGGGAACAAGGCCCAAAAGGCACAGATGCCTTCCTAAAATTATATTCAACCAAAACTTTTGCTCATAATGTCAGATTTGATCATAATTAATACTTTCTGGCACTGCAGGCTGAGAAATTCAAATTACACTAACTAGCTGAGTCAAACTGACCTCAGCTACATGGCTAGAACTGCCAAGTGACCCTGGCCACACATGCAAATAATTCCCACATATCAGAGATCAAAGTCTACTACACCTTCCAAGGAAGGGGAGCTGCTCAGCAATAAATTGTTCATCCTACAACAGAGCACAGGTGATACACATCATGACATCAGCTGCTTTGCTGCAGTGTATTTTCTTGCAACCATTCTACCTATTGTCCCAGATTTTATTAGTCTAAATACCATGACAACCTTGTAGCCTTGTACTGACAAAAATCCTTTCTACCGCATCAGCATTTTACATAATGTATTTTTAATTCAGAGTGCAATATCAAATCATTTGGGAAAACCATGCTCAGCTTTAATCTTTTCCGTGAATAATTAGCAACTTGGCAACAAAGTACGCTTGGCTCTCACTGGATTGACATGTATCCCAGCATCACAACATCTGCATTTTCACCAAGGGCCTTGGTAATACTCTGTTCATTCAGAATTTCTGGTTTTTTCAAGCTGAAAAGGAAAGTGAAGTTTCAAGGAAGAATCCAGGCCCAGTTTAAACCATGTTCATTTACCAGTATATCAGATTTGTTTGGCTTCCTGACATCCAACTGTAATACTAATCCTGACACAGAAACAGGGCCAGAAATAACTACCAGGTGCCAAAGTTTATAGAAAACATTCAGTAAATGGCTGTTGATTTTAGGACAATGGGCAGACAACTGCACTTACATGAAAGGCAGCACAGCTTGGAAAAGGTTTTAGTGCATGCTGAATACTTTTGGCATATCTGAATGGCATCTCTAGAGACTGCACCACTGGCTGGAATTTAAAAGCTCCCACTTGCTGCTCCTTACATGCAGTTTGGATTGAAAAAGATGCCTGTGACTCTTGATGTGGATGCCTTACACCTCTTTTTAATTTAAAGCAATGAGATGTCATTTTTCTTTCTTGTCTAGCAAAAAGGGAAAGCTCCATCTTCTAGTCTTGTCCCAGAAAACTGCATGAACCACAGCTACCATATAAGCCACATATTAAACATAAAAAACTCACATGGTTAGAGCAAACAATCCAAACTTCTACCAAGTGCTTGGGGACTTGTGGTCCCAGAAGGACACAAAGTTCAAGTGAAGTCTCTGAAGACTCACCGAACAGTTCTGAGTTTAACACTTCTCGCCTTTAACACATTTTATCATAGTATTCTTTGAGAAATCCAAATTCCTACTTTGCATGTAGGTCCCATCCTGGAGAAAATATCCTTGACCTGAAAATAATTGAGTCATTAGTCTCTCACAAAGGCCAAGCCTGAAAATATTCAGTTTAATATTTTTAGAATTTCCTTCTTTCCTGAAGAAAAAAGCCACCAAAACCAGAACCAGTACTGCATAAAGTAGAGGTTCAGTAGCATTACCATGCAGGCTCTTGTAACACAGCCATGGCAGGGAAGTAGTGAAAGTATTTTGGTTGACTGGCTTTGGGTGGGGTTTTAAACTGAGAGCCATTTCATGATGTGATAAAAACAAATCCATATCAGTTCTTATGACAAGGCTACTGAAGGTCAGGTATAATTTAAAACAGCTGTCCATACAAAGAATACAAAGAAAAAACCTAAATAATTTCTCTCCAATGTGGCATAAAGATAGGAAAAAGGAGTTTATTTTTTCCTTCTGTACTAGCATACAGGAGTACAGAACACACCAGTAATAATAAGCTACAATGCAAACTGGTAAGCAATTTCTGTACTTAGGATACACCAGTGTTATGACTGAATTTCCTCCCCCCCACCCCTTTGGAAGAAGGCTAAGCTTTGAATAATAATTTCTTAGGCATTAACAGAACATGGGATTCTAAAAATTCCTAGAGGTACTTCATAACCTTTCAGATTGTTTTGAGAAATGTCAGGAACACTTCATCCCCCCTGCAACCCATTCTTCAGCTGGGGTGCAATACAGCCACTGCTCAACAGGCAATAAGAGGAGACATGAAAAATATTATTCCAGGCAATTATACAGATACCTGAGGCAAGGGAAATGAAATTACCAGAGCCAGAATTTGATCAAGTTACAAAGATGCCACCATTGGTAAATGTTTTGTGATGAATAACAGTCTGAGGGTCATTCTTTTCAGCACCAGCTCCTTGAAAATGCAGGGCGAGATGCAAAAAGAGAATTACAATTGCAAACAGCAGCAGTTACTTGAACAAAAATGGGAAGAGGGAACATACCATGGGTCATTGTGATCATCCACATTTCTTGTGTAATTCATAAGTTTGAAGATTACAAATTATAGAAAGGCATCCTTTTTAATACCCTTTAGTATTTACTATGTTTTCAGAAAGTACAAATAAACAGAATCAAGCTCCTCATTCTCAAGTATCACCTTTAACCTATGATAGCATAAATTGATTCAAAAGTATTTAAATGAAGAAAAAAAACATCTAGATTTGAAGCACCAATATGAAATAATTTCATTTCAAACACCATGCTGTGTTTCTGTAGATGTCTTGCAGTGGTTGGTAGAGGACACATTAAATTAACTTTCAGACAAGTTAGGGTACAGTGCAAACGCTGTTAGAGAGAAAGAAAGGGCAACTAACAGTGTGGCAGCTTAACTTTGTCGTTCCCTTGGCCATGTGTAAGACAATCTTTGTGAGGTGCCTGAACTGTTTATGTTTTACCTCCAGCCTCGATCTTCTTTTCCAGTGGTGAATGAATCTGTAAAAAGGCACGGGTGTGTTTCTTTTGATTGTCAAAAAAGAAGCCAATGAGAGTGAATTTCTCATTTTGCGTCATGAACTGCATCTACCTTAACACTAAGTAATTCCAAGTTTTTCGACTTTTCTTTCCACGCGCATCTAATGTTGTCTTCCTACTTCCTCATTTATGCTTTCAAGAAAGGAAGTCCTTTGTCAGTCTCTACTCTGTACAGGCACTTCTAAACCTTCAGTAATTCATTAACTGATAGAATTAACGTAAGATACTCTGAATTCAGGGCAAAATCATGAGCAAACCTGCACCAAAAAAATTCATTTAGAGACATTCCTCCCCCTCTCCCTTCCGTAATTTCATACGTAATGTGGTTGGTTTGTGTCTTTAACGCACTTAAGATAAATGCTTGCTAAACATAATTACTAACTGTTTTCAAACCTCTTTTACCCATACAAAAAGCTGAAATTTAAACTGCAATATTTCACTGCTCAGGAATTGCATTTCAACCTTTGCATAAAATAAGCACTCAAAATTGTTCACCACTGCAATTTCTCTTTGGAGTGCCTAAAATTACCAGTATGTCCAATGTTCATCTCAAAGAGCTTAACTTAACACACAGTACCTCCTTTCAGAGCGTCAGGCTTCACCTAAATTGTAGGTTAAAAGAATATGGACTAAATAAATATAATGTAATTTTTAGTGCCGGTTTAGTGTAGGATTAAGTTAAGCCTTCAGTGAAATGACTGCAAATTTGCACTTATGTATCAGATCAGAATTTCATCCAGTATTTTACTGAATTCAAATGAAAGCTTTTGTTTCCAAAGACAAGCAATCACACTTACATGCCACAGATTAAGTCAGCACCTCTCCTACTCCTGATACCGTTTTCATTACGAAGATCTTTTCACTAAATACATAACATATATGGACATACAAATCATGTATTCATTCTCAAATCCCTTTAGTATTTTAAGTTCCTTCATTCTGTAGTCATTAGTCATTGATTTGTATACTTGCCTTCTCCCTGGCCTTTAGAGCTCTGGACAGCAAATACAGAATTTTTACTGCACGTCCTACTACTTTTACTGCTGAAATAATGAAACCTTATATAAGTTAATAATTTCATTATGAAAGTTTTTTTTTTCTATATCTTCCAGAAAAGCCATTCAAGATAGAAATATGCAGTCAATTATCCAATGGAATGAAGCAGTAATGCTAATTAGCAAGTTAATATTCAATTAAATTTAACAAAAATACTGCTGGGAACTTGAGAAGAGTCATAATACTGATGGCTGTTTATTAATAGAATGATAACATACAACAAAGCAAAACCTGCCAGCAATGAGATGTCAGACTATAAAAGAGTCCTAAGAACAGATGACTTTTCGTGAGATTTGAGCTTCCTACAATCCCTACAGCTCCTTAGGGAGCCATGTCAATTATACCATCATCAATGCAAATGACATTTTAAAGAGTCTCTTTGACAAACAAGGAATGCTAATGCTGATCAGAGGTGCTGGTGTTCAGCACATTTCTCCCAAGGCTCTGTAACTTCTTGTGTGTCTGCTCACTTAGTTCTAATCGTGTCATCTTCTGACGAGCCAGTGGTGGCCCCTCTGCTTTTGTCAGTCAAAACTCAGCCATTAAAAACGACTCATTTTCCAGCATCAGAGCAGTGTGGAATGCAGCAGTGGCAGCAACAAGATAAACTCCTGTATGGAGAGTGTGATACTGTGAAGTCTGCTGGCTTTCGTGCTTGATAGGTTGTTCTTATTAAGATAAAATGTTTTCTAAGGAACTACCATAAATAGCAAAGTAATAAAAAAAAGGAGAGACAGAGCATGAAAACACGTAATACTGCTACATCGTATGAGCAGGAAATGAAACTTTGCCTGATATTTAATTATCCCTAGTCTAAAAAAAAAAAAAATCCCAGATGCTCATTTTCAAAGGGCACTTGATCTGCATCCTCTTGATGCTCTACTCAACATATAACAGGGCTCTTCTGGGAATAGATGCAAACAAGAAGTAAAAGAAGTAGCCTTACAAATCAAAAGGAAAACACAGTATTAATGAAAGAAACTAGCATATAAATCTGAAAATAAATCAGAACCCAGCAAGTCACCACACTGCAAAACCATTCACATGTGATACAACCACTTCACATTTGCATATCAAGCAAAAGCCAAAGAAATTCTACATTTCCTGGATCAAGAAGTTGTGATGTTTACCCCAAATATTAGAGCAATCCCTTTTGCCTTCATCAAAATTTTGTATTTGTTTTTGAATAATGTATTTTTTTAATGTAGTTCAGTTAACCAGGATTAGAAGCTATTTTCTAAATTACTTGTATGTAATGGCTAAATTTTTTTGGCCTAAAGGTTGTTTCTAATACAGGTTCACCAATGCACAAAGGTGAAGGCATTTTGATAAAACATAGATCAGCACGAGAGAATCAAGAGCAAAAATAGAAATATTGAAAGAAGAAATATGGAAAACAGGTAGACTAAGCATTTAATCAGTTTTAAGTAAAGCAGAGAGAGGCTTTCGAACTGTGCAGTGTTAGATGTACAGATATACCTAACACTGGCTTTTTATTTAACGGCTACTCCCTTTTGATCTGAGCTTTAGTCACACTTTGGTGTATCTGAGGACTGTTTAGGCTTGAAGGCAATGGTGGGGAGAGGGGGAAGACAAAAAACTAGAGGGACTTACATCCAAATGTACTCATAGAACAAGTGTCATGTGCAAGATGACGTGTGAGGTCCCTGCAATGCCTGTATATCTTCCTTGGGATTATCTTTCTCTTAATTGGGAAAGACATTAAGGAGTTCTAGTTCAAGGACTATTGAACAAAAATAGAATATGGCACAGGAAGGTGAACTTCCCAGGAATGTTTTACCTTGCAGAAAGCCATCCCATGCACACCTTTTCACAACACAGAAGAAGGTGGTTGTGCTTTATCCACATAACACATATTAAGTTAATTTCTAGGAATAAATTGTAAGGTCTGTAAATTTTTTTCTTTTTTTTTTCCTAGCAAGCAGAGCTAGTCAATGAAGTAGCTTACTTTAAAAATTCTCATGCCTTCTAATAACTCTAGCACTACATTAGTTTCATAGTTTTTTTCAAGAGAATCTCCCTTCCATAAGGAATTCTGTCCTTCTGGAAAATACATTTTCCTACCACGGACTGAACTGAACACCATTTTTGATTTTGCTAGCAGCTCCTCTGCTTTCAACACTGAGGTCTGATATCTGCATACATCAGCAGCACTGATCAAACAGAACAAGCATCAAGGGTTGCAGTTCCCATGCAGCAGAAGAAAACTCAATTCACAGGAAACCCACATGGCATTTCCCCCCTGCTTGCCCAGTCCCAAGGGCAAACTCTCCAAACCCTCTGGCACATACTTAACTGTTAAACTCACCAATTCCTATATGAAACTAAGACATTGTTCTCTTCTGCACAGCGTGACAGCAATGGTTACTGCTCACAGAGTTACACACCTCCCAAGTTTCACTTGGATGCCCAGGTGGAGACATGTGCCAGGGATACCTCAGTTAAATTCACCAGTTTATAGATATCTGTACCTTACAGAAATATTTTAGTTCCCACACAAAGGACTTTATCAGAATGTGATACCATTAGGTACAGAATCCTTTTTATATATATATACACCAACAGAGTATTTGTCATTACCAAATGCAAGGTAATTTGGGGAGGTTTTAGCATATCTACACAGTGTTTCTAAAGGAGTTGAATCTTTTCACCTGGATTTATTTGTAAAGGAAGAAAACAGGTTGAAATTGTACCCAGCTCTCCAACCTGTATTACTGTATTTATAAACACAGAAGACTATTCCACAATCATTCCTATTTTTCAAAAACCCAAGCACAAAAACTTCACCAGAAACCATGTGAACTGAACCTTGCAAGTCCTCCATGGAACAGGAATCCCTGCTGCAGATAGTTGATTTTAAATTAGTTTTTAAATTAGTGAGATAATCCCTGTTTTTAATTTGATATTTCAGTAAAGGTTTCCATTGATCTCAGTTTTCCAAGTGCACTTGAAAGCTTCTAAGTAACAGCAGTAGGCTGATTTTTAATTTTGCTTTCACACCACTTGATTGGATTCAAATTCTGTGAGGCAAAATGGTATTTGGCAGCAAATGACACAAGATGCCACTTGGCATCATATTCTGATTTTTAAGCAGAAACTGTTGGAATGCTTAAAATCATTTCTTTGTCTCACTATACAGTATCTGAAATACAGGTCTAATTTATTAATGACTCCAATGTCAAACAGAGGAAACCAGCACTCTAAAATCTCCTTTTTCTTTATTGGATTGGAAGGACATTGATTAGATGAACTGGGGGAAAGTTCAAAATATTGCAGGGTAATATGACTGAAAATTAAGACCTACTATATAGAAACACTACAGACAAGTAGAGATTTTACAATCCAAGGACTCGTGATGGTCAGTTCAGGAGCTACATGCACATTTTATAGACCACTGTAACCTCAAAACAGAATTTGATCAACCTACAGTTACATCACGAACACCATTTAAATCAGGATATTTGACTTTGATACGTGTAGCCCACATAAGCACTTATTCTATCTCAGTGGAGCTGCAGTACCACTGAGTACTACAAATGTTATTTTCATGCTTCCCCCATCCACACCCCCCATTCCACTACTCTTTGTTATCCTCTCTCATCTCAGTGACTTTGCCATTTGTATGGCAATTTCCTCTAATAGCTTTACTCAGCTTCCAGACTGTGCAAAATGCTGAACAAAGCAGAACAAATAATTCAAGCACCTTTAAGAGGACTACAGAGCCCTTTAGCAAGCATTAGATAAGCTCCTGAACAAACAATACTTATTTTGCAAATTATCCCTAAGGTCACTGAATTCCACAAAATCCAGAAGGAAACCTGACAAAGAGGAATGCACGAGGAACATCTTTACTGTTGGGGGTACCCTCATCTAGTTGGGGTACACAACCAGACTTAGAAGAGAGATGAATGGGGTTTAATGCTTTAAAGCAGCACTAATTCTTACTTATGCTTGCTTCTGGTAATCAAGAAGCTTATCAGAAAGAGAGAAAAAAAGAACAGAGCAGTGACAATACATCTCCCAGATGTCATCTGGTACTCCAGGGAAGGATCCATTGTTAGAGACTCATTACACAAGGTTGGACGGTTTAACATCTCCTGATATTGTGGTCAAGGGATAGGGTTTTTCACATCTGTTTTTGGCCAGCATAGACTCGGTATCATTGAAGATGAGACATTTAAAAACAGTAATGGAATTTGGTTCTGAAGATCTTGAAGGACCCAATATTAGTGCATTCCACTGGTTTATCATCAGGGATGTAGACAAGACCCATTTCAATCTCTACTTCAGAAATGTCCAAATAGCCAAGTTCTCCATAACTGTAAGTACAGGAGTAGGGAATATGGGCTGCTGATGGTTGGGGCCCAACCTCCAAGTTCTGACCAGAAGCAACATCTCAACCTTTTCAAACCAAACTTTTGTTGAAATTGGCCTATCCTAGGAAAAGCATTTTGTCAAACATATCTTAACCAGCTCTCATTCACCATTTAAGCATTTAGGTTCACAGAGGCAGATTATTTTGTTCTGTTTCTCTTCCATGCAGCTTCAGTAAGAACACCCCTGGTTCACTCCGGCAGTTCAAGACTCACTAACACGCCTTCACGCAGGTGCCTCAATTCAGCCACACATTTGACCATAAAGCATGTTCACATGAAAGAGTGAGAAACAAGAGCCTGGCACTTGTTGGGTTTATAGACAAAAAGTAAGATTTCTTTTTGATAGCTGACAAAACTGTCGAGAATCATAGATTTAGGAGCTTGAACATCACTAAATAAGCAGAAGGAATGAAAACATACCATCCATTCAGACTTGCCAAACATCGCTTCATTTGTGATTCTAAGTTATAAATCTTTGACTGTTTGGGGCTGTGGAAGTGTCCACACTGTAGTGAAACACTGACTCATGAAAAAAAAGCATAAAACAAACAAAATCAAAAAAAACCCCCTTGTGACTAGGGTCACTTTGCAACTCAGCTTGCAAGGAATCAAACAGGAGCTGTTTTCCACACAATAAGCCCTCAGCGTTACACTGCAATGTTCACTGCTGCATTGAAAATCCTTGCCCTGCTCCTTGCATTCAAAAGAGATGTAAGAGTATTATTCATCCACTCAAGAGTTTGCCCAAGAGTACTGAGAAGTCTCTCAGGTTCATCTCCTGTAATTACCCTTTTGAACACTGACCAGAAGTCCTGGCTCAGACACACTGTGTTGAACAGCACATTAAAGAGAGATTTGCAATAACTGTGGAGGGGAACAAGTGCAAAACAGTCTCTGTGCTTTTATGTTCACTTACTCTAGAGCAAGGCCCCATCTGCTCCTGTGTCTCAGGAAAAATCCTACAAAGTCCACAGTAAGAAACCTAGAAAACAGCACACTTGAGTTTTATCATTTTTCCCAGAACATCATCAAAAAGGCACAAACAAAACATGGCCACTCCCACACTTACAGAGCTTGTGCCAGAAGGAGCTTTCAAAATGTTACATTTCAAAGTGCTAAAATGATTGTTCATAGAAACAAAGCCAAGCAACAGAGGCACAGAGCACAGACTAGCCAGCACTGGACAACAGCCAGCACTGGAGCTGGGCAGGAACCCAGTATTTCATGATATTCCCACTCTGACTTTAGCCTCAAAACACTTTTTTTCCTCAGTCCAGCTCCCACTGCTGCCAGTCTCTCCACTGATTTCAGCAAAAGGTTGATTGGGCCTCAGGGCTTAAGTTTCAGACATGCTGGATGCGTGATGACTTCAGCTGTCGTCGTGAATGCTCAGCAACACATCTGGAAGAGCAAGTCCTCTGCATGCAAAACAATTCTGGTCACATCATCATCTCATGGAAGTCACAACAGCATAAAACTAGTTTAACAATAAAGACAGCCCCGACAAGGATGGTGACAGAGAACTTCAACAAATCAGTCAAGAAAACTAAGCACAGGCTGCAGACTCGGAGATTTCAGAAATAAGTATGCATCCAGTAAAGTTCTCTATAAACTGACACATTCAGTAAACTGTAAACTATAAACAGAAGCATTCTATAAACTGAAACACTATGAATGAGGATGTGGGAATTTCAATATACCTTAAAAGCCAATGTAGTTCTGCATGACTTGCAGTAAAATCTTTTCTTTTTTCCTTTTCTTTTTATAGGTATAAAAAGCCAGAACTTACATTTTCTTCTCCAGCCAAGGATGGCTGTCTTCTATTGAAATTCTTGTTTCCATTAAAGCACAAGTCACTTAGGCACTTAAAATGTACTTCTCCAATATTTGTTTGCATATATCCATAATACATTGAACAGTGTGCCAATTTTATCCTTAAAATACTATTTTTAACACATGAGAAGTTACATGAAAGCATGCAGGAGGCTATCTAGAACATGGTAGGCACTATAAAAACCATTTCTTTCCAGTTTCTTAAGTGTTTAAGTACAAAACACAATTTGTAAGGCCTGGGAGGATATGCAGGGAGTTCAGTTCTCCAGACCTATTGGGGAAAAGTAGTTCCAGTAACTACCTGTTGTAAATATGCCATTTCTATTACATGGAGAAAATACTTGAGATTTTCTCCACAGATCAGTAGTTCTCTGTTCAAAGAGGTTTGGGGTTTTTTAATATAATAAATAAATAAATAAA
>VZRS01017956.1:0-28751 GCA_013398055.1 Ifrita kowaldi
TCCCCAAAACCCCAACAGATGCTAATAATGAAACCGTTGTAGGAAGCACAGCTCCTTCCATTAATACATATCACATCTTGTCAAGGCTGGGGATGCATTCAGGGCTTTTTCATCAAGGTGAATTGGTAAGGCACAGCAGGAACTTGCTGCCCTCTTAGTCTGCTTTGTGTTTGCTGTGTTCTCGTGGACAGGGCTGATCCAAGGGCTACAGAGAGCTGAACTTTAAATACATCGAACCATCTGCTACAGCACATCACTGGCTTCATTAAATTGTATTCATTCTTAGCAGAGCGAGGCGAGGAAGGAATCTCTGCTAAGCTCTGCCTGTTTCTAGAATCTATTGGGAGGCTGCAAATGCTCCACCAGCTCTCATGGTGCTGTACAGATAAAGATCTGCCTGTCCTAAGATTTTTGCACTGCAGCTTGTCTTAGGCACAGCCATAAAAACCCAGAGTTAGAATTCCCTCCTCTGCAGCAAATCCAGCATGGCTGGATCTGGCTGCCCTGTTGGGGTAGGTGTGTGTGCAGTTATCAGGGCACGGGGATGGTTTAATACCTTGTCCAGCTGCTAATGCCTTGATTTTTACCTTGTCCAGATACTTGGGAGACAGTTCAGGAGGAAAAATCTGGTGTCTTCAGGGGGCTCAAATTGGGTGCCTTACTGGGGTGGGGCTGTATGCATTGATCAGGGCATGGGGCTGGTTTAAGACCTCATCCAGCTGTTAATATCTCGATTTTTATCTTGTCCGGGGACTTGGGAGAAACCATCTGAGCTCAGGAGGAAACGTCTCATGCCTTCAGTGAGCTCAAACTGGGTGTTGCTCACTGCAAGGAGAGGATCTGGGGGGTTCTTTCCCCCCCATCTCTTCATCAGAGCTGGTTGTGCATTAATCCTTTTATCCCTGGCAATTCTGTCAGCTGGCTGGAGAGAGAGCAAGAGAAAAAGCATCTGTACAATGTTTATTCTCCCTGTTGTAAAACTTTGTGCAGACACTTAAATTGTGGATATATTAATGCAAACAATGATAGCTGCAGATAAAAGCCAGTGTAAGGGGATGGCTGGAACCTCCCCATCAGCGATTTGGGTGATGCTGTACACAACATTTCCTCTACAAGGGAGAGCAGAGGGCACAGGCAGCTCACTGAAGCCTCAGCAAAAGCTGTTTCCAAGGTCTGCTGGAGCTCTGGGAGCAGAGCCATGCTGCACACAGGTGTCTGTCACAAACAGGATGGCAGCCTCTTCAATCACAAATAAATGAAGTCTAAGGCAAAACAAGCTCCTGGTATGTCGGGGCTGTAGCCACAGCTGTGCCCTCTTCATCCAGGGCAGCAATTTGTGTTAAAAGACTGTGAGGCAGACACAGTTGGTGAGTCAAAGGCATAAATACCCATAACCAAGCAGGTTCAAAGAAATGCTGCTGTGCTATTAAGGAGAACATTTCTGAGTCTTCCAGCAGTGTCACAGTATCAGTTCTAAAATGTACCAATTTACAAATGTGCCTCAAAAACCAAACCCAGCCATTTACTGGGATGCTTCTGAAGTCTGTACGGACCTTAATTTGCCTTATCAAAGGATAATCTGTTGTGTCAAGACTTGGAAGAAGGCTTGATTAAAAAAGCAGTTGGAGTGTGAATGCTGGCATCTGAGTGGTGCAGAAGTAGTATTTATTTAAATGCATTTAATGAGCGATTTTGGTAATGTGGCCCTGTATTTAGAGTTCCATCAGTGACTCTTCCTTCAGCAGGGCTTAGTCACACCCTGCTTGTTTTTTGCTGCCAAGATTATTTCTGTGCTCTGTGGCAGTCCTCGGGCTCGGGATGTTAAACACTGGACAAACCCAGCAGGCTCAGCACCCTGAAGCTTTTACTGAGAGCAGGGAAGGGCAGCAGCCTGGGATTTTGGGGTTCAGAGGGCTGCTGTGCCCTTCTCTGCTCTGCTGGCAGGTTGTTCGATCTCACTGCTGTTCGTCAGCAGGGTTTAGGTAAAACCTTGCCTTGTGTGAGCTCCAGAGCACAGTTTGGGAGGGCTCAGGTTCAGTTCTGCCAGTTTTAACATTTTTTGTAAGTATTTAAATTAAAATGAATGATCTTAAAGCTTTGCTTAAACAACAAATTAAACCTCCTGTGACTGTTTTGGAATGAATAAAACTTTCCATTAGGCTGCAAGTGATTATTCTTAGTAGGACAAATAAAAATAGATTTTTTTCCTAGAGCTTTCATGCCTTCAGCGCTCAGCCCCGCCCTTCAGGGTGCAGGTGGAGTGGCTGCCCATTCCTACCTGGAAATCTCCTTCAGGAGCTGTCATCCGTGTAGAATTATGGCAAAACCCCGCTGGGGTTTTTTTGGAATAAAGCTGTAGCAGGGGACTCCTAATCCGTTTTCTCCCCATAGCACTGTTTTGTGTGTTGGGCCACATTAATATTATCAAGTATTAAGTGAAGCAAATACACTGTATTTGAATCCCTGCCCTGTAATTATGCATGACACAGTTCAGTAGATGGAAATAAACTAAACTTTGAATAAAATATGGTTGTTTCTGCTAATACTGTAACACTTGGTCTTATAATTACCCTCTTGAGCAGTCTTTATTTTTTTCTGAAACTCTTAAGTGGTCGTGTTTGGGTTTTATTAGTCCTTTTTTTTTGTTTTCCTACCTTCTCCAATATATTCAAAGTGTCCCCTATGCAACTCATGTAATTTTAATTAAATTCAATAGAACATTTCTCCTTTCTGTATTAATGTACCTGTGTTGGCTCTTATAATACAGTCTCAAATACTGTGAAATATAAAATTCAGCTCTTTCATGAAAGGGAGGAACATAAAGAGAATGCAGCTGGTGAAACCAACTGTTGGAGCAGCTGATGAATATAACCTCCTGCTCAGGTACAGAGTGTAAAACCCTCTAGTACAGACAATTTCCTCCAGATTGAATGAAAACTGAAATCTAATTCATTGTTGACAACCGTTTGTGTTTTTAAAAATACTCTCTGGGGGAGTGTTGTGCCTTTCTTCGCAGCACAGAGGTGAGCTCAGTGGTACCTGTGTGACACAGCTGATGGACAAGTTGGTGAGGCTGGCCAAAAATAATGTTAAAAGACCTTGAGATATTTGGGATTCACCCCAGCTCAGGCCTGCAGAAGGAGGTGGTGGCAGTGACAGTGGCTTTCTCACCCCCACTGACACTGGGTGCTGTAAACAAGCTTTACCTTTTCTGACGAAGGTGTAAGGATTTCAGAGCACACGTGAAAAGCAGCTTTTCCTGCAGGATATGGGCTAAATGCTGAATTCCTGGTGTCACTGTGGGAATGAGGCCAGTGGTACTGCGTGCTCACCCTTCATTGGGTGGTGGGGGCTGTCTGAACATCCTGGCTGGCACATCCCTCCCAGGATCTGGGGGGGTCACAGGCACCTTGTCCTTGAATGTTCCCAGCAGAGAAGAGCTGCCTCTGACTGGTGTGGGCTGGACAGGCAGCTCTGCCACTTCCCAGGGCTGGTGAAGTGGTTTGGGTTGCCAAGGGAAGGGACTGGATGGACAAGTTTGGATGGATCCCCAGCCAATAATTTATGCCAATTATTAGAGCAGCTTTGTGGCCAGATCAGGGGTGGCATTTCTCACACACCTTCGAAAATAAGGTGCTCTTGCTCTGCAAGCTTCTTTTTGTGGTTAGTTTGTTGGTCCTGAGCTCCCTGGAACTCTGCTCCGGCCACTGCTTCCCATATGCTCTGGGAAGGGCTCTCTGGGCAGCCATCCAAGAGGTGCCAGATCTTCCTCTGCAGATAATGTTGTCTCTTTTAAGAGCAGAAAATAATCAAATATTAAGCAAGGTTAGATAAAGGCCTTGAAAAGAACAATTAATTTGATACACTGAAGGTTTGCAGATCAATTTTCAGCCATGGGCAGGCTTACTTAACAGGCCTAAATTATACTGTCACACAAAAAAGCACAGATTAGGATGCCTGTGTGGTCTGCAGATTGTTCCATTTTTCCTTGCTTGTTACAAGTGCTCTGGTAGAGGATACTTTTCCATCACTGTGCATCCAGGTGATCTTTAGCAGAACATTGATGGAAACCTAACTAACACCTTCCCTTCTGCACTCACTTCCCCACTTTTAAACGTGGAGTGGACCTACGAATTTAGCAAAAAAGGCATTTGTGGCCCATCCTCTCATCAGTTACCTTTTTCCAGGCTCAGAAGCTGCACTAAACCCTCATGAACCTCAAAAGTATTTGCCTTCATTTTCTCTCTGCTCCTTCACTACCAGCTCCTCTGCCCTATCCAGGAGGACAGAGTCCTGATTTTACATTGGTTTTATGATTGCTAGAGAAAAAGTCTCTCATATGCAGTGTTAGCTCTACTTTTTCTGTAAGAAACTCAATTTGAGCAGTTTCCACCCAACTGTGTGGTCACTCTCTTACAGGTTCTACCTGTTCTTGCAGAAACCTCCAGAGTGTGACTAGAACACAGTGGGTTTTTCTGTTTTAGGATTGTCCATTTCAGTATTGGCTGATGAAGTTATTTACAGCTCATGTCATTGCTTTCAGTTTGTTCTTTAATAGAGAAGCAATCTGCAATGGTTTTCCTCTCCCTTAAATCTGTATTCCACTGCTGTCTCATCAGTCCAATACATTTCCTTTACAAATCTAGACTTATGTTTGAGCCTAATGCCAGAAAGAGCTCTGTAAAGATTTATTCTTTTGGGCCCTAATGTGAAATGAGTAATGCTACAACTGGCTCCCTTCGTAGCAGCAACACGTTTTACTACTGATTGTCAGAAACAATAAAAAAGAGAATACATTGGTAGTTTCTGTGCTATTTGCTTCCTGGGATTTTTGTCCTGAATTAACCTCCACAAATAGATTGCATGAGTAACTTTGGAGAAGTTCTCAGCATATGTGGAGGAGAGAAACAAGGAAAAGAAACCGAGTTGTTGCTACAGCTTTTAATAATAATCAAGAGAATGAGGGGTTCACGGCAAGGCTGTGGTGACCCACTGGACAGCTACTGTGCAGGTGTCTCACTGTGTTTTCCAGAGCACAGAAATCATCTCTCAGCATGGAATTTGCATTTCCACAGCTGGAATAAGTTGTGTCTCAACTCTGCCAACACACAACCAGAGTGTGTGCTGCAGGAAAGACTCAATTCAAAGCTTTTTAAATTCCAATTCTCTTTAAAAAGTCAAGATTTGCAAATTTCTGGGGTTTAGCATGCACCAAGGGATAAGGGTGATTTTTTAAAGCAATGGTTGATCACTTGACTCAGCATCAGAGGCTGGATTCATTACTTTTGCCTGGAAATGCAAGTGCTTTCTGCTCTACTTACTAAATAGATGAGCATGCCCTTCTTTTATAGATAAAAATACTGCAAAAATTAATCTGTTAGCAGCCATCCGAGGTCTGAGTGAGTGGACAGAGAAATCTTCAGTGCTGAGTGCTGTTTGGCTTTTACAAGAAGGAGTTACAGACAGTTATAAAAGGAAAGCTAATGTTTGGTTTTCAAACGGAAAGGAAACCAAGCCTGATATTTGAAAGTTGGTATAACCCTGTCTAGAGCAGGTCAGGAGTATTTCAAACTGTCCCACTTTCAGCCCAGTAAAGTTCAGGAGTTCTTCTTGTTATTTAAAATACATCAGTGACCTGTGAGTGTCAGGAAAGGAGTGAACTGGAGTCTCTGTGAGAAGAGCCTCCGGGGAAAAGGCTCTTTCTTTTCTCTGTGGAGTTTGGGTGAGGGAAACGTTGCTTTTCTCCTTGGCCAAAAGAGATTTTCCAGGGTTTTAAGGCCAGGACCTGTCACCACCTGATTGTGGCAGAGTGGTGTTGATTTAATGCTGTTCCACGTTGTTCTTAATGACTTAATAAGGTTTCTGATGCAGTTTGTGCCTTCCTTCCATCTCCAAGTCCCTGCTTCCCTTTAGGTCTTGGCAGGGAGTATTGTTCTCCCATAGCAATATTCACTGGTTTATCCTTTCCCATGTCCTCTCCCATGCTGTGGCATTTTCTGATCTGTGTGTTGAGATCCACAAGTAAGTTTTTCAGAGCAGTTTATTTGGCTGTGTTACATCAGTGATAGTGGCTGAGTTTTGGGAAGCACAACAGACCCAACTGTGATGTAGTTTCAGTAGGGTTTGGACAGAACTGTCCCATCCCAAGTTTTCTTCTTGGTGAAGCAGCTCTTTGACACCCTCACTGTGCTGCAAAGGACACAGGGAGGATTTTACATTAGTTTTACATGTGTTGGACTAAACTTCCAGAGGCTTAAAATCTAATATGTCACCTGTCCTTTCTATCATTCACTTGAGAAGGACGGAAGGCAATTAAAATCACCAGCAGTGTCAGGAACATGACAGGAGCTGACGTTTTTGGGTTGTGAAACATTGCCTGCGATGGATGGCTCTGCAAAAATTCCCACATCTCATCTTTGTCTCCTGCCAGAGCTCCCTTTCCCAAAATGCTGCTGGGTTTTTCCAAATTGCAATGATTTAGAAACAACTACCTTGTCTACATTTTTTTTTTTTTTTCATCCAGGCAAAGGAGTGGGGAAGAGATGTTACAAAGAATTTGTGGTTGCCCCATCCCCAGAAGTGTCCAAGGCCAGGTTGGATGGGGCTTGGAGCAACCTCGGATAGTGGAAGGTGTCCGGTGTCCCTGCCCTTGGAAGTGGGGGGCACTGGATGGGATTTAAGGTCGCTTCCAACAAAAATGATTCAATGGTTCTGTGATTCTATGACCAAACAGAGCCAGCAGTGCAATGCAGAGAGGAGGGGGGAGTGTTTGAGCTCGGAGCAGCTGCTGTCAGCAGTGATTTAGCAGTTTATTGAGTTACAGCCCAAAAAGAAAATCACATTTTCAGTTTGCTGGGACTGGGAAGCAAACTTTACTTTGCAGTTGTGCTGAAAAGTTAGCTGTGACGAGACACCTAGGATGAAATGTAAAATACGTTTCCTACTATTAAACTATTTTAGTCTGGTAGAAACCACATGTTGGCCACATCTGGGCACAGCTGGATAAGTGATTATAAAATGTGGGATGGCTTTTGCCCTGGAGTTTATGGCCTAAATAAATAGGTCACAGCACAAGGGTTGATGTGAATATCTGAGCACTGGCCAAGGAGCAGTGATGCAGAGACACCTGGGCAAGCTGGGTCCCAAAATCAACCCATTTGTAGGTGGGAGTTCATGGCATGGAGAAAATATTGCGATTTGAATGAAATTCCATGGGATTCTCCCTGGCTTATGTTCAATCTCAGTTTACCACTCAAAACATAATTTTTGGAGGACTTTATGAGGTCTTTAAAAAATTTGCAGCTGTGTGAGCTCTAAAAATAAAGAAAAACATCAAAATTGGCATTGAACACTTGTGAGTTTAGGATTTGGCTGGGAGCTCTGTGCTGCTTCCTCATCTCTTGTTGGCATGTACAGAACCACGATAATAATCTGAAAGAGTTTTGTTTTAATATATCATTTAGGTGAAGTGTGACTCTTCACTTAGTAAATAAGAGAAAGAAACGCAGAGCAGGGAAAGGAAGTCAGATTTTACAGAGACACAAATGGATCCTGGGGCTAGATCTCCATGTCAAATTTATTTCAAGATTTGGTGGAGTTATTTGAAAAATGGACCTGCAAACTTTTAAAGGAATTATTTCCTAAATAGGAATAATTCTGTGCTCAAAATCAGATCAAGAATGGAGCTTGTGAGAGTAAATTATACCCCTGGGAATTCTGGTATTGCTCTTAGCAAAAGAGATTTATAGAGAGAGCAATGGGTGGAGATAGATGCCGTGAACTCAGTCTTTGCGAACTAAGACTGATTTGTAAGTTTTTTTCTGAAGTTTGTGCTACCATCAGATGGATTTATTGTTTCCTAAGTAAGTTCATCACCATGTAGACAGGAAGTTCTTTTTCTCTTTTGCAGAGGGGGAGATCTCACTGAAAAATCAAGCTCATGTTTTGACTCAGATTTTTTTCCCCCTTAAATAATCAAAACAGATAAAGAAATTTCCATGAGTTTGCAAGACAGCAACGCTGACCTGTAGTGGATCACACCCCATTCTAGAGGAGTGTTTCTGCTTCAGTGGCTGTGCCGGAGGTCCCAGATGACCCCCTCTGGAATGGGAAGGTCTCCAGGCATAGGGAGCTCCGTGTCCCATCTCGACGCCCCCACACTGCCCCACTTACCTGCCATTCCCAGCCAGGATGGAAGTTCAGCCACTGTGGTGGGAGAAAATAGCTAATTTTCTCAGGAATCTGGTATTTCACACTGCTCCTGAGCAGTTCGGATAATCAGCTTTAGCACTTACTTGGGTCCTTGCGAAGCAGCTTCCAAATTTAGTTATGAGTTTAGACCACAAGATGCTGAATGACTGACTTGGATCAGCAAGAGCTTTTCTTTATGCATCACTGTAACAAGAGCGCTGGAAAATTTGTTGTGGAGTGGGAAGTTAAAGGCTTGGTAAAGAATTCACCTCTGATCAAACTGGGAATCTAAATCCAAGCTGATCATGGTCCAATCAGAATTTGTATGTTTGACTTTGGGGGTTAAACGCTAGCATAAGGACATTGAAACCTGGGGCAGATGCAAGGGATGTAATGTTATAGATGAGCCTTAAAAAACATGGAGGAAATTGGTTTAATTTAGTGAGGAAAATTACACAAAAAAACCCCAATTTTGTACAGATGCATTGGTGAATATAATTAGAAATATCACGGGGAGCTGCTGCTAACACAATATTGTGCTGCAAGAGATGTGGGCTGATGATTAAAACCCTTTGCCCCCCTCACTGAGTGCTTTGCTTCTCTCCAGGCAGTGACAGGGAAATCCATTCTTGTAACTGGAGCTTGTGAGTGGCACAGAAATTTGAACTCTCTTTTCCCCTCTGTCCCAGCTCAGATGGATCAGACACTGCCAGGGCTGAGTTTATTCTGCCAAACAAAATCAAGCACCTGCCTGAAAGACCATCAGGACCCTCAGTGAATTCCTGCTGTAGGGCACGGTCATTATCCTCTTTGTGGCGTTTTGACGTCTCAAGAATTCCAGATGATAGTCCCATAAAGCAATCACCTTTCTGGGTGGTGTCTGCCACCAGAGCTGGAAACCTCAGCAGACGCTGTGGATGGTGCTGTGGAGTAAGAAACAACTTTTCCAGATAAGCGGGAGATGAAGGGTGACCCAGCAGCCACAGATTCTCTTGTCCTCTGAATCCCCTTGTCAGAGTCACATGCAGAACTTTTTTCCTTGTTTTATCCCCCACTTTCTGGCCCCCTTTGGTCAAAGTGACACCAGCATGGTAAACTCCACCCTGTGCCACTTGCTGTGTGCTCCTGACATGCTCACTGTGAAATAATTGATAGGGCCTGATGCTAAGCTCATTCATTTTGATTTTGTTAGCTCATTAATGGGTTTCCTGCATCTTCTGCCTTCACTTTGCAAAGCAGCCTTATATTTAATTAGCATTAGCTGAACTTTTTTATTTAGCTGGTAAAAAGGTTATTTAAGTCCTTAAGAAGAATTACTTCAACTACAGTCGACCTGGTAATTCGTGTATTGTCGCGGGGGCTAATTGGGCACATATTTGGGCTGTGGAAGGCTGCGCACTTATGATACAGGTCTGTGGGCATAAATTAATGCTAGTCTTCAGCAAAGGTCAAGGCGCAGAGTATGGAAATAATTAAAGCATTGACAAACCACGTAATGGCTGGTAGGTGCTCAGGAGAGAGATCAGCTCCTTCTTTGAAGCTTTCCCAGCAAATATTCGTGGTTTTATTCTAAACACAACTAAGATGTAATCTAGTGACTACTTGGGGTTCCTCCTGATGATGCCTGGCCAGGTAATCTCAGTGATTAATGAAAAACACCAGCAAGCCTGACTCTTCCAAGATGGGTGTCACATTGGGGACCATTATAGAGATAAAACCAACAGCTCTTGCAGAAGTGAGCAGAGAGAGTGGTAGGCAGCGGTGTCTCTGTAACTGTGTAAGTTTAATCAGGCGTATTCATCCTTACATGCCAACTTTTTTCTTTTTAAGAGGTGCAAACTGCAGATAATAAAACAAATCCTGTAGTTTGCTGCACTTGGAATTGCCATCAATCCCCCAAGCCTGGCAGAGCCTGTTCTGAAAAATGAGGATAACAGGCATTCATTAAAACTTGATTCAGAGAAGTTCATAAGCTGAGCTGGGTTTTTTGCAAGTTTCCTTGGAGAAAGCCATCAGAAGGTGTTTAAAAGGACTCTTTAGTCAAGGTCTGAACCACAAATCTCATCTATTTCTTATACGGTCTCCTTTACATCGGGCTACAAACAGCGGGAGTGTTTCATTGCTTTGTCCTGTTCAGAAAAATTTTGAATTCTCTGAAGGTACCACGGTCTTTAGTGTTCTTTCCAACACAAATTTTATAATTAATCCGTGTTCTGTAGAAATTCTGTGGGTTGCCTATCCATTACCTTGCTGGATCCACACACATCTGCCCAACATACCAGAAATCTGAATCATAATTAGGTAAAACCTCCAATTATCATTCCCATACCTTTGGAATTACTGTAATAAAACCTGAGCATTGTCCCACTGCCCTTTAGGTTTAAGTGTGCTCAGCCCACCAATCTGTTTTAGTGATCTCAGACTGGTGTTTGCAGCACCATATGTCTGCCACTGGTTATGGCCAGGTCCCCACCTACACGGGGACTTAATGGCCTTTTATGACACACATCCTCAAGGATACTGCACTAATGGGGTTCCAGAGAGCCCTTGGGAAGCGTGGAGCACGATGGATGTGAACTGGCCACTGTTATGGTGATAAATTCCTTTCCATTCCCTTGCTGCCTATTGATGGATCAGCGTAGGAAAGGTACAGAACCACTTCAGCCTGTCTGGGATTAAATCAGCTTCCCCAGCAGGGCCCCTGCACCTAAATATTTGTGGGGCACTGCTTCCATGAGGTTTGTCACAGTTGGGAAAAATGAGGGAAGGGTTTAAATCCCTCAGTTTCGTTTTCCCCTTCTGCCCCGACATCTTCCCTTCCCCCCCCAATAGTTTCCTTTCCATACCAAAGGTATTTTGTTAATAAAAATACAAGTGTCACCAGACATTTATAAATCCTTTCTTTAGCAATTTGCAGGAGAATTTCTGGAAATGCAATGAAAAAAGGGAGTTTAGATAACTTACCTGTTAAATGTAAGAAAAAAACCCAAAATGCTGAGTTTTCTAAAGTAGAAAACCAAAACCTGAACAGAAGAATTAATGAGTTTGATTGACGGCACGCAGGTAATTGTGTTTCATGAACTGATGATGTTTTTAACACTCACAGACTACACTAGGGTGGTTTGTGACATTTTAGGAAGTTTTGGGTTTGGTATTGGCCTGGTTGGATGGGGTTTGGAGCAACCTGGGATAGTGGAAGTTGTCCCTGCCCATGTCAGGGGGTGGAAAAAGATCTTTGGGATCCTTTCCAACCCAAAATTCTCAGTGATTCTCTCATGGGGATCTTTCCCAGACAGAGTTTCCCAGTAAAATTGTTATTGGTGCAGGCGCCCCAAGCCTGCCTTGTGCCAGGTTTGTGTTTGTTTGAATTTCAGAGGCAGAGAGAGCAACAGATACGGTGTTTGTGCTACAGCCTGAGATGGAATCTTTAACAGGGCTACTCAGGAGAAAGCAAGTTGCTTTTTAACATTTTACATCAAAAAATCAAAACACCAGGCTGGTGGGAGCAGAGGCAAGCCAGGAAAATTACCATCCCTCTTAACAGAGGCCTTCCTTGACTAATTCAGGCATCTGTAAATGATGGGTGTGCTGCTCACTCAGGGCACTGGCTTTTATTTTTATTTTACCTGTTTATAGAGAAACAAAATCTATTCTCTGTAGCTAGCAAGGTAAAAAAATCAGGGGCAGAGCTCCTGTTGTTTGCCAAGGCATGGGTATGTTTGACATCCTTTTTGTCTGCATCTTTATTCTTGAGAAAGAAACATGCTCCAATCAATTCCTAAAATCTCTATGAGGCAAAAAAATATTACAATGGAAAATACATTTTCCTGTCTACAGTGTTTGGTTCAGTATAATTAACATGAATAATGCAAGACAATTTTCTGATAGTTATTATATTAGAGAGCTTAGCTGACTCATAACTGCCCCCATGACAGAGCCAGAATGCAAATTACTTGGATAGAAATAGCACCAAACTGGTTTTATTAAGATGTGATACATATTTTGAATTAAAAATATTCAAGGCCTTACAAAATGACCTTGATGTCACTTCTCTTCCTCCCCTAAGGCCACCGAGGAAATTTGCGTGATCATCTGGAGACAGCTTTTCCATTCTCCCTCTGTGGATCCACAGCATCTGCCATTCATGGAAAAACAGGGTGGCTGATTCTGTTCCTTTTCTGAGCTCAGCTACAGCAGAATAACGATGGAGAATTTTGGCCTCTTTTGGGGAACCTCGCTCCTTTATCAGAGTTAGGAAGATAATTGAGCTAACAATAAACCATCAGACTTTAATCCTCGTTAGCAACTAGAGTCATCTCCAAGTCCCTCTTTCCTCAGCCCCTAAAATCTGACTGTGTCTAGTCACCTCCCAACTCCTGAAATGCCTGAGAACAAAATGTTTGTTGAGATTGTTTTGAAGATTCTTGTGTGCTCCAAATTTTGGCTGAAGAGGCTGTAAACTTTGGGCACTTGGGACAAAGACAGGGTCAGAAAATCCTTTTCAGACTCCATGAGAGGTCTGAAAAGCCTCTCTTAATTTTCCAATTCATATTCCAAAGAATTTTCCAATCTTTAACTTTACAAATTTTCTCAATTTCCTAATTTTCTCTTTTAAATTCCAACTTGTAAAGAGAGGGTCTGGAAACCATCTCTTAAGGTTTTTTTTGCTTCTCTTTCTACATTCCAAGCAGCCTGGGAAGGAGCAGTGCTCCGAATGAAAAAGACAGTTGAAAATTAGAAAGGAGCAGCAATTACAGAGAATTGTCCCAAAACATGGGATTTCTAAGTCAGCTTTCTTCAGAACTCCAATTAAGTGATGCAATGAAATTGCTGCATCACCCACTCCTGCACATTTGATCTGGAATTCAGACACATTTACAGCTAAAAGGATTATTTTGCCCATTCTCCTCCTGGCTGTGAGCAAAGCAACTGCTTTTGTGTGGATCCTGAGGAGCGGAGTTCACTCAGGGTCCAACCTGCACAGGGATGGCACCTGAGGCTCTTCAGTGTTTCTGTGGCATAAACAACAATTTGCATGGATTTGGGACATAAACAAACTCTCCTTGCCCTTTTTTTTATTTCCAGGCTGGCTCCAGGCTCACTCAGAATTCAAAACCAGCTTGAAGGGCTAGAGGTCCAACCCCACTGGATCTCCTGGCATAGCCCTTTAGGGGTTTTAATTGAAAAGCCATCAGACCAGAAAATTTTTCTTTAAATCTGATTTTTGCAGCCAGAGCCCATCCCAAATTTTTAGTGTGGTTTAACTCCCACTCCCACACTCTCGTCTGCTGTACGATCTTGTTTTGGTGCACTGTGGGGAACAGATCTGTGATAAAAGCTCTTTTACCAAGGCTTTTTTCATTTTATGGCCTGGAGACTTGGGTTTTGTCTTCTTATTCTCCACCATCCATTCCACATGATTTACTTCTGACCCTCTTCTTTGCTTCTCCATTTTTTGATACCTGGAGATATGTTTGATAAGGACTAATCAGTTATCACTAATCCACCTCTATCTGCAGGGATGCCGCCTCACTTATTAATGTGTGCAGCAGAGCGTGCCTGTTACTCTTCCTCTTGCCACTGCTGGGTATCACTCTGTTCTTTCACGTCTTTCTGAGGAATTTAGCCGAAAAAAATGCCAATGTTTCGTAGAAGATTCCTGAAAATAAAGATTAGAAGGTGGAAACCACAACTCCAGGCTGAAGTTAAAAATTAAGGGAGGAAGGGAAGGCCTGGATTTGAAATAGGTGATGCAAGGTGACCAGTGCTAAATGAAGAGATCCCTGCTCCTGCCCAGGTCATCCAAGGAGCTGTCCCAGGAATGAAGTGGCCCTTGGGCCTTGAAAATGCTTCCTACTTGGATTGTGACACAGGATGAGCCCCCGCCTTGAGTGCAGCCACTGCTAGTGGAAAGTGGAGTCACTTTTGTTGTCACTGACACTGTGCTGCTCACAGTGAGCTCCCTGTTTTGCCTTCTCCTGGTTATAACATCCAATTCCATCTGAATCCCATTATGAACTGGAATTAATGCCTTCATTTACGGGCCACTGCTGCTTTACCTTTTGCCTCTGGCACATGGATTTGTTTTGAGTACCACAGATGCAGTAATTGAGCTGTTCCCTCACTTTACTACTGCTGTTTGGGAAGGTCTTGAGTCTCTGCTGGGGAACAAGCAGGTCCTGAAGATCCTGCTTTTTCCTCCTCTAATCAAACACAGCTCAGTCACCAAAATATTCGGGACTGGAATTTACAGTGGGTAGTGCAGAGTAGATCCCCAGTTTGCCTGAAGGTGACAGAGAACCATGGAATTGTATAGAGCTTAGAAATAGGTCTGGAAAAGGCCTTTAAGATCATCAAATCCAACCAGCATCAAATCCATCCAGGGATGGGGACTCCACCACTGCCCTGGACAGCCTCGACAAGGGCCTGAAGTATCCAAGACCGGGTCGGAGGAGCTTTGGAGCAACTTGAGATAGTGGAAGGTGTCCCTGCCCATGGCAGGGGGTGGAATGATATGGGATTTAAGGTTCCTTCCAACCCAAACCATCCTGTGTTTCCATGAAAGAAAACTTTCATGAAAAACACAGAAGGGTCTTTTCAAATATTTCATATCATCACACATGTAAATATTTGTTGTACTCATGTTCTTCCCCTGTTTTCTTGTGTGTCACTTGACTCCCAGTCGTAATTATTCACATTACTAGGAATAAAATCTGTTTGGGTCTCATCTTCCCAAAAGCAGCAACGCCCAGTTATCTCCATTCCAACCCACACTTTTCTGTCAGTAACCTGCTGATTTTTTATAACATGGTTTGGTTTTGACCTAAAAGTGTTCCAGTACTTAATACAGGTCGTGGGTTTCCATGTGGCCACCAGTAACACCAGGTAAATTTGCTATGGCTGCGTTTTCTTCCCGCTGACCTGGGTGTTGGATTCTGGCTCCTCACTGTGGCACAACTGAGGGTTCATCCTTGCCAAAACAGCTCCTGGCTGGAGGATGTGCCAAACTTCAAGCTCAAACAAAATATTTTGGGTTGTATAATGAAACCAGAATGTCAGTGATGCTGTTTGGTTTCCCAGTTACCAGTGGATATGATGAAGCCTAAACCCTGATTGTTTATGCGTTCCAGAGTTGCATCCTGAGCTAAATTCACGAAACAAATTGCACTAAAGAGACAGTGTAAGCCAGAAGTTCATGTGTCATAAAACTGATTTTTTGCCCAGTGCTTTTGTTTGAGGAGATATTTTCTTTTTGGTAATGCAGGTTCATTAAAAAAATTTTGAGCTGCAGGATTCACAGGACATGATTTACTGTAACTGTAAGGATTTCTCATGTAATATTAACAAAAACAAACGTGTAATTGGGTACAGGAGGCAGCATTAGGTGAGCAGGGTCTGGCAGCAGCAAAGCACTCCTGGAATTGAAAATACTCATTAGGTAGCCTGACTTGTTCTGGAGCAATTCTGCTGAGAGTTTTGCTTTGACTGAATTCTTAGTGCTGCTGAAAGGTGGCTGATTGATGGCTCTGAATAATAATAACATACTTAACACTTTCCATTTGCAGAACTCAGGGTACTTTCAGCCTTGTCTGGTTAATGGGGGGGTGAAGTATGACTGATGTTCTGCAAAGTCATGAAAAAGTGGTTCCAGTTCCTCTGTCACTGGTGCTAATCTGGCTCACCTACTTCTTCCCACAGTATTGTTGCTCCAGGATGCTGAATGGAATGCAGCTGATGCTCATGGAATTTTTTTCCTCTGGTTTAGGTGCAGCCCAGAAAATGGGAAGATATTCCCTCTGTGCCCAGCAGCAGCTCCATTGACCACTCTTTTCCTCAAAAATCTTTGGAGCTGGATCCTGAGACAGCACAGTTTGAGAAATTAAACTCCTGGATAATTTAGACCTTGGTTCATAGTCACAGAGAAAGTGTTGAAACTGATCCTCTTGCAATAATGACCTGTGTCTTTGCTCATGCCAGGTCTTCAAAGGTGTTGGATTTTCTTTCTTAATTTTATTGTATTTTTTTAATCCAAGATGGTAGAATTGTTTTAGGAGCTGTCCCTCACAGAAGAGCAGGTAAATTAAAATTAAAATAACTCTACAGGAAGCAGTGTTAGAGCTTCAAATACAAGGGGTTTCCTTTAGCACAATTCAACACCTGGAAAATAACTGTAAGTTTTGTGTGCTGCTCAGGGCATTAAGAATGTCTCCAGGAACGTTTGGGATTCTGCAGATGAACACCAGAGGAGTTAAACAATACGTTATTATTAAACTCTGCATTATTTTCATCTCTAGAAATACAGAATTATCAGCCAAGAACTGCCAGTGCTCTGCAGCAGCAGCATTTTTATACTTCTGGAAAAAAAATGGAAAGTGTGTTGTTCCAGTGCATGTGCCAAGTGCCAGACTTTTTATAATCCTATAGGAAGACTTTTCCTACCGTGTTTTATTCCTTAAATATTGCAAAGATTAATATTTATGGTTAGGTCAGCTGCCTTCATGAGAAGGATCCCCACGGAAATTGCTGCTCAAGGTTCCCTCGGGACTGGAATACTCTTTCCCAAGTGATCCAAAGAGAATTCTCCACATGAAGTTGTAATAAAACTGAGTGAGCAAAAATGGGAGGGAGGCATTTATTGAAGCAGAATGGAAAATAAGAGGTCTGGAAAACTGAGCTGCCTCTGAAGCCATGGAGTCAAATACCTGCAGATGCAGGCAAATAAATAATGGAAATTGTTTGGGAAAATTGGCCTGGATGGCCTTGGCAGCACCCGAGTGCTCATTGAATATGCTCAAAACATGGAACTGTTTTTTTCTCTGCCACATTGCATTTTTCCACAAGATGACGAATGAGCTTGAAAATGGTACCTGAATTAATTTGCAGCATTCCCTAGCCCTAGATTCCTTTGGAAATGGGATTGGAGAAGCAGAGCACATCATGCTGCTGCTCTGCTCTGCCCGGGTCCTCAGCCTTGAGGCTTCTCTGCAGTCTGTGTTTTGCTGATTATTTGTGGTAAAAAGACCTAACAAACCCCAAATGGCAGAAATCTCATTTGTAGAGCCACTATCAGGGGCTGGATGTCCAAAATTTGATAACGGAAATGAAAGCCTGGCATGGATTAAATCCTGCACTCTTTTGACCTTCATTGTGTTTGCCATCACTTTGTCCTAACTTTGTATTCATATTTCATGGTTATGAATTCCCTGGTTGGAAATTTTGGTAATATTTTCAACTGTTTGCTTTGGTGGAAGACTTTGACTTAGCCCTGAGAGAAAAAAACGGCTTTTCAGACTGAAAACAAACACTTGAAACTTTGCCCTCTGGTTCCTACCTGTGGCTGCAATTCTGCTGCTTTTTGGGTATTTTTTGCTTGCTCTGGCTGAGCTCTGCAACTTGTGATAGATCCCCCATCCTTTGTGCTGGGCTGCTGTGGTGGGATGCTGCTATATTTTGCCAGAGTGAATTGAGAGAGAAAATAATTTAGAAATTTAATTGAGCCCTGCCTTAGGGAATGGGAGTCTGGAGATACTGTGATGTTTGTGTGTTTGTGTGCCTGTTTCTCTCTCAGCTTCTCAGTCTGATTTCCCCTCACTGAAAATTTGAGTTCCTCTGCCAAAAGTAGACTCTTTTGGGGCAATTAGAAACCCAGTATTGTGTTGGAAAACAGTGTTTCAGCAATAATCCAAATGCACAGTGTAGAGCAGAAGAAGAGCCATCCCATCTCCTTTCCACAGGAACGCTCTTCCTCACCGGAATTTCCTGGATGGAAGGGATTTCATGCTTGGAAGACCATGACTAGGGTATTTCTTTAGGTGCTGTTCAAGCCACTCCATTTTAGCTGCTGAAAAATATATTGTCTTCAATTATTTAAGTTTGCATTCTTTGGGGGAGGAAAAATACTCTTAATCTACATCTTCAGGTTCAGTGGCAACAATCAGCACAGATACACATGTATAATGTGATTAAATGGCTGAAAAGTGAAAGGTGGATAAATTCATAATGAAAATAGAATCTGAGTCTGAGTAGCCAGTGTGTAACCCTTATTCAGAGTGAGCTATTTAAACCAAATGCAATTCCCTGCCAATTGACATGTGCCAGTTGGATGATAATAATCACTCAGTGATTTGGGGTACACCAGATGTGGGCTCTGTCTGCCTGCCTTCAGTGTCCCGTATTCACATGAGTGTGAAAATGTGTTATATCTGAGGGCTGCATCCAAAAACTAAATTCCTTTACTCCATTTATTCCAATTTCTGAATAATTTAGGCGCTGGATGGAGGGAATGGCTCTGGTGTGGCATCAGTGGCACTGCTAACTCTCTGTGCTCTGCATTTAGATTTGGTTTATTTGGAACATTTAAAATCACTGCTAGAACTTAAAGATCAAGGGATCCGTTTTAATTTTTGAAATGTTGCTTTAGAAGGAAAATGCTTGCTGTTTTAAGGACTTGGAGTTCAGAAAACAACTCAGAGAGGATACAGTGCTTTTAGGGGTTCGAACTCCCTTGCTGTGGCCACAGTGTGATATTAATCTCTACATCTACAGGCGCCCTTATTTGGAGTGGCGGTTTTTTATTTGGCCTTTTTAACCAGTCGATTACCTTGGTTAACAGTAAAATAACTTGCAGTGGGAAGAACAAGGTAGCTCCATGGTTTCTTTGGAAGGAAAAAGCAGGGGAGTGGTAAACTTGCTTAATGAGCAAAAGTTATCAATTAACGCCCTGCGGATAACTTCAGTTAATGTCCTGCAATTAATGTCTGACTGTGGGTCACAGAGCAGGGACAGAAATCTTCCTTTTAAAAAGCAGAAACTTCAGATGCAACTGCTTGAAACTATTCTTAATTTCTTGGTGGGGGAACACCAATAAATCTTCTAGTGTTGATGGAGAGGAGACTTCCTTTCCATCACACACCAAGTAATTTGGGGTTTGGAAGTGTTCCTAAACTGTTTCCGAGGCAATTGGAAAATATGTACTGATGGCAATTTCAGAAATGTTTAACCAGCTTTAAAAAGCTGTTTTCCTCCTGCAACACCATATCGGAGATTTTACAAGATGTAATTGGAAGAGGAACCTTCAGGATCTGAGGCTCCAACCTCACCTACAAGGCACTAATGTTGATCAAAAAAAAGACTGAGAAATGGATGGGTGCATTTTGTTGTTGGTTTGAATAAAATGATGAAGTTCTCATGATTAGCAGAGGGTTCCAGAAAACCCTGCAGAGGGAATTGGGGATTGATTTGAAAACACCATCCCAGTTTTCCAAATTTTGCTCTCCAATTAGCAGTCTTAACTCTGAAGTTTTCAGCCTGTTTCTGATATCTGCAGAGCTGTAATCACCTAATAACAACCCAACATTTTTTGACCTGGGTTTTAATATGCAGAGCCTGACTTTGCTGTGGTAATTTGTCTTCAAGTTTAATAATTGGAAGAACAAAGCAAAATGTTTTGATTTGACACTGAGTCAGATGATGAGTATGTAAAGTGAGATTTGACTGATGTTTCCTTTGCTCCCCCAGTGGAATTTAAATAACTTATTGTTCAGTCGAAATGCAGGCAAAAAACAAAACCTCCCCAAGAATTATTAATTTTTTCTTCATTGATGTGGTGGATGGGGTTTGATGGAGAGCTCTGTGGCTGCAGCACATGTTCTGTCATGTATCAAACAATTCTGAAGCTTTTTCTGTGTGAAAACAAATATTTTCAACAGGGACGGGATTAATTTTTGCTTTTTAGGCATTGAATCCGTTTTTCTGAAAATCGGTGTTGAAAAAGGAGTCTAAATGATGTTACAACAACCCAAGATAAAAAGCCTGGCTGAAAAGAGATTTTCTTAATATAAAGGTGGAAGTTGTGGCACAGCTCGTGCCCCTTCTGCGTGGGGCATAGAGCCAGGGCAGTGTGAAGAGTGCTTGCTGAGGGAAGCCATATGTGATCAAGGTGCTCGTTATCATGGAAAAAAAAAAATAAATTTCAGGATATCTTTGCTTAGGGTGGGGTTGAGGTTCGCTGCAAGACACACCTGTAGGTGTTGCCAACACGGTAGGATTACATATGTTGCTGTATCTGGTGAAAAATCCAAGATTCCAGCAATAATGGCTTTTATTATTTAATATTATTTCCCCTCTACCCACCAGAAGCAGCTAAGAAGAAACCAAGCATAGTCACAAACCACTCTTTTAATTTCTTTTTGGGCAATGAAGCTTTTCATTTCTGAAAAAAGTTTTTTTTCCTGGAATGAATCAATTTTCTTTACAGTTTCATGCTCTGTGGTATTGGGCTAAACTCATGTTTTGCATGTCTGATGTACATCAGAATGAAACTTTTACCTCGGAGACAACATGTAACCCATAAAGAAACCAAAAATCTGACAAACTGGGGCGTTTCTCTTGCCAGCCTTCTCTGGCACTTGCGTTTCCTCCATGACAAGGAATATGCAAAGAAGAAACATCCCATGCTCAACTTTTCCCCCATTAGACTAAACTGCCTCATTTCCAGTGTTTTTGCCAGGTTTTCTCACTTTCAATGAGAGCTGAAGCAGTTAAGAGTATATCTACTGCAGTGCCTCTGTCTGCTCTAGGAGAGGGATTTTTTCCTTCGTGTCTTCATTCTGTTGTAAAACACCAGATACTTGCTTTTTAGAACCACTGCCTGTTTTTCTGGATGTATCATTTGTCAGCAGGCTTGTGCTCCTTCCCCAGAACCTGCAGAGAGATGTTGCTGTGAAGGAAGGACATTTCTCTGCCAGTGTTTTTTTTTCCAAGGCCATATTTCAATTCCAGTAGCTGATCCTGAGACCTGTTACTAGTTGGAGTCGGGGCTGATTTAACAACCATGTTTGGAGGCAAAATGAGGGAATATTTATTGCTTCCATTGAAGATCAGCTCCCTTTGCATCTCACCTGTGCTCTATTATCACCCTGTACCCTTGCAAACCTGGCTTTTATTCCATCATGAGCCACGATAATTTCTGAAAAAACTGCTGTAAATACATCCCTAATGTGTGTTTCAATGACAGAGGTTTAACAACTGGTTTTGGTCCTTTCATTTTCTGGCAGGGAGGTTGCTGTGTGAACAAGGCTTTCCAGAAGTTTTACATATGTCATTCCTCATCATGATACTTGAAGGGTACAGTAATAGTTGCAACAGCTTAACCATCTTGCAAACAAGGCAGCACAGCTCTTTGGTGCCTTCACATCTCAGTCAGAGCCTGTGTGAGGCTGAGGAAGGCTCAGGGCAGTGTTGGCTGGCCCTGCCTGGCCAGGAGTTAAAGCTGGCCTTGTTTTTGCCCCTTTTTAATGTGCTGTGAGTCCTGATGTGACAGGAGATGTTATAATCAAACTTGTACATCCCAAATGACTGACTGTGTACTTGTCGCTCAGAGCCCCTGGAAGGAACTTCATAAGGAGGGTACGGGCTTGAAGTCTCAGAGTTTTTCAGCTTAGGGAAGATAAAGAAAACTATTCTTCTTCTCCAGGTTTAAAATCCATCTTACAAGCACATTGCAATTTTTTAGAGGCTACAGAAAGGCAGGATTAAGCTGCTGCTCTAGATCCAGGTCTGCCTCAGTGAAGCTGTGGAATATTCCAGAAGTAAAACACACCTTTTCCTGCATTCCCTGAAATAGGAGAGTATTCCAAAAGAACAGGTATTTTTAAATTTGTATTCTAAAAAGATTCATCTATGATTATGCACTTCTGAAAGAGTGGTTTTTTCAGTTTTTTGGCTCGCCTGGAGATGGCAATGTGGCAGTGTCATTGTCACACTGTGGGCTTCTGTCAGGAATACACACAAATTACATAAAACCAATAATACGAAATAAAGCTCTGTTCGAGCTGGCTTTGATAATATAGGGAATAAATACGTTAGAAACATACAGATAATGGAGCTGAAACACAGCTGATTTCACTAAATGAGAAGCTCGGTGAATGGTAAATTAATTTTTTATTGCACCCGAACACCCAACACACTATTTTAATGCCGTGTTACTTCCATTGTAGTGAGTGACTTACATGAAACACAAGCCCTGTCCTGGTGCTCCTGGGCTGGGTAGCAACAGAGGGGCTGAGTTACCTGAGCTCTCAAGGTCCTCATCACCTTCATGCTCCTGTGCCTGAATCAGGCAACTTAAATTTCTTGTTTATCAACGTAAGCCTGGAAACTTAAAGAAGTTTTTCATAATATTTTGCTTTCTTGTAGCTGGAAAATTTTTTTCAAACGGGAAATTAAAAGGTCTTGTGCTTAATTACAGCACTGTGAAAGTAGGGCCAGCTCTAGAAGAACATCCAGGAATTGTTTGGGTTGGAAGGGAACTTAAAGATCACCCGGTGCCACCCCTGCCATGAACAGAGACACCTTCCACTATCCCAGGTTGCTCCAAACCCCATCCAACTTGGCCTTGGGTCCTTCCAGGGATCTGGGGCAGCCACAGCTCCTCTGGGAATTCCATCCCATTCCTCATTTATGTTTCTTTTTCACTTGTTTCCAAGAGTTGTGCTGTGGGTTATCGGAATCATCTTCAATTCCCTAGTGGAGGGGCTGATGTGGAGGGACATGGACCTGGTCTCTTCCAGGACACCCTGCAGGCAAAGCTGGGCAGCTATCCCAGGTTTATTTTTGCCCAGTTTATTCATCTGCATTCACAGCAAAAGGATCTCAGGATCTCCTGCATTTGTATCTGAGCAGACTTAAATGCATACAATCCTTTCATGTCCTTCAGGTCATTAGGAATACAAGGGAAGTGGTAGATGATATAATTTGGGAATCCACTTCTATAGGAAGCTCTGGTGACTTAAGAAATGTGATTGAAAAATTTTTTCATGGGAGACAGTGTCTGCAAACTGAACACAAAGGGTTTGCTCAGTAAAGTGTTCTGGCTCCGAGCACTGCTTTAAATTCCCCTTTGGGATCGAGATGTCTGAGTGTGGTACACTGTTTTCTTTGCTGCTTCAACTTGGATCTCCCTTCCAGTGTCTGATTTCTGTTCCTACAGCACACTCTGTTCTGTTCTAATACCTTTGCTGACAGGGAGGTAAATGCAGTATAAATTGTCACTTTAACATGTTGCACTTTGTAGTGTGTTGAATAATGCATTTGACACGCTGTCATGCTGTACCTCACCGTGCCAAACCTCTGCAGCCCTGACTGCTGGGTTGGTGCTGTTTGTTTACCAAGCACTTCATGCTTCAAGAATTTTGTTCTGTACATATAATCAGGGAAAGGACAGAGGAAATATTCCACAAATAGTTTGAGTGACCCCACCAAATGAGAGAGGATGGTTTTTCCCTTTCACTCCCCTGGCGTGTTGTTTTCTTACCTTGAGAGATGTTTGGAGGAGAAGGGAAGATCAGCTCTGATGCTCGCAGGTTCTGCGTTGTATTTTTAGTTCTGTCACAGCTGTTTATGTCACCCTAATGTGCCACCCCATCACACTTGGTTCCCCAGCTCCTCAAATGGTCTCTTTAATACCTCAATACACTGTCCAGGTGTGATTAACTGCACTTTTAGAGGTCTACCTCTGTTGTTTGAAAAGCTGACTGATCGTGTGGAAAACACACACCCCTGGCATCATCTCTTTGCTGTGATTTCAGACACAGTTCCAAAGAAGAGGGGTTTACTGCATGGAAATGCTTTAAAAAGCCTTGATGTCCCATACAGTCAGGTTCAGAGGCATCCTCTACCTTTACTTTCCCAAACATAAATGGAGAGTTTGTGTCTCACATGTATCCATGGGCAGCCAAAGTCCCAGATTCTTCCAGAGTGTGGCTGCTTGGGGCTGCATGGGAAAGGGAGAGTTGATACTCTGTTATCAAGTGACTCATTTGGGCACATTTAGTTAATTTGAAAAGCAAATGAAGGAAGGACTTCAAACATCTGCTTAAGGCTGTGCTTTTTTCCTGACTTTTTTTCTGACTGTTAACATCTTGGCAGTCCTGTGGCATCCAAGCTCCACTCCAGACGGAGCAAAGACTGGAGAAGGTGCTGGAGAAATTCAGCTGCTGTAGGGCCTGGGCTCTCTGTGGCTGGAGGTCTGAGGGGAATTCACTGTAGTCATCCACGAAAGCTGGATAAACTGTAATCTTTTTACATTTGGGTTAATTGCAGCAATTGTAATCTCCCAGTTGACTTCCAAAGGTTTAGTCCAGGATGTGGCTTGGACAGGTGTTAACTCCATGTCGAGTGCCTGGGGAAGTGCAAATGTGGGTTCCTAGAGCTGTGGTCCAACCACTTGTGCCATGCTCTGCTCGGTATTACTGAGCCCGGATGACCAAGGAAAGCAAGTGCAGGATAAGAGGGGTGATTGGAGGCAGAGCTTTCCATTTAGATTAAATGACAGACACTAAAAATCTAAATGGATAAGGAGAAGACAATGAGGGAATGATTACCATGGGATGCTGTTTTTCTCACTACAAGGAGAACCAGGAGTCAGAAAGCAAATGAGCTTCAAAATAAAATGAAAACCATGTTTAAGAAAACCAGAGATTAAACTGGGGGGCCTTTGCAGTTGATGCTGCAGCAATTTAAAATACAGATTTATTCCAGACAAGGTTAAGGGATTTCCTGGAGGGCACATTCCAATGTTCCACTTGCCATTTCCAGCTCTGACAAAATGTAACCCTCTGGTTGTTTGGAGGCTGGTGACAAATCACTACACGCTTGTCGTTGATTACATTGTTCTTTGAGCATCCAACACCAGATAGACAGGCTTAGGTGACCTTCATCTGGATTTGCATTTCCGTGAGAAGCGCTTGATAACTGTATTGTTCTTGTTGTCTGGAGGAGCTGATGGCTCAATCTGCCATCATGGAATGGAGAGTTTTTCACATGGTCTGCGAAGTTTGAAAACCTTTTAAATCCTTGCACAGCATTTGGTACAAGAGGGCTTTTAAAATGCAGGTCATTTTTGTCTGTGTTGAGCTCCGGGTAGTGAATAGGGGTGTATTTCCTCTTCAGAAAATTCTATTTATACTGCAATAATGCTGCAGGCCAATTTCTGTATCATTTCTGTGCATTTATCTTTGTTGATGATGGTTTATTTGAAGAAGTCTGTCTTTATATTGTCAGTGACTTAATGATGAGAATCAGAGCTTTAGGATTTGCAGGAGAAAGGAAGTGCTTGACAGGCATTGCTGAAATTGTTTAGCCAATCTTTCATTTTAACAATAGGGAAATAAAATTACCCAAGTGCAGAAATAGATATTTCTGAAGCAGAACATAATGCTCATCAGCATGGATAAACACAGAGAGGATTGATGTGTTTTAAAACTGTGTCAAAGACTCCTGTTCAAAAGCCACAGTAAAAACAACTGGAGCAGGCTCCTCCTGAACCTCTTTTCTTCCAGGGTGGATTAAAAGGGGTTTATTTGAAACGGAGTTTTGCCTGGAGATGGGAGTCTGGAGTGGCTTTTCCCTGCCTGTTTCCTGCTCTGCCAACTCCATGCCCTTTGTTTCAGGCTTCTGTGAATGAAGATAATTTGCTGGTTGTGATGAATTTTGCTTCTAAACCCTGAAATATGGGAGCGTCGGGAGACAGGAGTGTCACCTCCACCAGATCAGGGCTCCCAGATGCTGGGATAAAGGATATGGCACTGAACAGAGCCTCATTCCTCTGGGGTGAGACACAGCTTCAGGGGAAATTCCTGGTGAGGATCCCAAAGTGGAGAAGCCCATCCATTCCTCGGTGTTCTTGTCTGATTGCCACAAATATTTTGCCTTTTTCAGTTATTTCACTGCAGGGACTGATGTGATGATCAGACCTCCTGAGCTCTTCTAGGAGCTCCAGCAAAGACATAAGAAGCTATTTAATACTAACCCATTCATGTGTATTAACAAACCAGAGTGTGCGAGCAGGGTTCAAATGACACAATTCTTTTTCCACCCTCACATTTGGCAATATTTGCTTGTGAAAAGAGTGTCATTGCCCAACATTGCAGTCACTGCCTGCACCACTGATCTGTGAAGAAATCTGAGTCTGGTGCTCCCCAGCATGAGAAATTGTTGATTTCTGAGGATATTCCCTGGCCCACACAGTCCTTCACTGCACTGATGAGAACTGAGCTGCTGCAGCATCACCCAAGGCTTTCCACAGCTTCAGTAATGGTGTGCAGTTCTATCTGTTGAATCATCAAGGAGCATCTTGCCCTAATTTGACCTGTCCTTCTTTACAACCAAGCCTTTCTGGGACTGCTCTGCCAGCTTAAAATAGCAAAGTCATGACTTGGCCAGCCCTGACCTTCCTACTTTCCAGGATATCTGCAAACTTGGACATTTCTCTGGTTGTGTCTCACAGCAGCTTTCCTGAAGTTAATTATTTGGTTGTATTACTGCAGAATCATTCCAGCTGGATTCTGGAGTGTTTCTTTTTCCGCCCTCTGTGGTTAACTGAACTCACAGAATAATGGTTTGAAAAATGCCTGTTGGGGATCAGAGGACCTTTGGAGGCTGGTGGATGTTGTTTATCTAACTGAGAGACTTGTCCCTGATAAATATGCTCCAATGTCATCTGAGGTCCACAGAAATTAAGCAATTTCTGATGTACTGAGAGCTGATATCACTGCAAATAATGTTTGCACACTACATCTTGTAGGAGGCAATGAAACAAATCTGTTCTTTGTGAACCTTGGTCGGAAAATCTAGGAAATAAGAATGCTTTGGAAATGAGCTAACGGATGGCATTAGCAGTGACCTGCTCAAGCACCAGCCTCTCTGGCTGTAAACAATTCAAGAATATTTGTCATTAATATATAATTTTGCTAATGGGAAATGGCTGTAGCTGAGTATTTCCTATGACAGGAATTTTACCCTGGAAAATACAAACCTAATGAAAACCTCCCTGTGGTGATTTCCAAGTTTAAATGAGATGTTTTGATCAGGTGACAAAATGTAATTGAGACTTTTGTAATCTAAATTAACGGGGAAGACACCAGGTTGATTTGATGTGTCTGAAGTACTTTAGGGCTGTTTGTTTTTCTTGTTTCACGGAGGGTTTGTTTGCTTTTTACTTGCTAAGACGGGGTGTTTTGAAGTCTGGATGTTTTGGGTTTCCAGGGGAAAGGCAACTTCTGTTTTTAAAACAAAAGAAATCCTCTTGCTTGGAGATGGAGAAGTTGGCTTGTTCTTTGCCTCTGTGCTCCACCTTGGAAGAGAAGGGGAAGTAAATGCTAATGCTCTTCACGTTCTTGTCAAGGAGAAAACCCTCTGTTTTTAAAGGCAGAGCATGGGAAAACTTGACTGAATTTGCCCAGCTTTCAAAAGCTGCTGGAGATGATGTTTTATGATGTGGTAAACAGAAAGATGAGTCCATAATAATATTAGTTAAAATTAAAGTTTTGAGGACTTGACTATTTCCCAATATCGAATAGTGTTGAGTGATAATGTCCAGACACTTGCTAAGTCTCCCAGTAGCTGTGGTAGAAGAAAAGAGCCAAAACCTGAAACGTGATTACAATGAGCAGGAAAACATTCTGCAGCAAGAAAATTGGCATTTACGTGTCTGACTTGAAGGGAACTCGGGAGGAACTAAAGGACAGCTGTGCTCCTGCAGATGTCCAGGATGAAACTCCTGATCTTCCACAACTTATCCTAAGTTTGTCTGGCAACTTAAGTATTGCCCTCTTGAATCCTTATTGCCTGTATTTCAGATGCCATCCCAGTGCATTAGCCTGGCACAGAGAGTTTTGCCTGGCACAGAGAATTTTACGTGGCAGAGCAAGTCAGGTCATCCGTCAGTGGCAAGTGTTTTTCCTAACCCAGCTACACACGCGGCAGAAAGGGCCCCCTGAATTGTGGAAATGCTAACACCAAAAAGAATTGTAATAAATATTTCCGAGAACTTCTGTTGAGTTGTGGAGTCCTGACCAATGAATCCTGTGAAGATGTTGGCAGCTGGGTCCCCCAACGTCCCAGTCACACAATTCTGTCACTTCCTAGAGCAATCCATCCTTACATGATGCACATACTGATGATCTTCACCAAGAAAGGCAGCCTACAAAAAACTTTTCTTGGTGTTTTAAACAAAAATAACAGCTCCGCTAATTTGCTGAAGGTCAGTGTTCAATGGCATGACATTGGATGACACCACTGCTAATCTAATCAGAGAAAAACAGATGTGGGAAGCTCCCATGGTTTCCTGCTTGTTAATGTTAGATTTGTCCTGTGATTATGTGTCTCTTTTGCCTTCTGGAGATGTGGATGCTCAAACAGTACTCTTTAAGATACATTTGAGAATTATTAAGAGCTGGTTTAGGAGAGCATCATCTCTATCTGCTGTTTGCATTAATTTATAAATGAGATAAACATTTTCCCCTTCAGAAGTAATAAGGACATCTCTTTTATGTGTGTTTGCATCCCAGACAAGCAAGAAAGTGCTACAGATTTCATAATCTTTGCCATTTTTTCTGAAGACAGTTAACTGGGTTAAGGAAACTGTCCCTCGTTCGGTGGCCAGACCTTCAAACAGTGCCTGGTTTTATTTATTATTTACTACTTAACATCAGTCACCTGTTTCTATTTCCAGTGTCCTCTTTTTCACACTCTGTTAGATTTTTTTTTTTAATATTTTCCAG
>VZRS01017964.1:0-16542 GCA_013398055.1 Ifrita kowaldi
CCAGCGCGGCCGTGCGCGGGGAGCGGCGCCGGGACCCCGGGCACCCCGGGACCCCCGAAACGCCGGGACCCCGGCCCAGGTAAGGGGGGGATCAGGGGTGCCCCGGCGCCGCAGCGGGGCGTGGCAGCGGGGAGGTCTCAGGAGGTACCGGCCGTGCCGCGGGGCTCCGCAGGGACAGGGATCGGGATGCAGCTCTGGGGATCGGGATGCAGCTCTGGGGGGTCGGGATGCACCTCCGGGGATGTTCCTCGGCCCCGCACCCCGCTGCCGGCCCGGGGAAAGTTGCGGCAGCCCGGAGCGTGCGGGCGGTGGGTGACACTCCCACCCCGCGCCCGTGGGTGGCCGGTGGCAGCGGCTGGAGCGGGTCCCCGGGTCCCCGGCGGAGCGGTGGGGCTGGCAGCGCCCGTGGGTGCGGCTGGGGGGAGGCTCTGGGTGCTGCTGCTCGTCTTGGCCGTGTGCGGACAACTTTGAAGCGCGTCGGGCATTGGCGGGGGTTGCAGCCCCCAAAATTTGCTTTTTTCCCCGGCCCCGGGGTGCGGGTGTCTGAGCACACCCTGCGGTGGCCCCAAGGCTGAGCCCCTTCCCAGAACCCTGGCAGCGGGAGGATGTGGGAGCGCCCTGACCCTGCTGCGGGGACATTTTGGGGTGCTCTGCTCCCTGGTGGGGCTCTGCAAGGGCGTCGCTGCCCGGCTCAGCGTGGCCCGAGGGCTCTGGCAGCTGCTGCTCCTTTCCCAGAGTGGATCAAAGTGGTGCAAACGGCACCAAAGACCTTTCTGGAGTAGCCAGGAACCTCCAGGAGGCAAAACTACCTCGGGAACGAGGCTGGGGCTGCTGGAAGCTGTGGCTCGCAGGGATGGGTTCTTCCAGAAAAGGGAGCTGGCTGTGTCTCTTGCTGGTGTCTTTCTAATAATTCTGGTTATGAGCTGGAGCAGCGATTTGCCTTTGTGTAGCGATGAGCACTCCTTCATTCCCCTGCTGAAACAGCTCTGAGCGAAGGCAGCTGCCCCGGCCGTGGCTCTGCTCTGAGCTCGGGTCATGCCACGCTCCTCCCGGGATCCTGGGAGCGTGTGTGGGATCAGCCTGATCCCCCTCTTCCCGTGAGGTTGCAAGAAAAAAACCAAACCAACCAACCAAAAAATAAAAAGATAACACAAAATAATCCAAACGCGGCCAGTTGGCTCCGGGGATGCAGAGATGAGAACAGATGAACCATTTGCTTTAATTACTGCTATCAAAAGCCCAGGCTGCAGCTTAGCCTGAAAATAAATATTGTTAATGTTGTGACACCGGGCTCTATTTGATGATGCATCATTCATCCGGGAGGGATCGAGCGAGCTGCGAGGGCTGACTCAGATCTGCCTCAGGGGCTCCGTGGGGAGGGATCAGCCCTGGAGCCGTGGGGCTGAGCCCCACACGCGGCACCGGGAATCGCTGTCGCATCCCGTGGGCGCCTCGCCGGGCATCCCGCAGGAAGGAAGGGAGCGCGGGGTGGGCGCTGCTCGCCCGCAGCAGCCTCGGGCAGCGCTGTGGCAGCGCCGGGCGATGCGGTGGGAGCTGCTCGCCGTCCCCTGCAGGGTGGGAACGCAGCGCATCCCAGCGCCACCAGCCCTGCTCGGAGCCCCCGCTGGGTGCCGACCCCGTCCCCTGCTCGGCGCCGGCTCCAGCTCTGCTTCCTGCTCCTCTCAGACTTCCCCCCGCGCTGCTCTGGCTCCTGCTGCCTGTGGGAGAGGCGCATTTGGGGTGTGGAGCGCCCTTCGCAGCGAGGGTGACACCCCGGAGCCCACTGCGGGCTCTGCGTGGGGTGAGACATTCCCAGCTTTGGAAAGGGCGAGGGGAGGAAAACTGAGGGAGGTGAGGGGCCGCAGCCTCGTTTTGCGCTCAAGTTTTGAGGGACTTTTCGTGGGGAATGGCAAGGAGCCGGTTCCCCGTGCCCACCGCAGGTCCCGGGGCTGTGCTGGCAGTGGTGACCCCCGTGCCAGCTCGCCGGGGGCCCTCGGTGCCCTCCTCCCGCCCGCAGCCCGGTGACGCTGTCACTGCAGTCACCGCCAATTAGCGCTCAGACTAATGAACCGCTCCGGGTGGTCCCAGCCCAGCGCTGAAGGGCCAGGAAAGGAGGGGGCTCTGCTTCCCAAGGCCGGGCTTATTAATTCCCCCGCCCTCCCTCGGCTGGGGAGTGGCTGGGGGGTGAGGCCGTGCTGGTTTATAAAGGTTCGCGTGGTGGGAGCAGCAATTCCCTTCTCCGGCCCTGAGAGGTTTGGATCCAGCTCTCCGGTTTGGATCTGGGGTGCATGTGAAAGCAGGTATTGGGGGGTGGAGAGGAACTGGGGAAACTGGGAGTGTCCCAGGCTGGTGCAGACCCCGAGCTGGTGGCCGTGTGCTGCTCTGCCTGTGGCCCTCGGGGACGGTCGCGCTGCGGTGCTGGAGGATCCCCCCAGCAGTGGGACCCCACAGAGTGGCTCCTCTGCCCCAACCTGGGGATGCCACCCCCACTATTGCTCCTGTGGGGTGGCACCGCGGCCCTCCGCCGTCCCTGGGGCGCCTCGTGGGCACTGTCACCCTCCCCTGGCAGCGAGCAGGACCCGGCACCTCCGAGCTCACCCGGCTGGTGCTTCCCAGCCTTTTCCCGTGGCTCAGGGTCCCGAGGGTCGCTGCACTGGATCCCTGCTGGGATCGCGGTGGCTCTGGCCACGCTCCCTGTCCCTGGCATCGAGGGTGCGATGCCGGCTCCCTGTGCCGGAGCCGTGCGGGGATCTTTCCGTTGCTAAGCAGCTCCTGAGGAGCGATGGCAGCACCGCTGCCGTGCTCGGGGTGTGCCCAGACATCACCTGGATCTGCCCCTCCGGCAGCCCCGCGTGAGTCGGATACACCCAGGAGTGGTTTATTTATTTAATTTTTTTTCCTCCCCGCATTGTCTTTCCTGCAATTAATCAAGGGGAATAAATCCTTGCGACAGCATCCTAACGGTGTTTGGTTTGGGGAGGGAGCTGCTGGAGGAAATGTCAGCGTGCTGCTTAAATAAAATTGACTGAGCTGCTGCTCAGCTGCCTTGGGATGCAGCTTTGTCTGGAGGATGGCAGGGAGCTGGGAATTCAGGGGGAGTGGAATAAAGGCAGTTCTCAGCACCTTGTAGGGATTTAAAGGCAGCAGTGGCATTCGCCAAGCCAAGAGCAATTGGTGTTCCCAAAGGCTCCCAGCGGCTGTGGGGTGGGTTTAAGTGGAGGGCAGTGGAGGCATTGCTCTGCCCTTCCCGTCTCTGGTGTGTCACTGTCACCTGTGGCCCGTGGCTGTCACGCTGAGCTTTAATTAACTAATTAGTGCCACGCTGACCCGGGAAGCTGCGGGGCTGCTGCTCCCTGCAAGGCTTCGGTGTGGGGCTGAAGGATGTGGTGGCCCCAGGGCTGGGACTCGCTGGCTCTTTCCCAAAGCTGCATTCCCAGGACCTCCCAGCCTCAGTCTAGGCTCTGATTTGGAGGATGTGGGAACACGCAGAGTGTGCTGCCATGGCTGTGTCACCTGCTGCTCCCTCTGGGATTGTCCTGTCCCGTGTCCAGGTGCCGGGCAGGAGCTCCAGCCCCAGCAGCCTCCTGCCAGCCGAGCTCTGCCTCCCTCCCTCCTGCCTTTAAAGGAAAGCCTGGGCCGTGGGCTGTTCCCCGAGCACCATCCATCGGGCAGCTTGCCCAATTTTGCCCGAACTTTCTAAAACCATTCACACGTGGGATGAGACAAATGATGGAACGTCGGGATTTGAGGGAGTTTGGGTGTGTGGGACCCTACAGGGCCGAGCTGCCCTCCTGCCCCTCCCTGTGACCTGCTGATCATCTTGCAGCGTTACACTGCTGCTCCTGCAGATATTTTGGGGATATTTTCCCTTTCCCCCCCCATCTGTTGGTAAATCCAGCAGTACCAAATCCTGCCTGGAGCCCGAGGACAGTGAGGACCTGCTGCCTGCCCCTATAGCTGTGAACGTGTGCCACAGGGAATGGCGTGGGGTGGGCAAACCCCTTTTCCTGGGAAAGGACGAGCCTGGGTGTTGGGAGATGCTCAGGGCACAGCCGGATGTGGGGTGTGGTGTCCGTGCCAGGTGTCCGGGCAGGGCTTGGGATTCCCTGTGGTTTGCAGCCCTTCCTGGGTGCCAGGCATGGGGCAGGGCAGGATCTGGTCCTGAGGGACTTGGGAGATGGTTGGAAATGTTCCCAGGAGCTGGGAGAGGTTTCCAGCCAAACCTGGTGTTTCGGGATCCGTGCCCCGAGTGCTGAGGAGACAATTCCATCCTGTCTCATCCCAACTTTGGCATTTGCCCCTCATCTGGGGAGGGGTCTCAGTGAGTCCTTGTCACCCCACAATAAGCCCCTCTTCTCTCTGGAGAGCCCCATCAGGCAATCCCATCCTCATCCCCTGTTGTTCCATCCCCGGCTCCAGCTGTGGAGCATAAACCCGCTCTGGTGCCAACCTGCAAAGCCCCAGCATCCCAACGGAGGATCACTTTGGATCCATTCCACTTCCAAACCTCCTGCTTGGCGATGACACCCGATAATCTCCCACCTGGCACCGGAGCAGCAGCTTGGGTTGGTTGGTTGGGGTCTGGCTGCTGCCGCTGCTGCTCCGTGCTCCAGGTGAGTGGATGATCCCCAAAACCTGCCTTTTTCCACCCAGATTAATCGCCTCAGGCTTTGTCAATGGAAAAATTACCTCATCATTGGCACTGGCAGGTGGTGAGAGCAGCAGACTTATTCAATATTTAAGAAAGCTGCATTGCAGAGCTCGGGAGGCTGGAGGGAGAAATAGGTTGCCTGTGTCAGTGTCTGCTGCTGGAGACAATCTCTGCAGGCATCAGCTGGCGAGTGCGGAGCTCACCGGATAAACCTCACCCTTGCCCTGGGAGCCTGGAAAACACAGAATTTTCTCTGGTTTGGCATTTCCAGGTGGCTCGAGGGGTGTGTCAGGGCAGCCCCGTGCTGGGGTTGTGTTCGGTTGTGTGTGGGTGGCTCTGGGCCCCGCAGCACCGGCACCGTGGGGCAGGATGGGCTCATTCCATGGGGATCCCGCTGCCTTTCCAGCCCTCCCACAGCTGCTGGAGGGCGAGTGGGACCTGCTGGCTGTGACACTGCACCTGCCAGCTTTTGGGTGCTGGAGGTGGGCCCGTGAGCCGGCAGCTCCGGGAGAGGGATCCACGGAAGGCGTTCAACCCCGCTTTACTGAGGCACGATGGAATCCACGGGCTCCGTCACACAGAAGTACCGGAGCGGCGTGATTGGAGTCATGTGGCCCTTCCTTAAGGCCAGAAATTAAGACCTCACTGCTATTCCTGGCTCTGCCCGGGACACGCCGCGTTGGCGCCGGCAGGAGCTGCCGGCATCCATCGGAAAACCTCGGGCTGCCGGCGGGGTGAGACAGCTCCTCGCACCCCCGCTGACACCAGGGCAGCAGAGCCGGGACCCTCCGGGGTCAGCCAAACCCTGGAAGGTCTTGGCACCCTCCTAGGTTGGGATATTTGCGTTTCACTAAGGAAACGCTGCTGTGTCCCATCGATCCCCGCTTGGATGGCCACATCCTCGTGCTCGGGAGCTGGGATTTGGCAGGGAGGGAAAAGCCACCCGGAGTTGTTATTTTGTCCTTTCCCGTGCGCTAAAAATGCCAAAAGGAAGCATTAGGGCAAGCGGGGGTAGCTGCTGGAAGTAATGCAAAGTAGATTTTCCAAATCTATTATTTATAGGCGGAGAAAGGGATTGTGGATTCCTTCAGGAGCCAGCCCCGGGCTCCGCTCCATCCGCAGCAAAGCGGAACGCTCGCGGCCTCGCTGTCATTAGCAGAAAGTTCCAGCTGGGGGAAGGAGTTTTCCTTCCTGATCCCTCTCCGCTAGGAAGAACCAGGGATTTTCCCCTCTTTCTCCCAGCTGCAGGGGTTGGGGTGGACATTCCTGCTCCGTGTGACCTTGGGCAAGTCCCTCATCCACCGAAAATGGGTGGTGGCATCGTGGTGCTGCCCTTGCTCCCTGTTCAACCTGCGCCCACCCCGGGACCCCCCGGCTGTGCTGGGACACTTCATTCCCAGCGGGAATTTGCTGCTGCAGTGCGGATTGTGGAGGTGGCGGGGGGGACTCAAATGAACAATTTGCTTCATTAAGTGACCTTGTTAATTGGAGCCTTCTGGTTTGGCACAGGAGCCGGCGCTGTGCGAACCAGCAGAGCACTAATTACCCACGTGCCTCGCTTCTCCTGCTTTTCCAAAAATACTTTTTCACATCCCCAAGTTTTCCGTGAAGCCAAGGTGAGCCTCAAGCCTCCACTGACTCCTCAGGGAGTGAGGAGAAACTCCTGCAGTGCTGCAAAGCGTTTTTCCCCTCTTTTTTTGGGGAAAGTTGGGTGTTTTCTCCTGGCTTGGAGTTGGTGATTTTGGCGGGGCTGTTTTGCAAGCTCCCGTTTTCCGTCTTTTCCATGGTATCATCTCCCCAATTTCTCTGCTGGAGCTGCTTCGTGCCCTGCAAATGCACATTTCCCAGTTTGGGCAGAGCTCTGGTCCTGCTGGGATGCTGGTTTTGGGACCTGGTGGGATGAGGGGAACCGAGAGCTCCCTTCCAGGCAGGGAGGAATCCAAGGCAGCATCACCCCAGGGTAGCAGGATGGGAAGATGGATGATCCATGGCTGGGAGCAGCCTCGTTGTCCATGGCTGGGCTCTGCAGAGGGGTTTAGGGTTTTTTGGGGAATTTTTTAGCTCTGCTGCAGGCAGATCCATCAAATCCCTGGTTTTCCCTCAGAAGACATGATGGGATTAATGGATCCACTCAGTCCCAATCCCCTTGCAGTGAACAGGGGCAAAACCCCTCCAAAAAACGGGAATAAAGCAACAATCAGCCTGTGGATCTGACATCCACTGGTATTTTGAGGAGAAGGGTTTGAAGAACCCTCTCTGGATGAACCTTTGGAGAGGAGTGGACGGACCCTCACGTTGGAGTCCTGGTGCCGTGTTTGCCCTCCTGGATCCACTTCAGTGAAGCACAACGGAAAAGGAGGGAATGTGGTTTGGGAGAGGACAGCAAGATGTGCTGGACTTTGGGGGAAAAAGTTCCCTTGTTTGTGGCTGTTTCTCTGGAATGGAGCCCCCTCTTCCCTCCTGGCTCTGAAGCCTCATAATTAATGTGAGGTTGGGGATTCATTAATTACATCCAGGCTGTGCTGCCCTCCTGGGAAGGAGGTGGCTGGAGGCTCCTGGCTCTCAATATCCAGATGGTCACTGAAGTGACATCCCTGCTCCGAGCCCTCTCAATCCCACAAGCAAAGCCTTTCCTGGGGTGATTTTTAGGGATTTTTTGTTGTTTTTCCCCTACAGCCTGGCTGGAAGCTCCACGACTCTGCTGGCATCTGGGAGCAAAGCGATTGCCGTCCCTGCTGGGCGGGGTTGGTGACGCTCAGCGGGGCACTGGTGTCCCCAAACTCGTGGCCAGGGGTGGCCGGCGATGACCGACGCGGTGCTGGGCGGCTCCTCTGACCGGTGGATGTGCCCCAGCGACAGGACCATGTCCCTCCGAGCCAGGTGAGCGCAGGGCACAGGGACAGTCCCCAGGGTGGGTGGGGACACCACGAGTTGGTTTTGTGCCGTGGGATGGGCACGTTTTGCTGTGTTTGCTCCTAAAGCCCCTGAGCGAGGGGGTGGGGACAGAGGCGGGCGTGGCGGAGCCCTGTCCCTCTGTCCTGTCACCCTGCAAGTGACACCACATTCCCCCTCTGGAGCGCATCTCCAGCCCGGATAGGGGCTGGCTGTGCTGCCTGGATGTTTGGAGCCGCTCTTTGGGAGCAGTGGGGGTCCACGGGGAGGGGGCGGGAGTTGGGGGCTGTCACCCCGAGGTGCCAGGCTGGGCTCTCCTCATCCCTGCTCTCGCCTAATCCTTATTCCCTCTCTTTCCCTGTGCTTCCCAGCAGTGAGAAGGAGCAGTAAGTATCCCCTTTGCTTTTATTTTTCACTTATTCCTATTTTCCTGCTACTTTGAAGGTCTGAGAACAGGAAAAAAAATGGATTTGGATGCCAAAAAAAAAATTAAAAATTAAGTTTGGGAAGCATCGCACAGGGTTTTAATGAACGTGAGGCTCAGGACCATGTGGGGCTGTTCAGTCCAGAGGGAAAAGAGCCAGGAAAGGTCTTTGGATGAGCAGGAAGGTGAGGAATGTCTGCCTTTTGCATCCCTGAGTGGCAGACATTACCCTGTCACCAGGTTAGCGCTGCCTGACACCCAGGCTGGGAGAGAGGATCCTTGGGAATGATGTTACAGGGAGAAACACTCCCATGTTTGGCGAAATGTTCCCAAAAAAAAAGCCACCCACTCCTGCGCCACCGCCCCGGTCCCGCGGCTGCCAGGCAGACCGGGTGTTCCAGGGCGCCAAAGGAAACGTGGAAAAAACGGGAATATTTCTGAAAAGGAGCTTTCCCTCCGCATGAAACCAATGTTTCCATATGAAACCCCCTAAAAAATGTTGACCAGAGCTCCCAGCCGTGGGTGGGGGCTCACCGCGGGTTGGATGGGATCTGGAGGATGGGGATGTAGGGTGTGTTTGGGGTTTGGGAAGCGGTGCCTGGGCACACGCAGGGCTGGGAACGATCCACGGCTGGATCCCTGCTCCCGCTGTCCCCGCAGGCTCCCGGCGGGATGGACGGCCCAGCCCGAGCGGCAGCGCAAGGGCGAGGAGCTGACGGATGAGGAGAAGGAAATCATCAACCGGGTGATCGCCCGCGCCGAGAAGATGGAGGAGATGGAGCAGGAGCGCATCGGGTAAGGGACGGCGCTGGCGACACCGAGGGCCAGAGACGGGGACAGAGGGACCCCGAGGCCGGCGGGGCCGCGGGAGGAGGCTCTGCTTGGCTGCTTTCCTGGGCAGCAGCCTCTGCACTGCGGAGCTTCTCCTGAAAGGAGCCTGCGGGGGATCTTTGGGCCGGGGCCAGGAGGAACCTGCGCGCCGGGGAGGGAGCGGCTCGGCGTGGCTCTGTCGCTGGCGCTCCGTGTGCCACGGGGGGCTGCAGCCAGGCGTGCTGCTCTCATCCCGGTGGGGTTTTTTCTCAGTCGAAAAGGGATCATTCATAGCAGCTCGCTGCTTGGTCGGTGCTGAGCCAGAGCACCGAGGAGTTTGATCCCGTTGTGGGAATGCGGTTGGAGGGGGGTGATGGATCCATGCCGGGGGTTAATCCCACCCTGGAATGAGCTGTCTGTGAGGCTCAGGGCTGGCACCGGCTGCTGCGGGGTCCTGGGGTCTCCATGGCCGCTGGTCCCTCACTTTTCACCAGGGGCATTCCCGGTGGGAAGTGCCCGTGCTTCCTTTCCTGCCTGGACCACGGTGCCAGATGAAACGAGCTGTTGCCGAGCTATCCCCCTGCTCTGCTGGGAATGCTTTTCCAGAGGGGATCTCCCTAATCCCGTGGGATCACGCCTGTTTTCCTGACAGAGGAACCGTTTTTTCCCAGCTGAGTTTAAGCACCCATTGCTGCTTTTTTTTTTTTTTTTCCCCTAGCAGGGCAAATACTCTGGCCCAGGCAGGAGCCACACTTTGGGAATGCCAAATTCCCTCTCACAGCTCGGGGACAGTTTGCTGTCCCTTCAATATCGGGGTGTGTTTGTGCAGCCATGGGCTGCTCCGGCTGCAGGGAAGTGCAGGATTTATTCCCTCATTGTTTTCAGAAATCCTCGGTTAGGAGGGGTCCGTGAACACCCTGGGAAGGTTTTGCTTTTCCAGAGGCCGTTCTCCCTGCCTGGGCTCGGCACTGGCCCCACGGATGTGTGTCCGGGGCTTGGCATCGCTTCCCAACACGCAGCGCTTCCCTCTCCCGGCTTTCTGGCAGCAGCCAGGTGAGAGTGGCTCTGAGTGGCGGTGATTCATGCCCGAGAAGTGCCGACAAACAGCTTTCCCTGGCGCTGCCCGTTTGCAGCCCGGTAAGAATTCCTTTCCAACGCGATGCTCCTTGGACGAGGCGTAAATCATCTTGGGGAGACATTTATTCCGTGCAGCTGTTCCCTAACTGCAGCGACTCTTCCCTTTCTCCCTCTTCGCCGAGCCGGAGGAGGTTTGCTCATCCTCATTCATGAAAAGCCGGGAATTCTGGCGGATGTGCGGCCGCAGCTGATCTCCCTCCCGCGTGGAGGCGTAGCGGGAGCCGTGCCAGCCCCTTTGTGTTTGTTGGCTTGCACAACAAGAGCTGTAGGATGTTCAGCCCCGGGAATGTGGGACAGCGGCTGGATCAGCCTCGTACGGAATCATCCGTTCGGGAGCGGCTCGGACGTTATCCAGGAGAGCTCCTTCTATTACAAAATAATCCGGGTTTGCCAGGCTGGCCTCTGGCAGGGAGGCGGCGGTGTTAGCTGGCCCTCGGTCGGCCAGGCTGCTTGAGGGAGCTGGTCCTGGAAAGCCTGATTTTCTGGGATTTTCTGGGATTTTTCTATTCCTGTAAAGGGAATAATAAATCCGTTAAAACTCACCCGGAGGAGCTGTGGCTGCTCCATCCCTGGAAGTGTCCAAGGCCAGGTTGGACAGGGCTTGGAGCAACCTGGGCTAGTGGAAGGTGTCCCTGCCCATGGAATTAGATGAGTTTTAAGGTCCTTTCCAACCCAAACCATTCCATTATTCCATGGAAACACTGCTTTTGGTTAATGTAAGGAATAGCTCACATAGAGTGAGATTCCAGAGGGGGAATATGGGGTGAATCCTTGAGGTTGCCTCAATAAGTGGAGGTGTTTGAGGGATTCATCTGAGCTTCACAGCCAACCCTTGAGGAATCCTGAATCCCACTGCTGGGGCTGCGGATGAACCTCCTCGTGCCTCAAATCCTTCCCAATTTTTTGCCCTCCATCTCCTGTCTCCTCCGTCCCACCGGCCCCTTGTGTTGGGAACAAATCGATGCCTCTCGTTGAGCCGTTGTTTGTGGAATCGGACTTGGTGTCAAACCCAGCTCAAATTAATCCCGTGAAGGAGTATTTTTAGCTCCGAGGGCGGACGGATCCTGCGGGATACGTGAGCTGGATGCTGATGAGGCCTGGAGGACAGGGACGCTTCGTGCGTGGGGGATTTTTTTGGCTGGGCCGTTGTCTCGTGGTGCAGGGAAGGGCGAGAGGAGCTGGAATCGTCTTGAACATGACACAGCAGGAGCACGTCGGGCTGGAGCTGATGGGCTTCAGAGCTGCTGGATGATCAGGATCATCCTTTGGGATGAGGACAGCTGTCGGGAAGAGGGATCGTCCACGTTGGCAGGGATGGATCCGTTCTTGTCCCATCTCGCTCTGTGCTCGGGGGGGTCTCTGTGGTGGCTCTGGTGACAATCTGGTGACACTCCGGTGACCGTGGTGCTATTCCAGCTGCAATCCATGAGGATCCTGTTTTCCAGCTGCCACAGGAGCATCTGCAGGCACTAATTGACTCCGCTCTGCATCTCTAATTGGGGGCCATCAATAACCCAGCCAGGCTGCTCCACTGCCTAATGAGCTCCAGCACGCTCCTGGCACTGAGGGGAAGATCTGAAACCATCCCAAGGTAGAAATGGATATTTCTGGAGAGCACAGAGCTGGCTCTCCCAGAGGGAAGGGGACAGCTGGCTCCTGGAGCTGCCCATGGCCCTCTGGCCCCTCTCTAAGTGCAGTGGCATGCCTGTGTCCCCGTGGGTCCCACCTTTGCTCTGAGAGGGGCAGCTCTGGAGTGGGATTGCATTTTAATTCAGCTGCTCGTGGCTGGGATGACGCAGGGATAAGGCTGGAGCAGACGGGAGCACCCGGGGATTAAGTCATTAACCTCGGTGGCAGGGATGCTGCCTGGGGACCACAGCCTGGGATCCTCATCCTGGAGTTTGCACACAGCACAAACATAAAATTCGGGCTCAAGGCAGGGCAGGGAGGTTGCTGGAGACAGCTGGGAACGTGTCCTGGGATGTCTCCTGAGATCCCAGCTCCTGGAGGAGATGAGGTTCAGTCGTGACCAGGGGACAGCTTGTGCTGCTTGAGATTTTGTGGGGTTTAAGTTGGGTTTTCCCCCCCAAAAAACCCCTTCCTTTCTTATTTCCAACACCTCAAAAAGACCCACCCTGCTGTAGCACACTCAGCAAACACCTGGATGAGCGTGGAATGGGACACCTGGAAAAACTCCGTGGGTGTCTTCCCTCCGTGGGTGAGGGCTCAGCCTGGAAAAGCCCCGGTGCTGCTTTACCTGTAGCTCCCCGCACACTTGGAGGGGAGGGAAACTGCTTCTCCTTTCTCATCCCAGTTTTAATTATTATTCCCTTAATCTGGAGCTTGGCTGCTTCTCTTGTCCCTTTTCCACCAGGAAAATGAGCCTTAATTGAATATTCAGCCCTTTAAGGCACACGATTTCCCCATGGAGACGAGGCTGGGCTTCGTTCTGGAGGCTCTTGGTGAACTCCTTTGGGTTTCTCTGGAATTTTTTCGCCATGGATGTGGTGGCTGAGTCCATCCCTGCTGAGGAGCACGTGGATCATGGTGGCCTGGATCAGGTCCTTCCTCATGGATCGGGTCTTCCTCCCACCCTTTTTGCTGCATTAAAAGTCCTCCCTGCCACAATTTAAAGCCCATTAAGGACGTCTTGGCCGTTCATTTTTGCCGTGCTGATGAATATTTAAACACAGCAAACTCCTGCTCCGCTGTTAAGTCTCGTTTCCCGGGATCATCAGCGCTTCATTCCGGTCGCTCTGTCCCTCTTTCCATCCCTCTGCTCCTGCTGAGACTTCCATGGAACGATTTAGGTTGGAAAAGACTTCTGAAGTCACGGAGTCCAACCCTGAACCCAGCACTGCCAAAGCCACCACTGCTTCTGCCCCATCCAGGATTGAGGTGATGCCTCATCCCTGTGGGATCCTCTTCCTGCCACAGATCATGGGAAGTGTTTGGATGTGCCCGTGAGCCCTTCCCTGCCTGCTCCAGGGCTCTGGGCTGGGGCAGGAGCACCCAGGGATGTCCCTCACCACCCTGGGATTGCTCTCCTTCCCCTTCCAAGCCGTATTTCTGGGATTGGGCTGATTTCCACCATCAGGGTCCTGTTTCATTCCTGTTACCTCAGGTGCTGAGCCAGCTCCCTGCCACCGGCTCCAATCACTCATCTCCCGGATTTTTTCCCCGTTTTAACAACAGGAAGGATATTTCCTGCTCTTTGAAGTCGGGCTCTCAGAGGCCGGAGGGATGGGCTCTTGGAAGTGTGGAAAATGGGGAGGAAGAGGCTGCTGGAGGCATGGAAGGGAGAGGGATGAGCTGGAGGGCTGGTTTTGCACAATAAAAGTGAGAAGGAAATGATATCTAGTGGAGAGAAAAGCTTTTGGGAAGGCAGCTCATTCCTGGTGAGGGCTTCCCTTGGCTCTTGACGGGAGAACAGGATGGATGTGGAGCTCTGGATTGAGCTGGAGACAAACCTGGCCTTTTTTTCTCCTCCCAGTTATCACCTTTATCAGGAGCTTCCCAGCCCAGGGGCCTGGGCACGACCCCCCCCTTTCCCAGGGCTCTTCCTGCCAGGTTCACACCAGGACTTGAAACTGAACTTTTTCTGCAGTTTTCTCCCAGCAGCGTTTGAGTCATGGGGAAAGGGAAAAAAAATCAAATCCCAATTTCTCCCTCTTGAATGGATGTTTTAATTAGGGAAATGTGCTCGGCTTGTGAGTGCTGCCACAGGTGTGTCCTGGCTGCTGAGCTCTTCCAGTGGCTCAGAAACCCCACTTAAGGAGCAGCTCCCGGTACATGAGAGCCTGGCAGAGATTTGTGCAGCTAAATAATGAATCTCTTGAAATGCTAAGGCTTTTTCCTCTTTTTTTCTTCTTTTTTTTCCCCCCTCCTCTCCTCCCTTTGATTGTGCCATTTGTTCCAGTTTCTATAATAAGTTTGTTTGGGCTTGCAGATTTCCAACTGGAAGCTGCTTTGCTCAGAGCTCCTGCAGCACAGCGGGAGGAACTGCAGGGGATAAACGGGGTTTGTCCGTGTGCTTGGCTCCTTGGAAAAGAGAGGGGTTTTTCCCCCAAAATGTTCCCCCTGGGTGCTGTGGGGATCGTGCATTATGTGGGATGCGGGCTGGGGTTCATTCCATTTCAATAACGCTTGGGGAACAGCCAGCTTCCAGGTTTTCTTTGGAATTCTGCTGCCCGGGGGTTTATGGGATGATGCAGCTCTGCTGAAGTCTCTGGGGTTTCTGCGTTCGCCCCAGGCCGTGGAGCTCAGGAAGGCACCGGGGGCGAGTGGTGGCTCCAGAGCTGGGTTATCCCCTAGGAAGGAATCTCCTGTGGATGTGGAGGGCAGGGATGGACAACGGCACCTCTGGAGTAAATCCCAGAATGGTTTGGGTTGGAAGGACCTCAAAGCTCCTCTCGTTCCGTGGGCAGGGACATCTTCCACCAGCCCAGGTTGCTCCAAGCCTTATCCCACCCTGGAGCAGGGAGTTAAGCTGGCAGGGAGCTCCACCCTGAAGTGGGAAAGCACAAAATCCCCTCGCTGCGGTTCTGGTGTTTTTCAGCATGGGGATGAGAGCCGGGATTGCTGGATTTTGAGCCCCCGTGCTCCTGGTGCCATCAGGAACTTGTGAACTCTCCCATCTGCTGTCTGGTGACACCAGAGCTGCGAAAACAGAGCCTTGTCCCCACTGCTGGCACTGTCTGGCTCTGCTGCTGCCCACCCAGCCCAGCTTCCCACTGGGAACGGGCTGTGGGTTCCTTAGGAAGCGTCAGGAGGCACCTCCGCAGCAGCAGCAGCCGGAGCCCAGCGGGACCGGCCCCTGCGTGGGGAGGAGTGGGAGATTCCCGGGTGGGTTCTGGCAGAGCTGATGGGTTGCCGTGGCTTTGCTCGGATGATGTGTGGAATTACGGATCCACATCCCTGAGCGTGGCCGGGCTTGGTGGCTCTGAGATGCTCCTGCTGACTGCAGCGAGGCCTCTACAGGCTGTGATGGGCTGCACGTCCTAAAATGCTTGATTTTGGGAAGAAATTCCTTCCTGGGAGGGTGGGGAGGCCCTGGCACAGGCTGCCCATCCCTGGAAGTGTCCAAGGCCAGGCTGGAGCAGCCTGGCCTAGCGGGAGGTGTCCCTGCCCACGGCAGGGGTGGAACAGGATGATTTTAAGGTTTCCCAAACCATTCCACGCTCGGATCGTTCCCCCTCCTCGTGCTGCTGTTCTTTTATCCAGCTTTTCCCCACGGATCCCACGGAATGCTGGCCATCCAACACCACCCCCAGAGGCACTCTGTGTGCAGGGAACTTGTGGATGGTTTATGAGCATTTCAGAGGTGCTGGCAGCCGAGTCACCACAGATCTGACGTGGGAAAACGTCTTAGCAACGCCGGGTGGTTTTTCCCCCGCCGCGGCTCTGTCGGATTTGGGTCAGGCTGCCACGGGGGGCTGCTCTCTCCGGTGGGCTCGGGTCTCCTCCTCCGTTCCTCCGTTCCTTCCTCCCTGAATGGCATAAATAATGCAGCCTTTTTTCCCTCGCTGTGCTATTTTTAGGGCCAGGATTCTGGGTTAGCCGAGCGCACGCTGCCGCCGCCAGCTCCCGGCTGCTCGGCAGGCAGAGCTCCTTCCTGCTTTCCAAACTGTTTCAGCCGATGCTGGCTTTCCAAAACTTCCTGAACTGGCTTTGGGGTTGTTTTTTCTCACCTTTGCAGGAGCCAGGTGTGTTTTTAGAGCCTGCTCTCCAGTGGGATTTCATTTCGCTCCAAGAATTCCCATCAAATATATGCAATACTTCTCCCCAAACAATAAGAAAATTAATTAATTAAGTCCTCACCAGAGCCCTGCCAGGATCTCCTCGTGCAGCTCCTCACGGGCAGCTGCTGGGGTTGGGTGGAAGGGTTTCCATCTGGGGACAAACTGCTCCGTGCAAAGGTGCTGCCTTGGATGGATTTTCCCTGTCCGTGGAGCTGGGGCCGGTGTCGGGTCTGTGGCAGCAGCCCTGGAAGTCAATATTGTGCCACGGAAACCTGTTGGAGTCTTATTTCCCGCTGGGATGGGGTTTTGTCCCAGAGCTGGAGAGCGACACCAGGAAAAGGAACAGCGGGACCAAAGGCAGCGGGACCAAAGGCGGGCGGTACCCTGCCCCGGTAAGCATGTATTTTTCCTGGCATTCCCTGCGCCTTTCCTGACATTCCCTGTGCCCTCTTCCCAGGCGCCTGATGACCCGGCTGGAGGACATGCGCCGCAGCGTGCTGGGGGACGGCGTGAACCGCTGCATCCTCTGCGGGGAGCAGCTGGGGGCGAGGGGCTCCTCCTGTGTCGTCTGCGAGGACTGCAAGAAGGTCAGACCCCCCACCCGGGACCCACAAACCACCCCCAACCCGGCGGCACCGCGGATTTCGGGTGCCCGTTTCCATAGCCCGGCATCCCCGGAGTCACTCGTGGCCCAGCCGCCGCTGGCGGTGGGGACATTTTGGTGGCCCCGGTGTCAGCCAGCTCTTTGTTCTCCCCGCAGAACGTGTGCACCAAGTGCGGGGTGCAGACCACCAACAACCGGCCCCAGGCCATCTGGCTCTGCAAGATCTGCAGCGAGCAGCGGGAGGTGCGTGTGGCCCCGCTGTCACCCCGGCCCCGCTGTCCCC
>VZRS01017982.1:0-12655 GCA_013398055.1 Ifrita kowaldi
GTGGGCCTGGGGAGGGGGCAGGCTGGGGAGGGGGTGGGTAGTGCTCACAATCATGTCGATGATGGTGTTGATGGTCTCCTCCACATCCATCTCCCGGGTGGGCTTCAGGCTGGTGGCGGTGAAGTTGCGACGGTAGGCGTGGTCCGTGGCGATGATGTTCAGCCGCTGGTCCTGGGGGTGGGGAGGGCAGAGTGAGTCCTGAGGGCACCTGTGCAGGCTCTGAGTGCCCCTCTTTCATCACACCAGGGGTCCCATGGTCCCACTGGGGACGCCCTGCCGGAAGTATCCCTGCTGTGTGGTCCCTACCAGATGGTTGGGGGAGATGGCAACGGAGAACACTTTGATCCCCAAGAGTTTGGCTTCGTTGGCAGCATCATCCAGGCCTCCACAGGGCTCCTTGTAACCTTCCAAGGGGTGTCCATCAGTCACCACGATCAGGTATTTATTCTCCTTGTGATGGGAACCCCTGGAAGGGTTTAAACACAGGATTTAACATTGAAAGGGTTTAGCTGGTTTGGACACCTAGGGACACTGGCCCCAGACAGTGCCTCAGCCTGTGCCCAGGGCGTGCCTCTTCCCAGCAAAGCTGGAGCAAACTGCCACCCCCGTGCCCATGCTGTGACCTCTTTTCCCAGCCTGGGGACAGCTCTGCACAATGCACAGGGTTGTCCTAACCTGGAAGCTCCCACCCTCCACCCGCCAGAGCCACACCACCCCCACCCCACTGTGCCCGGTGCGGCCCCGCTGCCTGACCCGATGAGCAGCTCCTCGATGCCACGCTTTATGGCGCAGTCGGTGTAGGTGCCCTTCCCGATGTAGTTGACAGCTGACACGCGGTTCTTCAGCTCACTCTGCCCGCTGGGCATCGGCGTCAGGCCCTTGATGAGCACCACCTCGTCGCTGTAGTGCAGCGCTCCCGCGTTCCACACCAGGTTGCGGTCACAACGGTAGTACCTGTGCGGACACACCAGGGCACGGGGTTCACTTTGCTCGCAGCAGCACAGAAAATGCAAATCCTCTGCAAAACGGGGATTTGCCCTGGGACAGAGGTATCACCTGTGCTTTGGCCACTGCCCCAGAAAAGGTCTTGTCAGGATATGGGGACCAATCCCAAAGGGACATGGTTTCTTTTTCAGGAAGCGGGGCCAATCCCAAGGGAGTGGTGTTGCACTTCTCTCCACCCAGCAGGACCTTTCCCAAAGCCACCTGAGCCTGCTATTCCCTCCATCCCACTGCAGGCAGTTGCCTCTGGACTGAGCCCAGAGCCTTGCACAGGGGACGGAGATGCTGCACTGATGGAGGCCTGGCAGGCTGTTCCCAAGCACTCAAAGCCTTGTGAGATAAGTCTCCTGCCTGGGCAATGGACAGGTGAGCTGACAACTCCCTCCTGCCCATCCTGAGATAGAGCATTGCCATTCCAGCTGGTGCAGCACTGGGACATCCCCACGGTGCCCCTCTGGGCACCAGCAAACATCTCCTGCTGCCCTGGGGAGCTCAGCAAGACTCGTGTGCCTCCAGGACTTGTGGTGCTCCTGTGCATGCCTGGATCTCCTGCCCACAGGCAAGCCCAGCACCACCCCCTCTGGGATCTGGGTGCTCCTGGGCATCCCTGGGTGGCCTCCCCTTGGGAAAGCCAGGGTCAGACCTGGGTTAGTGGCTGCAGAGGTGGGTGAGGAGGAGGCAGATACAGAGCTGGGGAATGGGGTGGATAAGGGGCACCCAAAGCTGGGGTACACCAGTGGCAAGGGGGGGTTTGCTCTGCAGGGCGCCTGTGAGTGCAGGATTTAACCCCAGAGGTGTCCTCCTGCCACCCACGCACCCGGCTGGTTCTGGGCCTGAGCACAGGGACCAGCATCGCTTCGGCACCGCACAGCAACCACACGGCCACCCGGAGTGGGTGGGGCTGGGCTGCCGGGTCTGCCACTCCAGCAGTTCCTGTCTCTCCCGAGGGTGGGTGCAGGCAGCCCTGCTAAAGCCACGCTGCTGCTGTCAGCGCAGACAGAGACAAAACAAAGCAGCCGAGGACTGGGAGAGGGAGGAGAGGCTCCCATCCCCCTTCCCCAGCATCCCTGCTTTCCTTCTTTCCTTCTGTGGACAGACACGCAGGGGGATCTCAGCACCCCACCCGGCAGCAGGCTCCCTCCCTAACGCAGCCCGGATAAACCCCGGGGGATGTACCTCTGGGTCAGCTTATCAATGAACCGGTTGGTGAAATCTTTCACTTGGGTAACCAGGTCCCCGAAGGGCTTCACCCTCAGGGCAACGCTCTCTGAGGTGTCCAGGACGAAGAACAGGTCCACAGGGCAGTCTGGGAAGAAGCGGAGAGGCAGGAGTTGGCCGGCGGTCCCGCTGCATCGCCTCCCCATCCCAGGCTTCCCGCGCTGCCCGCCCGGCTTCCCTCCTAGCAGGCTCCTGGGATCTAGGCTGAGGGGAATGCTTCCACATCCTAACCCCCTTGGCATCAACAGTAAGCAAGATCACTTTTTCAGAAGACATAATTTTGTGGCATTTAACACTTTCCTATACTTTCTTCCCCATTTCCATTCAAAGGATATCTTTGCAGGACCTATATTATTTATTATACCTAGTAACATGCAGCTGCAGGAACCACTCAGAAAAATGAAACCATTTTAGCAATTAATGCAATGAGAAAGTAAAAATTTTCTGACACATACTGTGAAAAATATAATTTTAAAAAAGAGCAATAACAAAAACTTCCCTTAAGAGCCAGTGTCAAGCCCAGAATAGTTCAGAAAGCTGGACTGGTATCAGCTGTTATCCCCCTCTCCTGCATCCCACTGCTACTGGTAACTCCTGACCAGACAGGAAAAAAGAAAGGAAAAAGAGCCAAAACACACGAAAATGGGTACTTCTTGCAGATCCTCTCTAATCTTACACCGCTCTCCTCAGCGAGCCCAAACGTCCCAACAAATCTGTGGTGTGTCAGCAGCAGAGGCATCCGCCCCGGAGGGAAACAGCAGTCAGGCTTCTCTGCTGATCCCGGGAAGGAAAATCACCCTGGAAAGCATTCCAGGCTTACCTTCTGCGCTTGAGACCTGGGTGATGATTTCTGATTGCTGAGCACATGAGCCCCCCCACAGGACGCCGGCCGGGAGCAGCAGAGTGAGCAGAAAGTCTCGCAGCCTCATGTTTCTTGGTTCAGATTACCATCGAGCTGGATCCAAGGAAAAAAGCAGGGAAGGAGAACCCAGCAGCCGAGCGAGGCCACGGTCCGGAGGCAGGAGTCGCTGAAGATTTTCTTTTTTTTTACCGCTTTCCCCTTGGTTTCCGTGGGAGGAAGAGAAGGCAGGAGGGTAAGGGTGAGGAGGAGACTCCTCCAGCCCGAGGACGGAGGGAGGGATCAGGGGCTGTCAGCTGTGAGTCAAACTTAGGAAGCATTTCTCCTTGCCCTTTTTATGGATCTCACCGTACCCGCGATGGCAGCCTGGCCACCGGTGCCTGGGACCTCCACAAGGCTCGCAGGGAGCCCTGGAGCAGCCCGTGCCCAGCGCTGGGGCTCAGCCAGCTCGCTGGGGCAGGGGGCTTGGGGCACCTGACAGCGCTTTCCTCTCAGCTCCTGGGCCAAGGAGGCTGGGCCAGGAGGACAGGCATTCCCATCACATCCCAACCGGCACCAGAGCTGCTCTGGGCTGTCCCACGGGAGTCCCCACCACATGGCAGAGCTGAAGCTGTCCCAGGCATGGGGGCACCATGGAGGCACAACATTTTCAGAGAAGCACTTTCTTCCCTGACTTTCAGGGCTTTCTGCTCAAAACAATCAGGAGCAGGAGAGCCTTGTTCCTGAGGAGAAACTCACAGGGACACTCCAGACTGGGAACAACCCTTCTCCCCAGGGCCATGCTCAGAGCAGGGAGTCAGGAACAGGGTCAAAGCTGTCAAGGCCAGGAGGCAGAAGCAGGAGCACAAGTCCTTAGGGATATCTGCAGATGAGCATGTTCCCACTCTGTAAGACGGCAGGAAAGCCTGAGGACCTCTACAGCAAGGCACCCCAAGGTGGTATTGACCATCTGCTCTTTATGGACAGAACTGGAGACAGTCCTGGAGAAGTCCCAGGTCCTGCTAAACCCTCCATCACAGTGGGAGCATTAATTGCTATGGGGGGAGAGGTGAAATCCCTGAGCACTGACCCTGGTACAGCTGCAGCTGTAACTTGCCCCCAAAAGCACAGGCAGGCCCCAAAAGCTGTCACTACATGAAAAGTTGATGGCTCCCAAGAGCAAGGAGGTGACAGCACAAACCCAGCTGGCACAAACTGTTTACACCCGGGCTTGGTGGCACGAAGGCAGCAGGAGACCTGGCATGCTGTGGGACCATGCAGGGCTGCTGCCACCTCTGTCACCCCGCCTGTCATCTGATAGCAGCTTCGTGCAGATGGTCAGCAGGAAATGCTGCAGGTTTGGTCGCCGAAGGTGTCCCAAGCTGAGACAACTCAGAAGAACCCAGAAGCTCCACTGATTACAAGTTACAACAGTGGAGGAGCCTGTCCACTCTGTCGAGGCAAATGCACCAAATAATGACTCTTTGGACAAACAGCATCCAAAATCAGTGGAAAATAATCTGCAGACTGCACTGAACTGGAACCTCATGAACCCCAAAAACTTTGGGCACCCTTTTTCCACTCCAGTGTGGATTTACAGAATCACAGAATAAGCTGAGGTGGAAGGGACCCGCCAAGGATCACTGAGTGCAGCCAACCACCCCAGCACTGCGGTGTGTGGGCTGCGCTGGGCTGCACCAGGAGATGAGGACACCGCAAGGCAAATTTTCACAACATCTCAAACCTACAGAAGGTGCTCTCCCAGAGAGCAAGCATGCCCAGGGACAAGTCCTGCTGCCTGACACTTCATGGGGATCAGACCTGATCTGGCTTTCCAACACACCTCCTCAGGCTCCCACAAGGGAACTACTCTCCTGGGATTTTGAAAACCAGCCAGCAGCTTCCAGAAAGGGGTTGCTGGGAAGGGACCTGTCTTCATGCATCAGCTCTGCAGAGTCATTTCCTCTTAGCTTTCCCCCTTCCTCTCTTCCCTTCCCTTACAGGGGATTATCCCAAGCAGAAGAAGAGCCGACCTCCCGCTCCCTGCAGGCAGGGAAAAGCAAACTCATCTCAGGAGCAGCTCTGCAGAGCTGGAGCGAGCTGGAGGCCAGCTGGCGGTGTCAGCAAAGACTTAATGATCGTGGTATGGCCTGTGCAAGGCGCCTGCTGACCGTACGAGGCTCCGAGCAGCTGCAGCCTGTCAGGCCCTGTGTGCCCTGGGGAGCTCCTCCCACCCCGCTGGGGACCCCAATCCCTGCCTGGAACCCAGCCTGGCCCCCCAGGGCTGTCATCAGGAGCAATGTCCCAGGAGCATCTGACCGGACCGCTGGATTGGAGCGGTGTCCAGCATTTTCAATCATTGTCTTTTCCAGGTCTGTGGTGCTAAACCACGGCCAGCGGTGTCCCCGGGACATTGAACAGCCATTTCCTTGGAAAAGTGTGGGCTAGTTTTGCAGGAAAAAAACCCATTCCCAAGTCTCTGGGACTAGCAGTCTCGAAATCCAAGGACACATGCCTGTGAAGGACCTCCCCTTTCCCGTCCTCTTCAGATAAAGCCAGGGAAATCGAGCCCTTTGGCTCTGTCCCCCCCGCAGGAGCAGGGGACCTCCTCCACCTATCAGCCTCCCTCAGGAGTGCCATGAAGATGGGCAAGGGAAGCCCCTGGAGGGTGCTGAAGTGCCCCAGAGAATGGGTGTTCCCCTTCCCCAGTCCCAGCCCACAGCACTGCAATAAACTTCCAGTCCAATTCCAGACAAAACTGGGTGCTGGAAAGAAAAAAGTGCACTTGGGACAGAATTTTTGCTTTTTCTCCTCCCAGAGACTGAGAAAAGAATGAGTTTGCTCCATTTTTCTGATATTAACTCCTTGATGTAACCTTTTCTTCCCTTTAATCAAATCCACTTGGAAATGGAAAATTGTGCTTCCATAGGGAATATGGAAAGGAGCTGAAATTAATTCCCATGGGAAAAGCCAGGAGTGAACCCATCAGCACACCCAGAACCAAAGGGTGCTTTGGAAAGCAGGGAAGGCCTGAGTGCCAGGTTGCAGCTGGGGCTACTTTGTCCCCTGACATGCCACAGTTAGGGAGCACCAAAATGTCCCTGGCTGTAACCACACCAGAGCCCTGCCAGCTGCCTGCATCATCTTCGTCACCTTCCCCCCACTGCTGGGGACATGGGCAGCCAGTGATGGAAATGTTTGGGATTATGGATTCCCTGTGCCTGGTTACTGGGGGCTGCACCTCCCAGACTGGCTGCAGGACCCCCGAGGTGCCCTCACCAACTCCACGCTCAGGAGCGGCCATGGTGTGAGCCCCGCACTGCGCCTACCACAAACCCCGCTGGAAAGAATGTGGCTTGTGGTGCTTCTGCACATGGTAATCCAGCTTCCCACACGGGATCTCTGCAGGAGGAGGCAGGAGAGAAACCCCTCTGAGCAGGAAAACATCGCCTCTCCCAGAGCTGCCTTGGGAGAACCCCAGCGTGGTGCAGAGCAGGTCCAGGCAGTGCCAGGGGAGGGCCTGGCATCCACCCACCTGCAAAAGCACCCAGTGGAAGAGACAGCCCATCTTCCAAACCCCTCGGTTTTCCTACGAAGCAGCCCCTTGGCACCCTTCCTCACCAAGGGCTCGAAGCCACCCCGGAAGACGCAGCCCAGCTGGGAGCTGGTGCTTCTCCGAACCGCTGACCTGGCACGAACTTCCCTGCTCTGCTGCTTGCCAGCTGCGTCCGAGCTGGCCGGGGGGAGCCTTCCCTCCCCTCCAGCACCGTTTGGGGATACACTCTTCCCTTCCCAAGCCACCTCAGGGGGTCACCGCCACTCCAGCGGGGATTTCCAGCTCCCATCCATCCAGCACATACAGGGTGTGAGCGTCCCCCTCCACCCCACCCCGCAGACCCCTTCCGTGCTGGCACAGCCAGGACACAGCGCAGCTCCAGTGGCAAATCCACGTCCCCACACCCAGGATGGTGTGTGCTGGGTTAATGTTTTCCCCATTACCTCACACTGGCCTCTGTTCTCATGGAAAAAACCAAACCATCTGGTAGTAATATTTCCCTAATAGCTGTCTGGGTCTGTGGGAAAGCTTGGCTCAGCTTCTTAGGAAAGATGAGAGGGTCGAATGAGAGGGGAGGTTGCGGATGCGGCGTGGGAGCTGGAGGAGAGGAGATAACTCTTTCAGGATCCTTTTCCTGGGCCACCCCAGCGCTTGCAGGGATCCTCGACTCGCAGGGGAGCCACGGGATGCCAGGACGTCACATATTTTGGGATACCAGAAAAGGCCTCCCCACACTCTCCCGGAGTGAAGGAAGAGCCCCACTCTCTTCCTCTGTCCCACAGTGGAGGCTTGAAGGCAGCAAAATTCGCTGCCAGGGCTTCCCCCCGCCCCTATTTTACACTCAGAAAATAGAAACAGCCCAAAGAGTGGGGTCTGGGGAGTTGGGATCATCGTGGTTTGGGAACAAAACTGGCCCAGCCCAGGGAGATCAGCAGCACCTGCACTGTCTTCCTGCTCTTGGAGAAAAGGCAGCACCCAGGGACAGGCCACCTCTGGCCCTGGGACATCACTGGAGGGACAGGGGACAGAGGACCCCCCCTCTCATGGGGCACATCCAGGAAAAACGGATGGAAAAACACACACTAACCCGTCCGGCCGCTGAGCGGGGAATATTTTCCATTCCTCGGCGATAAAAGGCGTGGCTTGGGCGATTCCCCGGGAGCGGAGCGTGCTGCCAGGCTGGGCACGTGTTCCCTGGGGAAGGCAGGCCCCAGGAGCTCGAGGAACAGCCCCAGACACGGCCCTGCCTCCAGCTGGGGGAACGGCGAGCGCCGCTTCCACCCAACCCCGCGCTCCCGAGCGCAGCCCGCATCACCGAACTGCGAAGGGATGAGCTCCGCGGGTTGAAAACCTGCTTTTCCTCTGCCACGGATCGCAGCCCCCCTCTCTGCATCCCTGTGGATGCCGGCGTCAAACCCCAAAGCCTTGGGAAGGACAGAGAAGCGTCTCTTCCTTGCTGGCTGCCCTCTGCACCTCTCAGCTGCCTTCCTGGCACAGCGCCGCACAGAGCCAGCCCGATCCCTTCCCACAGTTTTCCACGGGGATGATCCACCCCAACCCGGGAGCTTGCACGTGTCTGGCAGACTCCCAGGGGCTCCCAGCAGCCCCTTCCCAGGCTGTTTCTGCTCCATTTTTATTAGGCACGCATGTTTATCCTCCTTACTTTTACCACCCCAGCAGCCGTCCAGGCTCTGGGTGTGGTTGTGCCCTCGCAGAGCAGTCCTGGGAGGCAGCAAGGCATGCAGCGCGGCTCCCTCCCCACCGGAGCCAGACCCAGCTGCTGCCTTTTCCTAGAAGGATAAAACAAACCAGCCACCCTTCCTGGCTGGAATGCCTTCCCAGCCCACTCCAAGTAGAGCCGAGCATCCTCCTTGGATCTTTCACAGACAATGAGGAGCAAACACAAACCATCCAACCGTGGAGAAGGGGGAATGGCTTTAAACTGAATGTAGGCTTTGGTTGGATTTATGGGAGGAATTCTCCCCTGTGAGGGTGGAGAAGCCCTGGCACAGGGTGCCCAGAGAAGCTGTGGCTGCCCCTGGATCCCTGGCAGTGTCCAAGGCCAGGTTGGACGGGGCTGGGAGCACCCTGGGATAGTGGAAGGTGTCCCTACCCATGGCAGGGGGGTGGAATGAGATGGGCTTTAAGGTCCCTTCCAACCCAAAGCTCCCCGTGGTTCTAGGATTGCTCTCCTCAAGCTTGTTTCCCCTGCTCCATGCAGCAGATCCCAGCACCAGCTGCAGCCAGGGGGATCCCAGCAGGGTGTAAAGATAAGCATCTCCCCCCCAGTGCTTTGTTATGTTTTAGAGGCACAGCCAAAGGTAAACAGGCTGTTTTAGTCTCCAAACACTCACCCTCTCAGCAGGAAGCCATGGACCTGCAGCCAGCACAAAGGGCTCGATGCAATGGACGGGGTGTGGGGCCTCTGTAGCCTTAAATGCCTTCAGTGGGGCACCGAAGCTTCCTCTTGCAGCTGATGAGTCCTGCCGAGGTTAAGCCAGTGCATGCAGGTGGTTCTCATCCCTCTGCATCCCACCTCTCCAGCCTGGGCAGGGATTCAAGCCCTGTGCTGGGAAGGGTGGACACAACAACCTTTGGGGGTGTTTACTCACATAGCCCCCGCTGACTCCTTCCCCGGGGCTGCTCCCACCTGGGGCTGGCTCTGGCTCTGGGAAAGTCTCCCAGCTCAGCAAAGGCCATGGAAGGTGCTTCATGGACGGCCCAGGGCTTGCAAGGAGGTGGGAAAGGAGCCCTGAGCTGCGTTTCCCAGAGCATCGCTCTCAGTCGGTGACACCCCACTTTGGGAGGGTCCCCATGGTGCTGCTGCTCTGGGAACGGGATGGGAGCAGCAACAGGGGCTTTGCTCCAAGTGAAAGCATTCAACCAGTTCCTGGGCAGGAGGAACCCAGAAAACCTGGTTTTTAGTCAGAAGTGGGTGCCAGGCCTGCAGCTGCACGTTGTGGTTGGCTTTGTGGCTTGTCAGGGAGCAGGGCTGGGCACCACAGCCGAGGGCACATCACGGGTGGCACAAACAAGGGGAGCATGACTCCCAGGTTCCATAGAGATTTGGGGCTGCTGCTCCCTGGGGAGCAGGTTGAGCAAGGGTGAAGAGAAGGGTGAACTGCCCTGCCTGCCTGCCCACAGCCCCTTCGCAGGGCCAAACGGGAGCAGGGGTGATGTGCACTTGGAAAATACAATTCCAAATGGAGAAAAAAGGTCAATACGGCATTTTTGCCTTTGTTTCCACATAGGGCAGAGGTCTGGGCAGGCAGTGCTGGCCTCTCCTGGATGTATGTCAAGCCCAGGGTCGGAGATGGAGACCCTCACTGCATCAGGGCAACATGCAGAGCTGGGGCAGCGCTCTGGCTTCTCTTTTCGAGTAGAAAGGAAGCATCCAAGAGAAAAACCATGCCCCAGTGTGTCCAAAAATAGCACCAGGGTTGCTCCAAGGTCCAGCAGGGCTGGCACGTGGCGGGCTGGTGGGGCTGGTTTGAGAGCTGCCATTGTGTGGGGCTGGATGGGGAGCCTGTATCCCATCAGGATGGCTGGCAGCCCCCGGATTGCTGGGCTGCTCCCTGGGCCCGGCAGTGACTCAGACTCGCTATAAACACGTCTCCCGATGGATAATGAATCCCGGTCATCGCTGCCTTTCGGGAACGCTCTGGATTCTCTTTGCAGTGCTCCCCCTGTCCCGTTCCCCCTCCCTCCTGGCGGCCCCGCTCCCATGTGGGATAATTTCCTGATGCTGAGTGGAGCCAGGGTTCTGAGGCCCATTTTCCACACCACAGTTTGCTTCATGGGCTGAGTTTCCCCATTAACCATTCTGGGGGCACCGAGGCTTTTGTGTGACTGGGGCATCCCCGGCACCCCACCCCTCTCCCTGTGGACACCCCACTGCCCAAACCATGGCTCCCCAGCCTCATCCCACTCACCACGGAGGGCACCTCAAGCAACAAAAGCTTTATTGCAATGACACAGATAAGCCACGAAATACATTGCAAAGCGGCAGGGGCACGAGGGGCGATGAGGAAGCGCAGAGAGGGGCAGTGGGAAGCGCTGGCTCGCAGTGGGTACCGCCGCACGCTGGCTGCAAGCTGCTGTCCTCCTGAGACCTGCTGCTCCAGCCCTCCTGAGCCCGCTGCTGCCCCATGCCCTGGCCGAGGAGCGGGGTCTGGGCGGCCACGGGCAGGGGGGTTCGGGCAGCTGGCCCCAAGGGCACCACGAAGGAGCAGGAGAAGCTCGCGGGAAGCCGGCAGTGTCTTCAGAGGGGGCTCAAGCATCAGCCACTGGCACCACGTCGGCTGCGGTGCTCCGGTCAGGCGGTGAAGGTGTTCCTCCCGTGGGGGTCAGGGTCTGCAGAGCTGGGGGGCAAGCAAGGGAGATGGTCAGGGCCCAGCCAAGGCTCCGGCACTGGTGCCTCCGGGCCTCTCGTGCTATGCGAACATGAGGCTGCCACACCACCCCAAGCAATCTCCAGCGCGATGCTGAAATCATTCACACCCCAAAAGCCAAGCTGGAGGAGCCATGCCCACATGGAGCTCTGCTACACCACAACAAACCTCCCTTTTTTTCCATGGGAGCTCACACCAAAACACATCCAGCATGAGCTGGGCTGCCAGGTGAGCCTGGGTGGTTGCCCGGCGTGCTGTGTTTGCCTCATGGGCTCTCACCAAGGGCTGAAAGCAGCTTTGTGGCAGCTCCAGAGGAGCCATCTGAACACACTGAGGCTGTTGCCAGGCTGAGGATCTGCCCTTTCTCTGCCCTACAAACCCATGGCTGCGGGGATGGTGACTGTGGAGAGCTGGTTCTGCTGGACCCCATCAGCAAGATTTGGGGGTGATGGGCAAGGGCACTGCTGTGCTGGGGGTGACGGGCAGCTGAGAGAGGAGCACTAGGGAAGGGCACACATCCCTGCACAACCTCTGCCTGGCGCTGCACTGCACCACCCTGTGCCTCTGGAAATCACCATGTTTCAGCCCGAAATGTGCACAGCGGAGATCTACTTGCAGCAAGAATAAATTTTAGTCTGCAACTGAAAATTTGTTTTAAGCACAGAGATGGTGGTTTCTCTGGTGTGTTGGGTTTGCATATTTAACTGGCTTTTTACTGACCATGCCTCTGCAGCGCTCCTGTAAGAGATTCGGGAGCACGGCTGTGTGCTTGGTAGCACACAGCAGCATCCCTTGGGAAAACCACAGCAGCAGCTGCAGCAGCAGCCTCAGGTTACATCACTGCAATGTCCTCCCACCAAAAAAACCCCACACCGCTAATTGACTGCTTTTGGGTGAACACATCATGGCCTTCTGCCCTCTGCACTTGAGAAATCCTGTTGGCTGTCTGTGGTGGTTTGATCCCAAGCTGTGCACGCAGTCCTGAGTTCCGGAGTGATGCTGCCCCATCCCTCTGTGCTCTGTGTGCCCGGCCATGCTGGCTGCTGGCTGCTGGCCCATCACCACCGTGCCCGCATTCCACAGAGCATCTCACACCCCCGCTGTGCCCACGCTCCCGTGGGGCATCCTGTGCCCCCCAGTCCCATCGGACACAACCAAACCCGGAGACGCTCCAGAGCCCAGCGCCGCTCATCCCGTTTGATCCAGACACAGATGCTCTCAGACAGAGGCTCTCTCCAGGGACAAATAGTGACACTGCCTGCAGGGAACCAGGACACAGCGTTCCGTGTGTGCTTCAAATGTTCCAGTCCTCATGCGCATCCCAGCCTATCCTTTCGGGATCAAAGCAGTTCTTTCTGGAAACAGCACGTGTGTCTTCAATCAGCCACAGGCCATGGTTCAGCGTGGGGCTCAGACCCGAAACCTCCTCCCGCTGCTCCATCCTCGTCCCCATCTCCTGGCTGGTTCTGTTCCCCATGTGCAGAGTGGACTTGATCATCATTTCTGGGAAGAGACATCGCTGTGGTTGAACTGCCTAAACACAAGTGTGGGAATCCAGAGCCAGCCTGGCTTTGCACTTGGCTGGATTCAGCCTGTGGGATGCTTTTGGAGTGATCCAGAGTCTCATCTTCCTCTTTGCAGGACAAGGGC
>VZRS01018018.1:0-10166 GCA_013398055.1 Ifrita kowaldi
CGGCCCCGCGCTCGGCGCATCCGGCACGGCCCGCCCTGGCACGGGCCCGCCCGGCGCGGGCTCCGGCCAAGCTTCCTCTCACGGGGGAGGCCCGGCCCCCAACGGGGTCCCTGGGTGGGTTCTGCTCGCCCGGCATTGAGCCCCGGTACCGATCCCCGAATGCTCCTTCACGCGAAGGGTCCCGGGCATGACGAGTCCCCGCGGTAGGTTTGGGGCCTCCCCCGCAGCCGGCGCCGGGCTCACCCCAGAGCCACCGCGCCGCTCAGCCCCGGCTCTGCTGCCCACCCCGGGAGCTGGGCCCGGCCTCGGGGTCCTGTTCCACCACTCCCCTCGGCACTGCGGGGGGCGTGGGGCGCTCTCAGCCCCGGGACCCCCGGGCCGGTGCGACTGGGCAGCGCCTGTCCAGCCGGTGCCCTCGAGCTTGGGTCAGCCCCGGCCGAAGCAGCCGGAGGAGCGAGCGCTGCTCAGCTCCATGGAGCTGCCCCACGGGGACTGCTGGGAATCACTCCCCGCCCCAGGCACTGAGCAACGTGGGGACAGAACGGCGAGAGAAGGGGGCATGGACTGTCCGGCCCCGTGTCCCTGTCCCCTCGCTGTTCGCACGGGCTGTGCCCGGGTCCGTGTGCTCAGCGGCTGCACTGGGCTGTGCCCTGCTCCTGCTTTGATACCGAAGCTTGGTCCCAGCTGCCTGGCAGATGGGGCTGCTCCGAGGGCTGTGCTTCCCTGCACTGGGACAGCTGCTTGGTAGCCCCAGGAGCCTGTCAGGGATTTGGTGACAAAGCTACCAGGAATACCTGGCTTCCCATTCTGCCCCAGCCAGGGAGCAGGACTAGGACCTCTCAGCCCACTGAACCAGTCATCTGGGCACTGACGTGGCCCTTTAGGGGACGGTGCTCTGGGGACGCTGTGGCACTGCTGGGCTGAGGGGACAGGGGGTTCCCTCAGTGTGGGACTGGCCTGAGGGGACAGGAGGGTCTCTTGGTATGGGTGGGGCTGAGCTGAGGAGAAAGGGGTCCCTCGGCAGAGCGCTTGAGACAGGGTCAAGAGCTCCCCCGTAATAGCCAAGGCCTTAGCAGGATGCCCTTTTCTGATGTCTGCATTTCAGGCAGTGCTTGTGGAAGGGGCCTGGAGGCAGGAGGGGCCTCCCCGTCCCACAGCACAGGTCAGCCTCACCTATGTGCCTGTCTGGGGCTCTGGGAGCTGGACCCAGCCAGGGCAGCAGCAGTAAGGGGACAGCCCAGGCTGCTTCCCAGGATGGTGGGCAGCTGCGGAGTCTGACAGGCCCCAGGGCTGCAGGTCAGGCACAGCACGGGGCCAGCAGGGCATGGCTGGTAGCGGTGAGCTGCCCCTCCAGCCCTGAGCACCAGCCTGGGAGCACACTGAAGAATGGACTGGCTGCAGAAGGATGAGTCTGTGCCCAGCTGAGAAGTTCTGTTTTGAGAGCCTGGCACAGCCTTCCCCCTGCTGCCACCAGACAGCAGCAGTGCATGGGCTGGGGAGTTTCCTACAGGACAGAAGGGGCTCAGGTATACCTGCAAGTGTGACCAGCTGCCGACCCCAGGGCTGGGGCAGTGCCACAGTGAGAGGGGCACAGAGCAGCTTTATGGGCGCCCATTTCTTCAGCCTAGGCCAGGCTGTACCTACCACCTTCCCACCCACCAGGCCCAGCTCTGCTGGTGGGTGACGGATCCACCTGTCCTCTCACCCTTCCTGGTGCCAGGGTCTTGGCCAGCCACGCAGAAGTGTCAGGGTTTCCCAAGACACCCAGAACAGGCCTTCAGCAGGGTGTTGGGGCAGGCCATGGCTGTGGGGCTCCTCACTGCAGTGCACGGTGCGGTGGGCTCCTGCTGGGTGCCACAGGGTGGGTACAGCTGCCTGGACCCTTCTGGGACTGGGGGCATAGGCAGAGGGGCTGTGCCCAGGCTGACCGCCCCATCCCCACGGTGTTCTCAGCAGATACACTGGTGGGGAAGATCGCTATTCCAGCGTATGCCCTGAGCGACGACGACTGCTCCTCTGGCTACCAGCAGCTGAGCGTGGAGAGTGACCCTGAGGAGGGGGGTGAGCCTGGCCCTGCCGCCCTGCCCTGCCGCCAGTGCGGGCTGCAGCTGGCTGCCAGCCTGGGCCAGAGCTGCCTGCAGTGCGCCGGCGCTGAGGGTGGCCGCAGCCAGCGCATCGTCTACTCCTGCCAGCTCTGTCCCTTCGCCTCCCACTACTCCAGCCACCTCAAGCGCCACATGAAGACACACAACGGGGAGAAGCCTTTCGCCTGCCCGCAGTGTGCCTACGCCTCTGCCCAGCTGGTGAACCTGACGCGGCACCTGCGCACGCACACCGGGGAGAAGCCGTACCGCTGCACGTGCTGCAGCTTCGCCTGCAGCAGCCTGGGCAACCTCAAACGCCACGAGCGGGTCCACAGCCAGGACAAGCCCTTCCAGTGTGCTGCCTGCGACTATCGCTGCAACCAGAGCCGCAACCTGAAGCGGCACATGCTCAGCCACCGCCTGCCCGAGGGCGAGGGGCCGCACCGGCGGGACAAAGACCCAGGTAAAGGTGGGAGGGTGCAGGGATGTTGGGAGAGCTGTTGGAGGGGCTTTGGGGCTGGGGCAGGGCACAGATCCTGCCGTCGACCCAAAGTCATGTACTGCCAGGCTCACCGGGGCACTGTGGCTCGTCACAGAGCCAATCCTCACTGGTGCTGTGCTGCCCAGCTCACATATCCGTCTGTTTGTCCTGCAGAGCCACTGCTGCCAGAGCTGAGCCTGCACGTGGGCAGCGGCAGCGGCCCCTTCCTGCCTGGCTGCGCGCGGCTGCGGGGCGAGGAGGCAGCTGCGCTGCCCGAGCTGCTCTTCCCCTTCACATGCCGCATGTGCGGGCTGGTGCTGGACGACGGATTCGCGCAGGACGAGGGCCTGGCCGAGCAGGTCTGCGGGCGCTGCAGCTTGGCGGTGCTGGGCACCGAGCCAGGTGCCAGCCCCCGCAAGGGCACTGGGGACAAGGGCTTTGCCTGCAGCCTCTGCCCCTTCGTCACCCACTACCCCAACCACTTGGCGCGGCACATGAAGACACACAGCGGGGAGAAGCCCTTCGCCTGCCCGCTCTGCCCTTACGCCTCCGCCCACCTGGACAACCTGAAGCGGCACCAGCGCGTGCACACAGGCGAGAAGCCCTACAAGTGCCAGCTCTGCGACTATGCCTGCGGCAACCTGGCCAACCTCAAGCGTCATGGGCGCATCCACTCAGGCGACAAGCCCTTCCAGTGCAGCCTCTGCAGCTACAGCTGCAACCAGAGCATGAACCTGAAGCGGCACATGCTGCGGCATACGGGCGAGAAGCCCTTCCAGTGCCGGAACTGCTCCTACACCACTGGTCACTGGGACAACTACAAGCGCCACCAGAAGATCCACGGCCACACAGCCGAGAGCTGGGTGAACCCACGCAATGCCAAAGCCCTCCTGGCCCCCCCAGCCGCGGGCACGGCCCTGCCCTGAGACAGCACTTAGTCCGGCAGTGGGCCTGGGGTGCCTCGGTGCCTGCCCTCCCTGGGGGAGGGAGGACAGGCAGGCAACTCTACGGGGGTTTAGGGCTGCCTTATGCCAGGCCCACAGGCACGCTGGGGATTCCAGCAGCCCTGTCCTGCCTGGGCAGGGTGAAGTCACGACCGGCAGCTCTGACTCCTGCCCGTGCAGCAGCACCGCCGTGTCCCCAGCCACCCCTCCTGTCTGTTTCTGCCTGCCGGAGCCTTCCTCTGCTGGGTTTTGGGGAAAAGGGGGGAGGGGGGAACAGGACTGGTTCCATGGCTGCTGCCGTGCTGGTCGGTGTAATTTATATTGTGTATAAAAGCATTAAACAGTCAGTTTTGTTATCTGCTCTTCACCCTGGGGGCCTTGTTCTGCTGCAGAGGAGGACAGCACAGGGCTGGCATGGGGAGGGGACGGACAGCAGCCACCCCCCAACAGACAGCCTGGTACCAATCAGGATCCGTTTTAATCATTGTTGCAGTGTGTAAACATCAGTTACTGTCCATTAATGCTCTGTCGGGCTGCGCAGTAGGAGATACGTGGTTACAAGCCTAGATTACGCTGGCGTCTATGAGCGGGTTAGAGGGGACTCAGTGCGGAGCCCCCTGAGACAGCTTACTGCACTCTTGTCTCGGAGCACAAACCTAAATGCTAATTTGGCATTATGGAGCCTGCCTGGATCCGCCCCCACGCTGGGCCAGGCCTTCGCAGCCGGGACAGGAGCAGCTCTGCCCCCATGCTGGGCCAGGCCCTGCACTGCAGCTCCAGGGCTCTGCCCGGGCACACTGTTCAGGTCAAACAAGCCCTCTCCCAGCTGGAGCCAGCAGCGGGAGGAGTTCAGCTGCCCCCACCCCGAAGGCAATGGTGGGCTGGGGGTGAGGTCCCAGCCCCGGGGAGCAGGGAAAGGTGGATGTAGCAGGTGAGAGGCACGTTGATTGCAACCTGGCTGCAGGTCGTACATTCCTCAGCGAAGGCCCTTGCTCAGGCCAGGGCTGTCCTGGGAAGGGGGGCACTACAGATCCTCATCGCCAATGCCCTCAAAGGCATAATTGCCGTGGAAGTCATTAGCACCCACATCATTAGCAGAGCTGGAGTGGCTAATCCCACGCAGGCTGACGGAAGTGAGCTTGCTCTGTGGAGAAGGGAGATGTTAGGGAGGCCACCCCAGCTCCCCTACCCACTTAGCCTGAGGGCTCTGGCACACCTGCACACAACTCACCGAGAGTTTGGCCATGGGCTCCCGAGAGGCATCAGGTGAGTCCTGTGAGGACAGCACAGTTGGGCAGTGCAGGGTCATGGAACACAACACCCACCTGTCCTTCTACCTGCCCCCCTCCCTCCCCAGGGAGTCTGGCTCACTGAGTTGGTCCAGGACCTCTTTTCCTTCCCAGAGCTCTGGAAGCAGGGCACCACAGCCCTGCTGTCCTCTGGGCTTGCCCCAGCCCTGCCAAGGGGACAGTGGCTCCTCTGGGGGCAGTGAGTTCTGGTACACAACACATGTCAGAGCCCGTGGTTGCACGTGTCCCCCCACCCAGGGCTGCAGGGTCCCACTCACCAGCAGTGGGGGTGACTTCACAGCTTGCTGGCTGTCCGAGCGCCGCAGGGCCCCATTCACCCGCCGCCGAAACATCTGCAGGGAGGAGCTCAGCTTGGCCACGGGGTCCCCAGCGTCAGCTCTGGGACTTGTAACGGGCCCTGGGGATCTGTCTGCTGGCCCCTTCCTGAGGGGAGCGCTCAGGACCCAGCCCAGACCTCAGGAAGTCACAGGGCCAGGTTGGGACCCTGCCCCAGAGACATCATCTGGCCCTAACCCTCACCTTGCGGATGCTGCCTCCAGATTTTTTCACCATCAGCTCATCTACCATGGACTGCAAGCAGATGCTCAGCATGATGGCCTGCAAGGGAGAAGTGTCATGGGGGTCTGTGCACCCCCCAGCCTTCCCACACCCCACGCAGGGCCTAGCCCAGCCCTTGCCCTCACAGCCCACCTCGCAGGCAGTTCTACCTGTGGGCTGGTGATGGTGACCCACTGCAACCGGTCCTTGCTCATCAGGTACTCAAAAGCCAGCTCCAGCTTCACCTCGGACTTCCCCGGGCTGCTCCCTGACGGGCCATTGCTCATTGGCACCTGCAAGGACACACACCAAGGCTGGGAGCCTCCAGAGGGGAAGGAGCGGCTCCCCATACGCCAGTGCAGATTGAAGGCAGCACCCAGCCAAGTGTGGGACACCTGCCTAGTGCCCACCAGTCTTCTGCCACTGTCAAGTCCTCTGAAATGTCCTCACATGAATGATCCCCTCAGCCCCAAGGCATGATTCAGACCCTCTCCAGGCCTACTGGGCCAGAACCTGGCATCAGAGCCAGCACCTTTCCCAGGGAGAGGTACCAGCCCAGCCCAGCACAGCCAGGTGTCTCCAGCCCCCCCAGACTCCTCCCAGCTCTCCAAGCGTCACTCACCGAGGATGTGACCCGCCAGCACCGCATACGCGTGACCTTGAAGCTGCCCTCTTTGATCTGCTCATTCGGCAGCCGCACCTGGAAGTTGAGCTCGTTGTTGCCAGCACTGACGACGACATGGCAGCCTTTCTCAGGGAAGTCGGTGACACAGGGGTCGAACTTGAGATAGCCGTAGTACTTTAGGGTCTGCGCCAGGCGGATGAACTGCGGGCAGAGCCAGGGATGCTCAGCACTGCTGGCCACCTTCCCAGGCCAGGAACAGGTGACCAACCCAGTACCACATGTCACATGGAGAGGCGCTAGTTCAGTGCCAGAACTGCCCCACTCATGGCATTGCACCCTCTCCTACCTCCTTCTTGGAGACCTTTTCTTGCAGGGACTTCAGCTGCCGGTGCTGTTCCTTGTTGACAAGGATCCATCCATGTTCAATGTCTGACACCGTCTACAAGCAGCAGAGGTTGGTGGGTGCCTGGGACTGGAGCCACCCAAGCCCTGGCACAGCTGTGGCCAAGGGGTGCAGTGCCCCTCCTCACCTGGCGGTGCCACACCAACCCTCACCTGCGCATACAACAAGTTCAACCCCACACGATGCTCCATCACATCATCATCATAGGCCGAGTCCCAGTAGCTGGAAGGGAACCACATGGGTCAGCCTATTCCCCACCTCCTAACAGCGATGAAGAGAAAATCACCCTCCTGCCAGCTGGCTCCCTGGCCAGTTCCCCCCCAACCCTCGGTCACTGTGCCCTGCTCCCCATCTAAACTGGTTGCCATGGAAAGGCAGAGATGGGCTGAGCATAGCAGGGCAGCCCATGCTCCAGTGTCGTGGCTGGGGATGCTCAGGTGTGTTCCTGGGGTCCAAAGCATCTGTGGGCAGCGATGGCAGGAGGGCAGAGTCCCTCTGTGGAACAGGGAACCCTGGGCACCACCCCACTGCTGCCCCACAGCCCCCCACGCACCTCTTGCGCAGGATGATCTGGAACTCGGGGTTGTGCAGGCTGGTGACCGACACGTACGGCAGCTCAAACTCCTGCAGCTTTCGCACAACTGCAGGGAACCACAGGCTCAGCAGCAGCTCTGGGCAGCAGGAGCCCCTCGGCCCCCACTGCCAGGGTGCCCCAGGTAAAACAGGCGGGGCCCCCACCCAGGGGAGGGTCCAAGCACACAGCCCTCACTCCAGGCAGGGGGCAGGGCAGATGTTGCACCGCAGTGGGCTCTACTCACAGGAGAAAGCTCCATCCTTGGTCTTTCTCACTAGAAAGAGACTGAAGTAGCCAACCAGGTCATCTGGCAGATCCAGCTTGGAGGCCACAGCCTGGGAGGAAGAGCAGGATAGTCCTGATACAGACCCAACGTGGTGGCAAGACCCAGCCTGTGTGCATTCTGGGGCCTCCCAACAGCAGGAAGGCAGCACCTCTGCTGCACTGTGGCCAGGCCGGGGGCTTGTTGCAACCAGGAAACAGCTAGGGGACCCCAAACCTCAATCTGGGCTCAGACACACCCATCAGCACACCCATTTCAGCTCCCAGCTTTTCAGCCCCACCAAGTCAACCCCACTCCAGGGTGGGCAGATGGCAGGGGAGGATGGGGGTGGCTACCAGGCTGAGAGACCCCCCACATGTGGGAAACCACAGAACGCAGCAGGAGGGGCTGGTCCCGCCCAGCATGAGAGCTCTGGCACCTCAAGGACATCCTCTGTCTGGTCCGAGGTAAGGATGGTGACCTTGACCTTCTGCCCGTTAGAGAGCAGCACTTCCAGCACCACCTCCTCTGTGGGGATCTGCTGTGTCTCCTGGAGAGAGAAACAGGACTGGCACCCCAGCCCTTTGCCACAGACTGAGGGCCCCAGACCGCCCACAGCTCTGGCCCCTCACCTGCTGGGCCTTGCGCAAGAAGCTGTTGAAGGTCTCGCTGCCTCCCAGTGTTGGGTCCTGCCGCACTGTAGGAAGGGGCACGAAGAGTCAGGAGTCCCATGGCAAGGGGCAGGGACCCGCACCAGTGCCTGGCCCTCCTGCATCCCCTCAGTTTGTATGCTGGGGCAGCCAGGGACCCCCCTGCACATCCCCCCTATGCCAGTGCAGGGCAGGGGCTGGGACAGGAGCTGGCATCCAGGGGACAAGCCCACCAAACGCCAGCACTAGATGAGGAGTTGCAAGATGGGCCACAGTGAATGGAGCACTGCAGGGGGAAAGCCATGGGCAGTGCCCCAGTGCCCTGCACAACCGGGCCGGGGCAGGCCCAGCTTACCAGCCTGCATGTACTTCTCCAGCTGCTCCCGTCGCTGCTCTACCTCCGCCGGGGTGAGCGTGAAGATCTTCTTTGGGGGAAAGGCTGGGACCACGTTGGCGCCATACTCCTTCCGTAACTAGGATAAAAACAGAATGCTGCAAGAGCCTCCAGGGAGATGGTGGCTGCCCCGATCCTCTACCCTAGCTGATCCCCAGGGACCTAGCAAGGGGAGCAGAGAGCTTGCCAGCATCCCTTATCCACGTGGGAAGCCAGCAGCATGCAAGAACCCAGACGGAATGTCACAGACCAGGAGCGGAATGTCACAGACTCAGCACCCAGCGCCCTCCCTACCTGCTCGTGCAGGCCCAGGAGCTGGCTGTAGCGCACGCGGCAGTGCAACACCCCGTTCACGTGGATGTTGTAGGCCTGCGGGGAAAGAGGCCACTCAGATCCCAGCACCTGTCAGATGGAGGAGTCCCAGGACCTGCCCAGCTCGGAGCACAGGACACCAGGGAGCACCCATGAAAAGGCAATACTCCTGAGGACCCTGCCGAGGGGCAGATGGTCAAAATTGTTCAGGAAGTATGAGCACATCCAAGAGATGTGCCTGCTGGACACCAGGAAGGTCTAACCTGGTGGCTGCCCAGCCATGGGGAGCACAGAGCCACACTGCAGCCCTGCAAACACGGGTGTCCCCATGCCAACAGACAAGGACACCCCTCCCCACTCCCAGGGGTTCACAAGGAACTGGTGGACCCTGGCTGTGCCTCCTCTGCTCTGGCTCAGCTCCTGCTGATGCCACAGGCAGAGCACAGCTACGACTGCAGAACATACAGGGCCTGGCAACTCCACGGCCCAGCTCCCAGCACCTCACCACAGCTAGAGTCCTTGCAAGGGACAGCACTGTCCTCTCAGGTCCTGCCATCCCCAGAGCAGTGTTTGGGAGGGCGAGAGGATAGACATGAGCCTTCAGCCAGCCACGGCAGCCCAGCCTCCCTTGGATGCCCCCTGCTCCCCCAGTGCCCTCCTGCTCCTGAGCGCCGGGACTGCCCCAGGCTCGGCAGAGGTCCCAGCCCAGCCAGGCTGGAGCTCACACTGGCACCTCCCAACTGAAAGGCACCGGCCCAGTGGCTCAGGGCTGCTGCGGAAGATCCAGGACGGACAGGGGTGGTACAGGCAGCACCCACGCCTGCCCACATCAGGGCTCTCCATGAGGTCACAGCTCCTGCCCAGCCCCCGGGCTGCCCAAGGGCTCTCCCCAAGGCCTCCCCCAGGCCTGAGGAGCCTCCGAAACAACGGAGGGCAAAGTGCAGAGGAGTCACCGGGCCGAAATGCCTCGAGGGCCGCCAGCTCCTTTGGCCGTTGAGCAACTGCACCTCCTGCGGATCGCCAGGTCTCTCCATCACTGCTCACCACCGCGTCCGTGCCCCAACTCAGGCTCCCGAGGGGGATCCCCCGGAGAGGGATTTCGGCACAGGCGGGAAGCGTGGGGGTCTCCGCGGGGTCGTGAAGCCCAGGACTGCCCACCCTTACCCCGAGAGCACTGATCCGGACCCTCCGCGCAGCCTGGGGGCTCTGCTCGCCGCTGCCCGCCCCGGGAAAGGGCTCTGGGCACTGGACGGCCACCGCCACTCGGCAGCAGCGTCCCCCGGCTCCTCTCCGGAGGCGCTCACGGCGCAGGGAGCAAAACAGGAAGCCGGGATAAACGGACGGACGGGCGGGCCAGGATGAGCCGGAGATGGGGATGAGACCGGACGGGGCCCCTGCGGTCTGCACACCCCCGCTCGGGGCAGGGCAAGGTCCGGACATCCCCGGGGCGGTTCCAGGGACCTCCCGCGCCCGATCCGGAGGCGCGGGGGCGATGGGGCCCAATCCCTGCCCGGCCCTGGCACAGGGCGCCGGCTGGGGACAGCGGTGGGCCGGGACCTGCCCGCCTCGCCCGGCCCCGGCCCCGGCCCC
>VZRS01018023.1:0-12237 GCA_013398055.1 Ifrita kowaldi
CCCCACTCCCCGCCCTGCCCCGCTCCCCGGAGGAAATCACCGGCTCCGTTTCGTTCCCTGCCCTGCCGGCACCACCCTCCCAGCGCAGCGGGCTCTGCTGCCGGCTCCGGGCTTGTTTGGGATGGGAGGGAAAAGCAGCACTGGGGTTGTGTTGACCATGCTGGGATGTGGAGCTGCACGGGGCTGGCTCCCAAAAAATTAAGGGGAGAAGGGATGGACAGAGCTCAGAGCAAGATTTCGGTCTGTCCAGGTGAGCTCCACTCCTGCAGCCTTCACAGGGCATCTCCCGGCACATCCGGAGCACGACCCAGCCCTGAGGGGACACTGCAGCTCCTCCTGGCACGGCAGGGTGAGCAGTGGGGCCCAGCCAGGCGAGGGGTGGTCCCATGGACACCTCCTGGAGCACGGCTGCTCCTCTGCTCCTTGGTTTTCCTTTCCCCCCTTCCAGGGGAAGCTGTCCCTGCCCATGGCAGCGGGGGTGGAATCACCCGGTCTTTAGGGTCCCTTCCAACCCAAACACAAACTCCAGCTTCTCCTCATTCCCGCATCTTCTGGAGCCAGAGCTGAGCTGCTCTGGCCCCCTCCATGACCCCAAGGATCGCCCCAGAGGTTCTCCTTTCCAGGCCCCAAAGGCCAGCCTGGAGCAGTGACACCACTGCTGACCTTCAGTGAGGTCCTGCACAGCCCTGAGATGTCCAACCCAGCAGAGCCAGGGCTGCCACAGCTGCTGGGAATGATATCCTGGGGGAAACCAGCCCTGGCCAGGCTGTGGCCAGGAGCCAGTGGTGGTGTCGTGACCCCAGGGACAAACTGAGGTGTTTTGATGATTATTCTGCCACATCTCAGGGCAGCTGGGTGCTTAAACTGTGCCTGGTGGTGTGTTTCAGGCTGTTCCCAACAGGAGCTGTCCCTGCTCGTCTCCCACACCATCCCAACAGCCTCAGTTCCCCTATTTTTAACCCTGTGTCCTGCTGGAAGGGGACAGGGCAGTGTTGGTGGCATCCCCACGGTCCCCAGGCAGTGTCACGAGCCCACATGTGCTGTCCCACGTTCCTCCATCCCTCCCTCCATCCATTTGCCTGATCAGCCCCTGATGAACCTCCCAACTCTGCCTCTTCCCAAAGAACAAACCAGCCCTGGCCCAGGCGGTTAATATTTAACTGAATAAGGGCCATAAATATGGAAAATGGGACTTTTAATTAAATAAGCAGCTTTTAAAAGGGCCCTTGGGCCGAAGAGGCTTTTGTTTAAGTATGATTGATTTGACACGTCCTTTCCCTCCCGCTTTCTCCCTCTCCTGCTCGGTGCAGGGATGGGAGGGAGGCTGCAGCATGGTCCTGCTGCAGGACCCTCCTCCTGCCAGCTCCCATCCAGGCTGCAGCCCCCAAAAACCTGCCCACAGCCTCGGGCACACAGCTCCGGGAAGGTGGAGCACTGGCATGGGCACCAAGCACGGCCAGCTCACTCCTGCTCATCTGATTTTGAGCTCTAAATGGGAGCAGAAGGTTTTCCCTGGCTGCTGAGCCACCCTGTGCCACCCCAGCTGGTGAATCCAAGGATACTGGTGACACCTTGCACCCCCCGGGGCAGGATCTGGCCCCCATCACACAACTCTGTGGTTTCCCTATGGTGGGTCCCTTACAGAGGTGATGGAAGGGAAACAGAGGCAGGGAGCAGGAAAAAACTGAGGGGAAGGGACTTCTCCCAGGGCTTTGGGGCTGGATTCAGCCCCCCAAATCTCCTCACACACACACAGACTCTGGGAGCACACACAGAGCCAAACCAGGTCTCAATAACTCTGCTGTTCCCTGATGTTTGGGCATTGCCTGCTGGAGCGAGCGGCACTAATTCCTCCTTCCTTACCCAGGCACGGTGGGAGCAGGGGGTTCATGGAGTGCCAGGGGCACTGGGATGTTTCCAGACCTGGCAAAACCCTGGGGAGGTGCTGGGGCCCGGGTGGCCCTGCTCAGAGCAGCAGTGTCACCCCTGAGCAGGCTGACCGATGGTGGTAACCCACTGTGCCCCCCTGGCTGCTGGGAGCATCGTCAGGCCTGGCTCTGTGAGAAACAGGAGCAGGGTGAAGTCATGGCAGGCTGAAGGTCAGGAATCCCCGGGAAAAGATGGGGAAAGGACCACGGGATAGACCAGAGCTGCCGGGGAGGATGCAGTGCCCATCCCTGGCTCCAGGGGGGCACAGAGAAACCGGGAGAGGGCACAAAGGATGTTCCCAGAACTGAATGGCCTCGGGCTGAGGGACCAAGAGAAGGGGCAGCCCAGCGAGGGTGGCTCTCAGCTCGTTCCTCCTGAGTGTTTCCCACCCCTGGTTCTCCCAGTCCGTCCCCCACGGATGGCCCAGGCCCGGGGCTGCCTTCCCTCAGTGCTGCCCTGGCAGGTTTCAGCTGAGAACTCACAGTTAATTATCTCCACAAACAACTCAGAGCACCCCCTGGGCCCAGACCTGTTGCTTCGATGGGATTTCATGAGTGAAGATGTGAAAATGGGAAAAAAAATGAAAACACTAATTTGGAAAAGAGCAGGTAAGGATTCACATCATTGTGGGTATCCTTGGGTGTGAAAATGCCCAGCATGAGGTGCCCAGAGCCAGACTGTGCTGCTGAGGGACCTTGTCCCATGGAAATGTCACCGAAATCCCCTCAGGCTGGGTGGATCCAGTGCCTGAGGCTTCTCCTTGGGGCTGAGCACTCTCCATGGTGACACAGCTCAGGGATGTGTCCAAGTCTGTTCATGCTGGGGTCCTCAGAGGTCTCTGGGACCAGTGTCCAGCAGTGGTGGCACAGGGAGAGCTGCTGGCACTGCTGGACACTTCCAGGCACTCTGGGGTGACTCCAGGTCCTAATCCTTCAAACCCCTTACTAACCTTTTTGTATTTCCCCTTTAAAGCACCCAAGCAGTGCCTGGATGAGTTGGTGATCAGCTGCCCCTCCCAGGGCTCCTCTCCTCCCAGCCCCCTCTGGCACTCTCGGGTTTGGGTGCCCATTCCCAGGCACTGCAGGGGCCTCATTTTTCACCCTCTGAAATCTGGGCACATCTCAGCCCTGGTATGCGGCTTCTGAGCAGCGAAACGTCCACGAATCCTGGTGTTCCCTTCATCCTTGGTGCTTCAACCTTCTCCCAGCCCTTCCCTCTGAGTGCCAGGGACATTTTTGGGAAGGGGCAGCTCGGGAGATGGAGCCTGGGGACAAACCTGAGCAGGGGTTTCTCAGCTCTGCTCAGCTCCTGCTGGAGCTCCCTGAGGGTTTTAAGACAGTTTGAAAAGCAAATCCTAAACCTACCCCAGCTTGCATCCAGCTAGAGATGGCAGAAATCCATGGGCTGGGAAGGGGTGTCCTGGACATCCCTGAGCTGCTGAGTCCATCACACGTGCTGTGGCTCCCTGCCTGGCCCTCAGCAGCTCGAGGGCATCACTCTGAGCCCCACCGGCCTCCAGGGACACTGTGGGTGGCGATGCCGAGGGCTCCCAAAATCTCCCACCCCAAACCCTGAGCCAGCCCAGCTGAAGTGCTCAGCCCTGATGGAATCAGGGGCATTTTCATGGATTCAGGCTCAAATTAACCTCAGTGAGAAAACCAACGTGGCCAGAGGCACCACGCAGGGGGTCTGATGCAGGTCCCAACACGGGGCTGCTCGGGGGGGCTCGAGGCAAAAGGCAGAGCTCCTCCTGGCAGTGCAGAGATAGAGATTTAGTTCTTTTAAAGAAAAAAGCAAAAGGGGGGGAAGGGGGTAAAAAAAGGCCCCGTGTTTGCAGCCAACATGTGTAATCTGTTGCAGCCCTTGTCAGACAAAACAGTTTTGCCGTAAGACAGCGATTCCCAGAGGGGAAAGGGGCGAAGTGAAAATACTTTATCAGCTGCCTACATATGTAAAGCAGTACCCTGGTTGAAAAGCAAAGCCGCTTTCCCTTTGAAAGCTGGGAAGGGAGAGACGGGAGGCGACTGCCTGGGAGTGGGGACAGAAGTGACACAGGCACAAAGCCCAGCGCACCAAACCCCAGGCCTCCCTCCTAAAATGCTCTTATCTCCCTATCGACCCCAAAAACTACCTGGCTGTGGAGAAAGGACAAAGCCAAACAAAGCCCCGATGTGGCTCAGTTTGGCAAACTTAGAATGGGGTTTTAATGTACAGAAATTATTTAACTCAGACATTAAGAGCGGGTTCTGTCAGAGTCCCCAGGTCAGCAGGGAAGTGTCCATTGCTCCAGGCTCCTCTTCCCCCAGGCTGGGCTGAGATGAAGGCAATCACATCCCTGCCTGGATTTAAGAAGTGATGCTCAGGAGCTGCCAGCAGACAAGAGTTTCCTTCCTCTCTGAATTTAAAGTCTGTTTCAAAGGCTGGGAATTCCGGGACCTGGACACACGGCATAAATCAGTCCTTGGGTTCACAGGACGAGTGGACTCTGCTGGCAACAAGTGAGCTGGCTTCTCATGGAAGCTTCTCCTGCTCCATCCATCAGCCAGAGATCTGAGAAGATGGGGGAAAAAAATTAATTCCATGTAGCAGCTCCCTTGGCAAGGCAGCGAGGGGACACCAGCCGGGCTGGGGGGACACCGGGCTGGATGGAAATGCCCGGGGCGGGCTGAGATCCATGGACACGGATGCACAGAGGCAGGAGGGAGGTAAGAAATGGGATGGGAGAGGAAGGGGAGCAAGGAAAGGAGGGAAGGAGGAGAAGGGCGGGCAGGGAAGCGGTGGCGGGGGGAGAGGGAAGGAGCCCGCGCGTGCCCATCTGGGCGATGCATCACATTGAAATTGTCCCGCATTAAAAATTCACCAGCCAGTGAATTTTCAAGGGATTTGTAGTAATTAGATGACAAAATGCTGGCAAATCTCAGGCTTGCCAAAGATGTTACTCAGGGGTCAAAGACTCGACACTTTTGGCTGGTAATTTGTAAGTGTCAATCACACTCAGCCATCAGAGGGAAAGGGGAGATCCAGCGGCTGAATCCTAACGAAGTCCAAGGCTCCTGCCTGCTGTGCCCCCTCCCGCCGCCCCCCGGGCCTGCAGACCCCCAGCTGACACTGCACTGGGGTGATTTGGTTCCTCATTTTTTAAATTAAAATCAGAAACTTCCCAGGTTTGGTTTTTCAGCACGGATCCCTGGCGGGAGGAGCTCCTGCCTTGCGCTGCAGCTGCCGGGGGTGATGGGCTGGCCTGTTTATCCTGCTGGGGGCAGAATGGGCTGGGACCCCCCCCGGGGTGATGCCTCTGCAGCCCTGCACCGGTTCGTGTGCCACGGGGTTGGGATTGCTCCTGGGACACTCCAGGATGGGACACTCCACCCTCCCGCTTCCCGGGGCTAACACACTGGGCTGAATTTGGCTGTAAATGGAATTAAAGCAGCTCCTGCCCACAATCTGCCCGTTCCTGCCTCCCCGTGGGTGTTGCGGAGACCTTGGAGCCACCAGAGCCACCCCATGGGTTGTCTCTGCCTGTGCTGGCTCTGCTGAAAAGCCCAGGTTACTTTAGATCCAGCAGGACACTCCCAGCCCTGTGCTGAACCCCAGCTCATCCATGGGATGTTTCCTCCCCGTCAGATGAAGCCCCCCAGCCCCACCCCACTGCACCTGAACACAGCTCCCACCACTGCCCTGCTCGCTCCTGCAGGAGAAAATTAACCAGAAACCACCAAATTTCAGTGAATGTGAAGAAAACGTTCTTCCCCCCCAGATCACCTCTCCTGACACATACCACAGCCCTCATCACCCTCCCACTCTGTCCCAGCAGCTTTGCTAAACCCTGAGCTGGGGATGGTGTCACATGTGGGGACATGGTGACACTGGCTCTGTGCCCCCCTGGTCCACCACGCTCCTGGGGCTGGAACAGACAGACAAACCTAATTACATGGCACTAATTATGGCCTGTGGAACGTAGGGACTGTGCTCCTGCAGGTCCCAGGGGAGGTGAGGCACTCCCTTCTCCAGGGTCCTTCCCATGTCCCGGCTCCTGTGCTGGCATCACTTCCCGTTGTCACCGATTCAGGTCACACTGTGCACACCCCCTCAGCCAACGCCTGCTCCTGCTCTCTCTGCCTCTCTTCCCAGCTCCAGTTTGGGGTGAAAGCCTCCCTTATTAGCCAATTTGGATCCCTATTTACTGTGAATTACTGAGCCTGATTATTATTCATGGCTGGCGAAGGCTGAGCTCTCAAGCCCGGCCATGCAAAGACTTCTCTTCCTCTCCAATGCATGTGTTTAGGGAAAACAGGAGGCAGAGTGCCTCAGTCAGGGAAGCTGCACGCTGCCTCCTCCTCCTCCTGCTGCATTTCCTGCTGAGGAAGGTGCTGGTGGCTGCTGGAATGTGGTGGTGGACGCTGGAATGTGATGCCAAACACAGGTAGAGCTGTGAGCCAGGGTAAAGTCCAGATGTGTTGGAATATCGGTCCCTTCCAACTTCTTCTGGGATTCCGTGATTAAGGAGAAGCTCCCCAAATCTCCAGCCAGCATCCAAACCAACTGTCTCAATTAGCATTTCCAAATCCTTCCTGAAGTCCAGCCTGGACCTCCCTCTGGAGATTCCAGAGCCCCTGGAGTGAGCAGCAGGCAGGACATAGGGGATGGGAGATCTTCCTGCAGCCCCGGCAAAGGGTGCGTGCGTGGCATTCACGGTGCTTGCTTGGCCCTTCAGTGCTTCCCAGACCTCACTCCATGGGACACACCTGGGAGGAAGCCCAGGCAAGGTGGGACTAAATGGATGAGAAGAGCTGGAATTCCTGAGTTGTAGCCAGGGGCAGTGCAGTGGTGATGAAAAGAAACCACCAAGAGCTCAGAGATGCTGCCTGCCCGTCTCTGCCAGCTCTCCTGCCTCCTCCCCTGGGACAGGGAGGAAAACACAGACTGGTCAGGAGTTTTCCAAAGGGAACGAGTCACTCTGGGCACACACAGGGCACCGTGGCACAGCAGAGGGGCTGGCAGTGCCCAGCAAACCCAGGATCCCTGGAGACCCTCTGTGCCTTGTCTTGCTTCACCGGCCGTACCCGTAAGGAGATAAAAGCCCACACAGGCCTCTGGCAACAGGCAGCAGTGAGAGAGAGCTGCTTCCACATTAAAACCCCTTAACCCTCCCATTCAGTGAAAAAGCTGCATTTGAATAATATCCTAATCCAATTGCAGAGCTGGCCCTGGGGAGGGGGATCTGGAGGGTGCCTGGGGAGCAGCTGCAGCCGCTGCAGCTCCGGCTCTCATCCGGCTCGCCGGGGTCTCGCCCTGGATGGAGTTGTCACAACCTGACAGAAAGCCAGGGACAGAGGGCTTCAGCCTGGGCTCTGCAGGCCCCACAGGGACCCTGCACCGTGCCCCAGCAGGCAGAACTGAGTGTAAACCACTGCTTTCAGCTCTCAGGAGCTGAGCACAGCCCAGAGCCCCCAGAGCCCAGCTGGGGTGGTACCCCCAGCTCCTGTCTGCCGGGCCAGGGCTGATGAGTGACTCAGGCTTGGAGCTGCTCATCCTCTCTGCCACCAGCACAGCCTGGGGACAGCACTGCCACACCAGAAGGGACACCCAGATGAGCATCATCCCCTCCCTGTGCCCAGCTCTGCCCAGGGCAGCTGAGGGGTGACAGGCACACAGGGTGACACTGACCCTGGGGTGTCAGGAGCCAGAAAAGGAGTGGGACAGGGCTGCAGCTGATCCCAGCCCGGTTACAACAATCAATGTGCAATCATTGGGTATGGATAAAACCTTCCTGAGAAACAGAAAAGAAACTCTTCTCCCTCCCAAACCAAACAAGAGCATTGCAGCAGCACTGCTGAGGTTAAGGACCAGAGGGAGGCTGTTCCCAGCTTAAGCTACGTGGACAGGTAAGAAAGTTTGCATTATTTTATCATTTAGGATTGTTTCAGATCAGGGGGAAAAGAAAAACCCAGGCAGTGGGGAGTGCTGAATTTCTGCAGAGCTACTTAAATGATCATTTTAGTTCAGGGTAATAAGCAGGTGTGTGCTCATTCTCAGGGAATTGCTGCTGTAATTTTAGGGGTGCAACGCGTGGGATTCTCAATACGTAATCAAGAAGAGGAGCAGGAATTAACTCCAACTGTTCTCCAGAGCTGGGATCAGCACTTCCATAATTAATGTCCAGGCACACATGTATCTGTATACACATACACAGCCCCCCCCGCTCACATCAAACAGATTTCCTTGATACCAAATTGCCTGAAAAATTAACCAATGTCAAACTGCTCCACAAGATAAGTATCATTAAGGGAGAAAGAAAATCTTCATTATGTTTGAAGGTACAGGGGAAAAAAAAAATCCTCATGAATGTTTTCCAGCCTGTTCCCAGCCCAGGAAATAACATGTTTTAAAACATATCAAAGGGTTAAATTAATTTTCATTAAAATTTAAATTTGAGAAGGCTCCCTCTCTTCTTTCCTCCCTCCTCCCCCTTTGAACGTTTGACTGGCAACCATTTCATATTTCAATCTCGGCAGAACAAATTGAATTAGATGTTGAAACCAAACTCTGCTCTGTTCTCTAAAGCCTACATGCTCTGCTTGTGCTAATCCTTTTCGTCGCTGCTGCAGACCTCAGAGACACTCAGCAAGAAACCTGCCCTGCCACAAAAGACAATGAAGGGAAAGAGGGAAAAAAAAACCAGGGAAAAAGAAAACCCCACAGGAAAATCCAAGCCCAACCTGCAGCGCTGCAGAGCTTGGCTGAAACCATGAGCTGGGTGATGCCGGAGGGGACTCTGCCTGGCTGCTCTGTCCCCCGTGCTGGGCCTGGGCTGGTCCTCCACAGCCAGGGTGGTAAAACATCCCTGCTGAATTGGAATTTAATTCAGCTCAGGCTGAAGCTCCCCTGCAGTGACCCCCGGGTGCTGAGCTGCGCCAGGGCTGCGGCAGTGGGGAGCAGGGGCAGGAATGCCACTCACCAATGCCCAGCGAAAAAAGGGGAATGGAGCTCGTCACCACTTCAGGTGACACTGCCACCCCCCCTGGCAGCGCTGCCTCCACACCCGTGCCTCAGTGTCCCCACCTGCTGCACGGCTGCTGCTGCTGTACAGGACGAGGGTTTTACACCGCAGCCCTGAGACATCCCAAAGGGCTATCCCTGAATTCCGGTCTGTCCCCCGAGCCAGCCCTGCCAGGTCCTGGCAGGAGTGGCTGGTGTGGGGTCTGGGAAGCCTCTCCGTGGCAGCAGCAGAGCTCTGGAGTTGCAGCACAGTTTGGGGAGCAGCAAGGGGTGTCACAGCTCAGGTCCCTGAGCAGGAGCTCAGCCTGCTCCTGGGACTGCAGCCAGGGCTGTGCAGCCTCAGGCCCAGCAGTGCTGAGCCCTGTTTTGGGGATGGACACGTCTGTGAGCCCAGGGCTGGGCTCTGAGCAGCGCCGTGGGTCCTGTCCCCCCTGTGCTCCTGCAGCCCTGCCCAGCCCCACCCTCGGGCTGCAGAAGGGGGTCACAGCACACACAGCTGGGGGCATCCCCGAATCAGAGCTGCTCCAGAGAGACAGATGTGATCCCAAAGCCCTGGCACTGCATGGAGCGGGCAGGGATGGATTAACCCAGCTCAGATGCTGTGGCTGGTGAACAGGATTCCTATCAGACATCCAGGCTTTCCACCGTGGCCACAAGCACACACAAGGGACACCACGAGCCCGTCTCACCTCTCTTGAACCCACACAGGGTGAACTCAGGGCTCTCAAAAAGATGTGAGGGGCTGCCAGGGCTGCAGGTTTTGACCTCAGGGAGCCATTTCATCCTGGCTCCTTCCTGCCATCCCATGTTTTCCAGCCTTGAGATGCCACTGCAAGGCACACCAAGGAGGAGAGCTGCCAGCCAGGACTCACAGACCTTGGGGTGTGGTGCCTTTGGAGGGAGAGACGCCATGGAGGTTTTGGTGCTCGCAGGGAAAAGGCCTTTGCCAAACTGTCTGTGACATGGTGGCAGCTGCAGGGTGGTGTCCAAACGAGGACTTTGATTTTTTGGCAGCCCAGCTGTTGTCCCCCTGCCACAGGGAGGGACAGTTGACACCTTGACAGCGATTCCTGCTGCAGCAGCAATGCTGCTGCCTTCCCCCGTGGGGATGCCAACAGCCAGGGGAGCTCACAGAGCACACCCAGGGCGTGCCCTCACCTCCCCATGGGGCCCAAACCGAGCCCAGATCTGGGCTGGAACCGCTGGAACCACAGCCATAAGCCTGTGGGGTGATGGGGGAGAGGCAAAGGGTGGGATCCCTGCTTGGAGGCTGCTGAGCCTCTGGAATTGCACCTTCTCCTGCCCCTGGCACTACCGGCCTTGCAGCAAGCCAGGACATTGTGACCCTTAGGGCCAGCTGTGCCCAGCCCGGCCCCACTGCCCCAGGACCCACCTCACCAGACCCCAGGCAGCTGTTAGATGTCCTCATCTTTGTTATCTTCCTCCTCTTCCAGGTGCTCCATGATTTCATTCAAAACCTCCGACCGTTTTTTCTTCTTCGGGGAGTCTGTCCAGGCCCGGGTGGGAGCAAAGCAGGGAAGAAGAAAAGCAAAAATCACAAGCTGGACCCACACACAAGCACCTGGGAGGGGCTGAGGGGGCTGGAGGCAGCAGGACACCCTTCCAGGTGAAGGTATCATCTACTCCTCCTCCCCAGCCAGGTCCTGGCAGCAGCTGGGATTCCAACACCTCCCACCCCTGCTTCAGTATGGAAGCAAACAGCACCCAAACAGGTGCTGGTGATGCCAACCCTTCCTGCTGACCCCAACTCACCACGGAATTCACAAGTTCCCTGGGGAAAAGTGGCTGCAGGACTAACCAGGGGTTCATCCAGGCTCTTGGCAGGACACAGCCCCACCAAGATCCTCGCTGAGATCACCCCATTCCAGCAGCCCAGCCCTCCTCCCTCACCTCGGGGGGTGATGTCCCTGCTGTGGCCCTCCTGCCCCACACCACAGCACTGCCCTGTGACTCCCGTGGGACACAGCACCAGGCACACATGCTTCCCAATGGATGCAGGAGCGGGGGGAACCCTGCCAGCACCCGAGGGAGCGTCCCGACCCGGCACCGAGGTGACAAAGCCATCTGATCCCTGCCCTGAGGCTGGCACCCTCCCTTCCGCTGGGCAGGCAGTGCCCTCCCGGCAGGAGCCGTGGCACAGCTCCCTCTCCCCCCCAGCTCCCCAGCAGCACATGGAGAACAGCTGTTTAAATCCTGCTTTCAGACATCAAAAGCCTCGCCGGGTTTCTCAAACAAACAAACATACCATAGGACTAAAGAAAAGGTGTAAAATAAATAAATGGAACAAGCTGTGCATTTTCTTTTAGTATTACAGCTGCTGCGGGAGATAAACAACAAGTAAATGTCACAAAACATCAATACAGAAGAAATTAACCTGACAAAAGCTCACATCCCCCCCCTCCGCCTCCCCCCAACTCCCAACAATTTTGCATTTCTGGAGTTCCCATCTAATGATTTTATTTTTCAATTAATTCCTTGACAGCGAGCCAGAACCTGCCTCCCTTCTCCCTGGGGGCTGTGGGGACAGCCAGGGGGATGAAGGTGCTGAAGGACCCCGCTGCCCTCCCAGCACCCACCCCACTGAGCTCAGGGGGACACAAGGTGCCTCCCCAAGACCCTCCAGCAGCTCTTCCCAGTTCAGTCACCCAAAGGCATGAGGGATAACCCACCCGGGAGGAAGGTGCCAGCTCAGCAGTTCTCCCTCTCCTTTACCCTGCTCCCAGCTCTCCTGCTTTGGAATGGCATCAAACGTGGTCTCATCTCCCGCATCCATTGTAGGAGCTGTGTCCTGTACCTGCCACCCCTTCCCAGGCAGGCCCCACACGGAGATCCCGCAACGCTGAGGCTGCACAGCTGAGGAAGAGCTGGATATGGGATGCTGGGTGCACAGGGAGCATCCCTCAGCAGAGCGGACCTGCCGTGGCACGGGCAGGGGGCTGGCAGGGACAATCCCCCCACTGCACCCCCCAGAGTCACCAGCTCGGCCACGGGGGCACCAGGAGCGTCCCCCTCTTGTCTGACAAGGGGAAAATAAAAACCCAGGAGGGCGGGGAAGTGAATTGGTTTGACTTCCGTTCTGCTGCTCCAAGCTGGTTAAGGTTTGCCCGCTAACGATCCCATTTGCTTCCTTTAAACAATGGGCAAAGCCGGCGGGGGTGGGCCGGGAGGGGGATTACCACGGGATTAGAACGTGGCAGGGCTGCGGATGCCACGCTAATCCTGCAGGGTTTTACTCCCCGGCTCCGGCATGTGTTTGCATTAGTTACAGATGGTCTCGGAAAAAAATAT